>VZSE01003619.1:0-26311 GCA_013398275.1 Promerops cafer | reverse complement strand
TCATTCCCAAACCCTTCCCAAACTCCTCATCATTCCCAAACCCTTCTACCATCCCAAATCCTTCTCCATCTCCAATCCTTTCCCCACCGAATCCTTCTCCACCCCCAAATTCCTTCTCCATTACCAATCCCTTCTCCATCACCAAATCCTTCCCCACCCCCAAAATCCTCCTCAATCACTGAACTCCTCTCCATAACCAATCCCTTCTCCACCCCAAAATNTCCCAAACCCTTCCCAAACTCCTCATCATTCCCAAACCCTTCTACCATCCCAAATCCTTCTCCATCTCCAATCCTTTCCCCACCGAATCCTTCTCCACCCCCAAATTCCTTCTCCATTACCAATCCCTTCTCCATCACCAAATCCTTCCCCACCCCCAAAATCCTCCTCAATCACTGAACTCCTCTCCATAACCAATCCCTTCTCCACCCCAAAATCCTTCTCCACCCCCAAACCCTTCTCCATGATGGATCCCTTCTCCATCAGCAATCCCTTCTTCACCACCAAAATCCTTCTCCACCAATCCCTTCTCCATCCCCAAACCTTTCTCCACCATTCCCTTCTCCATCCCAAAATCTTTCTCCTCCACCCAATCCTTCTCCACCAATCCCTTCTCCACCCCCAATCCCTTCTCCATCCCCAAACCTTTCTCCACCATTCCCTTCTCCATCCCAAAATCTTTCTCCTCCACCCAATCCTTCTCCACCAATCCCTTCTCCACCCCCAAACCCTTCCCCATCCAACCCCTCTCCACGTGGGATGAGGGCAAAAATTGGTGTCAAAATTGGCAGGGAAAGATGAGGAGGAGAAATGAAAACTCCATTTCCAAGCTCCTCCTTGTGCCAAGGCTCCAATTCCTCCTTGGAGAATTCCTCCTAATTTTAGGCTAAAATTCTATTTTAAATTTATTTTAATATCAAAACCTCCTTATCAAGGCCTTCCTCCCCCACCCCTCCCAAGTGAAATCCCATGATCCAAAGGCTGCCAGGAAAACTAACACAGGAAAATCCCCAGAGTGGTGCTGTCCCTATCTTCCAGCCTCTGGAGAAGATGGGACTGGAAAAGCCACCAAGATGGGGGGAAAACCAACCTGGGATGGCATCAAGAAACCAAATGTTTGGGAAAACCCTGGAGGAGCCTGACTGGGATTCTCTTTTTCTGGGATCTGCTCCACTGACATGAACCTTTCCATGAGACAAACTCATCCCAAATCCAAGCTTTTTCCATCTAAAAGGATGCAAAACCTTCAGCATCCAGCCCAGTGTCCCTGGCAGCCTTCCTGCTGGGCCACTCACTCAGGAAAGCCATTTTCCAAGGGAAAACCAGGATTTTAAGTGTGCTTTAAAGGGAATTGTGATCCTGGCATCCCTCTTGTGCCTTTCCAGCAAAATCCTCCCCCACGGCCCGGGAACACCGGGAATAGCAGCAGCAGCTGTCGGACACCAGAGCCACGGTGCCGGTGGGTTTGATCCCTCCTGGGTGGGTTTAATCCATCTGGGAAAGGTGTGGGGTGGGGAGGAGGGTAAAAAATCCATGGAATGTGGTTGTAATTTCAGGGTGGAAGCGTTGGAGGCAGGAGCTGAGACCATGGGAACTCGGTGCCAGGAAAAACCCGACCTTCCGGCCATGCTGGCCCAGAAGAAAAGGAATTAAAGCTCTGGGGTGAGTAGGAACCACCTCAGGCTGAGGTCAGCCAGAGCTGTGGCTCATTTAGGAGTGAGGGATTCATGGATTCAGGGAAATTCAGGGATTTGGGGTTTGGAGTGAGCAACAAAAGCTGGAAGGAGCAGCCGGTTCATGTCCGGCCCGAGGTGAAGCCCTTGGATGGTCACCTCAGCCCTCGGCTCCTCTTCATCCCAATTTATGGGATAAAAGCCCACATTTATGGAAGCACCTTCCCTTGCTGCTCCCTCTGCTGTGCAGGCAGCACCGAGACCCTCAATATTCCATAGGAAAAATTCCCAAGCTGGAAAGCCCCAGCACAGCCCTATTTCCTCACTCAGAAGAGCCCAACCTCCTCCTCAGCACCTCGTTCCCATCCCAGGGATGTTCCCAAACATCTCCAGGCTGCTCTCCACTACTGAACTTCAGCTCATCCCTCCACAGGGATGCATTTCCCAGCTATTCCAGCTTCAAATCTCCCTCCAGAGCCTCCAATTAACATTTTTTTTGCTCAATCCCAATATCCTTCAACAAAATTTGCAACCCCAAGATCCCGGGATATCAGAGAATGTCATGGGATAAATGTGACACTGATCCAGGGATAAAAATCCTTGAAAAGGCTTCCCTGGATTCTTCTGTGGAAGGAACAGCCCCTTGGCTGAGCAGGGAGTGCCAGCTCTGAGCTCATTTTCCAATTAACTTTTTTCCAGGGAGATAAATATTTGTCCGTAATTTCGTCGGAGTGAACTGGCCAGGATTCCTGGCTGGAGCACTCGGAGGGGTTCCAGGAATGGGATTAACCCTTGGGATCCTGGCAGCACATGGAAAGGCAACAGCAGCCATGGGGGACGTTCCTGGGTGCTGCAGGATGGACAACACCTCCAGGAAAACCTGTCCAACCTGGTCTTGGACACCTCCAGGGATCCAGGGGCAGCCACAGCTTCTCTGGGAATTCCAGCCCAGCCCCTCACCACCCTCCCAGCCAGGAATTCCTTCTTAGTATTCTTCTCAGATTTTTGTAATATAATTAATTCTGGGAGCTCCAGAATTGGGAATGTGGGAGCACCGGAGCAGGGGGAAAACTCATTCCTTCCTTTCCATGGATCTTCTCCAGCTTTTTGAGGAGTCAGAATGGGAAAGGCTCCTGAGCTACACCCTCAGTTTGTCCTTTTTCAATGTTATTCCCCATCATTCCTGCTTTTCTGGCCAGCTCCACACGCAGGTTGGAATCCAGGGCAGAACTTCAGGGAAGTTTGGTGTCCACCTGAGCCGTGGCCGGAACGGCCGAGCCCTGAGCGTGGCCAATGGAGCCACTCCAAAAGATCCGGGGTCACTTCTGTCCCCCTGCCACCTCCCAGCTCCACACTGAGTTCCCACCCCATGGTCCATCCCAAAGATTTGTCTCCCTCACCTTCATGGGGTTCTCGTCGTACGTGGGGGTCCCCAGGTCCATCTCGGCCTCGTGCTCCAGGCTGGCGTCGTCCCCGGGGCTGTCCCAGGTTGGAGGATCCCACTGGGTTTGTCTGGAGGAAGGAAAACACACCATTGTCACCTCCTTGGAGAAACTGGGACCTGCTCAGGGATTATCCCATCAGCTGGGACATCTGGACTCCGTCAGCCATCAGAATTCCTGGCACATTGAATTCCCGGCCTCGCTCTTCATTTGAAGGTTTCTAAGCTGGAGAAGGTTAAAACCAAGCAGGAAGAACTGAAACAAGGGAATCTGCACCATTTCCACCATGGTGAGTGACACTGAGGGGTCAAGGGATGGAATTCCCAGCATGGAAAGGTGGGAACATCCCAGCACAGAGCCCAGGGAAGGTTCAGCCTCCACCAAGGCTCTCTTGGGTGTCCTCATCTCATCCCAAGACTTCCAAAGAACACAATTCACCAATTCCTGGCTCTGCTGGTTTCAATTCCAGCTGTTTGAAGGTCTCCTGCTCTGCTGTGTGCCAGGGAGAAGGGAGCAATCCAAAAGGGAGATGGAAAAGATTCATGGATGCAGGGAAATGTGTGCCAGGAGCAAGAACTGACAGCAGGGAATGGATATGGAAGAAAATATTCCTGCTTATCCCTTCAGAGGTGGATCCTCATCCACACCTCCCATGGAGATGGAAATTTTTTAAAAAGTCCTTTTTAGAAGCTTAAAATTCATTTTCATTTCAGGTAAATGCATAGGGATTGATCCAAAACCTGCTCTTTCCAAAACTGATGGGAAAGGTGTAGAAAAAACATTGGGAAAATCCTGTTTCTTCCCATGGAGGTGGGAGCTGGGCTCTTCTCCCAAAAAACGAGCGCCAGGACAAGAGGGAACGGCCTCAAGTTGTGGCAGGGGATGTTCAGGTTGGATATTGGGACAACTCCTTCATGGAAAGGGTTGTCCCTGGGACAGGGGTGGGGAGCCCATCCTGGAGGGACCTCAAAGCCCTGTGGATGTGGCACCTGGGGACAGGGGTCAGCGATGTCCACACCCACCTGGTGACCACGTGGTAGTAGTAGATCTTCCCCTCAGGATCCCGGGCCGTCTTCCAGTTGGGAGGGAGGACGATGGTTTTGGGTTTGGGAGGGGAAGGCGGAGGCAGATCCAGGAGGTTGTTGGTGACCACCAGCTCTGGCTGCAAAGAGCACGGAAGGGATGAAGAGGAAGTTGTGAGGGGGTGACGAAAGGTGCCCTGGCAGCTCTTTATCCCACGGGAAAACCCTGCCCCATCCCTCTGGATCCTCACCTGCTGGATGGGCTGGGGCTGCCCGGCCGCCACGATGGTGGTGACGGCCGCGGGGGGCTGCACGATGACTCCCTGTGGATGAGCCGTGTAGATCTGCTGGCCCTGGATGTACTGCAGACCTGGCTGGGCATAGCTCTGCAACAGGGAACCACACTCAGCTGCTTTTCCCAAAGAGACCTTCGCTGCAGGAGCGCAGCTTCCACCAGACCAGGCTGCTCCAAGCCCCATCCAGCCTGGCCTTGGACCCCTCCAGGGATCCAGGGGCAGCCACAGCTGCTCTGGGAATTCCAGCCCCTCCCCACCTTCCCAGCCAGGAATTCCTTCCTAATATTATCCTGAGATTTTTGTAGTGTAATTAATTCTGGTAGCTCCAGACTCTACCTCTAAAAGCCAGTGGAAGTTGAGTTCCCACATCCATGTTTTACTCATTTACTCAGCTTTTATCCACAAATCTCCCTTCAACAGTCAAAAAAAACCCAAAATATTCCTGCAAGTTGCAGATTCCCAATTGGCCCCAATAACTATGGAATCATCATCCCTGGATGTGTTCAATATCCCCCATCCCTGGATGTGTTCAACATCCCCCATCCCTGGATGTGTTCAATATCCCTCATCCCTGGATGTTCTCAGAATCCCCCATCCCTGGATGTTCTCAGAATCCCCCATCCCTGGATGTTCTCAAATATCCTCCATCCCTGGATGTTCTCAGTGTCCCCCATCCCTGGATGTTCTCAGAATCCCCCATCCCTGGATGTTCTCAAATATCCTCCATCCCTGGATGTTCTCAGTATCTCCCATCCCTGGATGTTCTCAGTATCCCCCATCCCTGGATGTTCTCAGTATCCTCCATCCCTGGATGTTCTCAGTATCTCCCATCCCTTGCCATGTCCAAGGCCAGGTTGGACGGGGCTTGGAGCAATCTGAGATAACACGAGGTGTCCCTGCCATGGCAGTGGGTGGCACTGGATACTCTTTAAGGTTCCTCCCCATGCATTCCAGGATTCCACCATTCCCTAATTTATTCCACTTGTAGAAGGACAATACCCTGGAACGTGCTCTTCTCCTGCTCTGGGGCAGGAGGTTCCCTGGGAAGAGCTAAGAAGATGCTCCAAGAAGAGAAGTGCTCTCCCCAGCTGGAATTACCTGGACGATGGGCGGGGTGGTCTGCGAGTAGGGCGAGGTCACTCCGTAGACGGTCTGGCAGGTCTGGCCCTGGTAGTAGATGGCCGGCTGGGACTGGGCCGGGGAGTAGGGCTGCTGGACAGCCACGGGCTGCTGGCCGGAATCCCACACCCCGTAACTCTGGCTCTGCACCGCCCCGGCCGCGGCCACCGGCAGCACGGCCACGTTGGCCTCCTGGTGCACCACGGTGTCGCTCTGCGCCACGTACTGCGGCGTGGTCACCTCCATGGTGGTGGCCACGTGCTGGACGACGGGCACCGGCTGCGGGGTGCTCAGGGCTGGCTCCACCGTGTGTCCCACCAAAGTCTGGGAATGCTCGTATCCCGCCGGGGAGCACATGGAGTCCATGGTGGGCGTGGGCAGCAGCACCTTGCCGGCGTTGGGGTTGCTGGGATCCACGTAGGCCTGCATGGGGTACCCCGGCGGGTAGCCCATGAAGCTGTGGTGGGGCGTTCCGTAGCCCATGGAGTCGTAGGGAAGCGGGGACGTCATTCCCAGGTTTTGGAGCTGCTGTTGTTGTTTCTGGGCTTCCCGTTGGGCCACCTCCTGCTCGAAGAGCTTCCGGCGCTCCTCCGTGGACAGCTTGTTGCGGTCCTTGGGCCGGACTTTCTTCTTGGAAGACGCTGGCGTGTCGTACCTGGGAGAGAGGGAACGGGGAAAGCGGCCGTGAGGCCTCAGGAAGCTGCAGGCCCAGGGCTCCAGCAGCAAAAGGGACAGTGGAAAACCTGGAACGCCCAACAACAGCATGGATTCCTAAAAAAAATCCCCTTTTTTCCAGCTGTTTGACCGACTCGAGAGAAACACACACTGGTCCTGCTCATCCACAGGGAGCCAGGGCAGAGGATGAGCAATCCCAACGGATTGGCCAACGTCAATGGTGCTGATGGAGATGCAGGGATGCCACACGAGTTGTCTGGAGGAGCTGCTCTGGGATACCTGGAGAGGGAGAACATCTCCAGCAGAACCCAAGGAAAGGTCACAATCTGCAGGGTATCCCAAACGGGCCCTGCTGGAAACACTCGGCCATGTCTTCCCAAAGCAAGACAAGGAATTTGGAAGAGGCTCCCGAACAGGAGCAACTCCCAGCACAGCACCTTCTCCCCCAAATTCCAGTGCTGGGGTGAGAATTCCATCTTTCTAGACAGGAAGCCCCACATGGGAGCTGCAGACACGGCGAAGAACAAGGGAATCACAAGCAGCACATTCCTGTTTGGAATTCTGCTCGTTCCCAGACCGCAGCTTCAGCTTCAAAAAATAATGGTGTGGATGGGTTTTTTTAATTCCTTAAGAGTTTTCATCCCAAAACACGCAGCAGCTGGAGGGATTTTTCCAGGGAATTAAAAGAGGAGGGGGGGAAAAAAAGCCAAAGGACTTTGATCAAAGCCCAACCAAGGAAAATTTCAGATCAAAGGTGGATATTTCCAGACGTTACGAGTGTGGTAAAACAGGGATTACAAGGAAAAATGCTTTGCGGCCTTAATATAATGGATTCTACAAAGCATCCAGGATATTCTCCATATATTCTGTGTTCCTGGGATCCATTTACATATCAAAAGCACATTGCTTCCAACAGATCCGCTGGAGCTGTTTCCTGGCATTCCCAGAGGAGCTGCAGGATCCGTTAATGGGAACCTCATTGCCGGGAGGAGTTTGATTTCCCTAATTAAAGTCTTTCCTGGCACTGCCTGGAGAGTTTGGAAGAGAAGCAGCCGCCATGGAGGGAGTGGGGAGAAGGAAACTGAGGGTGTAGTGTTCCTTTCTCCATCTATTTGGTTTTTTCCCTCATTAAATCCTTGGGATAACAAAGAGGGATGCTCGGAGTGGGGAGAACATTCCCAGAGAAGGAACTGGGTTTTTCACCGACGCGGACACGGCACAGGGGGAAGAGCCAGAGCAGCAACTCCTCACCCAAAAAACGTTTGTTCTGTTTAGAACAACCCCAAAAATCCAGGTTTTACTTCCTGGGGATGTTTCCAGGCTGGTTACAGAGGGATAGGTTTACATCTGTATTTTTTATCCAGATGTTTCCAACTTTCCCAGCTCAGCTCAACGCGAGGTTTCCTCGTCTGGCTGACTTGGCACCAATTGTTCCCTAATTATGGAGTGGCTTTGAGAGGGACAACAGAGAAGGGACTTCTTTAAAGGAAATTCCATGGTAATTTTGCTGCCTTTAACGTGATCTCCAGTCTCTCTGAACTGCAGGACATGGAATATTTTCCTTCTCTTCATTAGGAGTCGCATGCTCGGCCGTGGCAGTGATGCCACCACTCCCAAGGAAAGGCAGGAGACCTGGCACCAGCCTGTGGGATCACACCCCCCTGGACTGTTGCCCTTACAGGTATTTTTAGGGAATAACCACTCGGTCAAGGAAGTTCTGGAGTTAGGAATGCTGGTCTGGGCACTGCTCCCTCATATACAGGCAGGGATTGCTCCACGCTCAGAGTAATTCCCAGCACACTGGGAAGATGTGGAGCAGGAGAAGGGAATGGCTTTTGAAGGACCCAAGGAGCTCTTTGCATTGGAAGGGCTGCATCCTGGAATCCCTGGATTCCCCTGGATCCCTGGAGGTGTCCCAGGCCAGGCTGGACAGGGCTTGGAGCAGCCTGGGACCGTGGAAGGTGTCCCCATGGCACGGGGTGGGACTGGATGGGCTTTAAGGTCCTTGCAACCCAAACCATTCCATGATCCCTAATTTCTGTGCAGGAGCTGGCACAGCTTCCCTCATTTCCCACCTCATTCCCCAACCTGCCTGAAGATGGAGGTGCAGGTTATCCCAGAGAAGAAGCCACCAACACCAAGGAACCACCCAACTCCCAGCAGGATCCAATCTCACCACCAGGATCCCTCCAGGAGAAAACTCCCTTCCGCAGCCCTGGTGGCTTCCAAAGATCTCCAGGACCGTTTTTCCTGGAGATTTTAGCCAGGAATGTGGCAGATCCTTGGAATATGGCAGCTCCCTGCCACCACTTGCCTGTCCTCTGGCCTCTTTGTCCCGCGCTCGTAGGCCGAGGACGGAGGGGACAGGGAATCTCTCCGTCTCTTCCTCTCCTTGCTCTGGCTCTGCCGCTCTGGATCCCTCTCCCGGCTCAGGATGGGGTTCTTGGGAGTGGGGGTCTGGTCCCGGAGCCCTGCTGTGTCTCTCCCACGGTCAGCTGTAGGGAAAACAGGGAAAAGGGAAGGAATTTTTATCATTCGGGTTTTGTAAGATTGTAACGGAGTTCCCCTCTCTTAGGAACGGCCAAAAGTTGTGCATGGGGACGTTCAGGTTGGATATTGGGAATGTTTCTCATGGAAAAGGCTGGCCAGGGACAGGACAAGGGTGGAATCCATCCCTGAAGGGATTTAAAAGCTTGGAAAAGCCCTCCAAGACTGAGTCCCAGCTGTCCCCAGCACTGCCAAGGCCACCACAGAATCACTGGGTTGGAAGAGACCTCCAAGATCATCGAGTCCAACCCAACCCCAACACCTCAACCAAACCACGGCCCCGAGTGCCACATCCAGTCTGTGTCACCCACACCCAGGGACCTGGGGACATGGATCAGGGCTGGGAGCACAAACCCTGTGAGGAAGGGCTGAGGGAGCTGGGGGTGTTCAGCCTGGAGAAAAGGAGACTCAGAGGTGCCCTCCTCACCCTCTGCAGCTCCCTGAAAGGTGGCTGTGCTCAGGGGGGTTGGTCTCTGTCTCCAGGCAGCACTGACAGAACCAGAGGACACAGCCTTGAGCTGCCCCAAGGGAAATCCAGGCTGGGTGTTGGGAAAGAGTTTTGTACAGAAAGGGAGATAAAGCCCTGGGATGCTCTGCCCGGGGAGGTGCTGCAGTCACCATCCCTGGGTGTGGGTGACACAGACTGGATGTGGCACTCGGGGCCAGGGTTTGGTTGAGGTGTTGGGGTTAGGATGGACTCGATGATCTTGGAGGTCTCTTCCAACCTAGGGATTCTGTGGTGGCCTTGGCAGTGCTGGGGGACAGTTGGGACTCAGTCTTGGAGGGCTTTTCCAAGCTCAGCAATTCCATGATTTTAACTCTAGGTTGCTCCATGACACCCTCAGGGCCCCATCTCCTCCCACCCACAGCTCAGATTATCCTCCCTGAGCCCAGGAGCTGCTTCCCAGGAGGAGCAGCTACGGAGGCAGAACTTCCTTGGCCATTCCAAACTGGGAAAAAGAATCAGTTTCATGGGAGCAGAGGAGGACATGGGAGAAGGTGAGGACTTACCACTGTTCTCCTTTTCTGCTTGGCTCTTCTTCGGGATGCGATAAACCTCCTGTGGAAAAGCCACGAGTAGGGTCAGAATTCCAGCTGCTCCCAAAACCACCCCAAACAGCCAAGAATCACATAAATCATACATTTACAAGAAACCACCAAAAAAAATGGGTCTTTTGAAGGAAAGTTCTGGGGTTTTTGTGGTGCTTTCCATATATTTCCTCTGCCCAGTGTTTGATTTTTGATGGATTTCAGTGGAATTTTGGGCCAAGAGCTCCGGGCAGAGCTGTAGGGTCCTACACTTCCATGGTGACACAAGAGTGTCCCACCAGCAGCTCCTGTTGTCCCTGTCCTGGTCTCCAAAGCAGTTTGAGATACCCCAGCAAGGAGCAGGGAGCTGGGCTGAGTGATCCCAACAGATCCCTTCTGACTGGAGACATTCCATGGTTCTGTGATCCTGGCTCTGGTGGCCAACATCTGCTCCCCCTGCTCATGGACCATCCCTGGGCTTCTCCCAACAGCCTCACTGGGGACAGGGTCACATTTCTGTGATGTTCCCAAGGTCTGATGTTTGACGTGGGAGAGAATGAGCAGGAGGACCAGGCCCAGCTCTGAGGGACCCCTTCGACCAAGGACCTGCTGAAGCTGCTGAGATCCAACCCCAGCGCCCACCACGCCTTCAACAGCAGCAAAGTCCAAACCCTCGGCTCATCCAGCTCCTCCCTCAGCACAGGAAAGACCTGGAGCTGCTGGAGAGACCCAGAGGGTCCCAGAGGACCCTCTCCTGGAGCCCCTCTGCTCTGGAGCCAGGCTGGGAGAGCTGGGAATGCTCCCCTGGAGAAGGGAAAAATCCAGGGAGAGCTCAGAGCCCCTTGCAGGGCCTGGAGGGGCTCCAGGAGAGCTGGAGAGGGACTGGGGACAAGGGCTGGAGGGACAGGACACAGGGAATGGCTCCCACTGCCAGAGGGCAGGGCTGGATGGGATATTGGGAATTGGGAATTCCTGGCTGGGAGGGTGGGGAGGGGCTGGGATGGAATTCCCAGAGCAGCTGTGGCTGCCCCTGGATCCCTGGGAGTGCCCAAGGCCAGGTTGGACACTTGGAGCAGCCTGGGCCAGTGGGAGGTGTCCCTGCCATGGCAGGGGTGGCACTGGATGATCACAAAGGTCCTGGCAGCTCCAGGTGGAGAAGAAAGGGAAGAGGAGCTGGGAATGAGGATCAGAACTTCCCTAAAGTCCAGGTTTAGGGGGTCCTTGTTAAACCCCCCTGGACCAGGAGGAACAACTCTTCCCATGTCACTGGAACCAACTGTGCGTCCCTCCAATTAAGAAATGAGGTTTATTAGCACCTTTCCATGCTCCACTGTATTTTTAATTGGAATATTCTGGCATTCCCAGTGTAAATCCCATTTTACTTCAGTGATGCTCATGATCCTACAGAGATTTTACAGAGATTTTACAGAGATTTTACAGCATCCCTGACTGCCCAAGTGCTGGAAGGTTGGAAAAAAAAGCTCATTTTTGTTTAATTCCTGCTTCTATCAAGCTCTGCTCCCCTCCTGAAGGAATACAGTATTCCCAAGAATTCCCAGTTATTTCCAGCAGAATGCTTCATCATTCTGGTTTGTGCCTGATGAAGCAACAGCTGCATCCCAAAAAAAAAAAAAAAACATTAAAGCATAAAGGAGATGCTCAGTTAAACACAAATAAATCATTTTGGGGAGCTGTGCTGACATTCCAGCTTTCCCAGGGCACATTCCCTAAAATACCCTTTCATTCAGGCCCTACATGAGGCAGAGTGGGAAAAAAGATGGATTTGACTCTTCCTGGGGGGTGAAGGCTGCTCCAGTTGGGAATTTGAAGCTTCCACGTGCTCAGAAATGTGGAGTTTACCTTGACTTGACTCTCAGATTTTACAGAATATTCTCTTTTTTTTAATTAATTCCTTGAGTTTTTAAAGCTGTTCGGGAATTAATTAACGGGTGGCTCAAGGGGCTCATTAGCAACGTGTCCATCCCCCAGCCCTGGGTGTGCTAAAAAAGAGAATTTCCTTTAGCAAAATAAAGGGAAGGAGAAGAAACCCTATTGTGGTTTGTCCACGAGGCAAAACCACTTCAAAAGTGCTGCTGCTGGCTAAAAGAAAAAGGGATTTGGGCCAAGATTTTTAGGTTTTTAAAGATATTTTTGCTTTTCTGTGGAGCCTGAACACAGCACGTGCAATTTGAAGCATCTACAACAAAGAGAGGCATTAAAATCCCCTAAAAATGCCCTTTAAATCAAAGTTATTTAATTTATTTATGTGTTTGCTATGGGCTACAATACTCCAAATCCAGGTTTTTTTTAGATGAAACGTAAAGAAACAAAGCAGCAGCTCCATGTTTGGGGTGGGGAGGGATGCAGGATGAGCCCATAATTATATAGGATTTATGTACTTATAAATGATGTAATCCATATAATGTCTGATCATGGAATCATGGAATGGTTTGGGCTGGAAGGACCTTGAAGCTCATCCAATTCCAACCCCTACACGGGGCAGGGAACCTCCCACCAGGCCAGGCTGCTCCAAGCCCCATCCAGCCATAATCTGTGGGTTTAATTTTATTTTCCTACAGAATTCCACAGCTACGGATGGCAGGGATTGACTTTGCCTCTCGCTTCCTCGTGTAGGACGTGGGTGACCACAGGGGCAGGTTCTGAAGCCCCAAAATCACCTTCCAGCAATGGGTTTTGCTGGGTTTTTTTTCTTCTTTCCCACATTAAACTCCTAAAAATGCTCGTTTTCAGAGCAGCACATCCAAAAAATCCCCCGAAGTCTGCCCTGGCTGCTCCCAGCGGGAATGAGGAGCCACCAAGGGATGGGATCATGGATGAACTGCCCGGAGCAGATGGACAACGCAAGTGTTGGGAAGAGCTAAACTACACCAACTCCCCAGCTCCTAAAAAGGATCTGTCCCACCAAAGAGCAGGATGGGGAACGGGAAATCACCGGGAAAGGGCTCAGTGGGAAGAGAAGGAGGAGAAGGAGCACCTGGAGGAAGGGGACTCGGCAATCCCGGCACTGCCGCTCCTGCCACGCCTTGCGCTGGGTTCACCAGGACCTTGGGGGACCCCGTTCCAGGATCCATCCCAACAAACTGGCCAGCCCTAAAAAGTCCAGGAAGCCCAAAATCCAACAGAACGATGAGCAGGGAGTGAGCTCCGTGCTGGTGGAGAGAAACTCCAGCTCCACTCAATGGAGCCTCCAGCATGGGGGAAGATGGAGGCAGCAAAGGCTTTGAACCAGGAACAAACGGAGGGATTTGTCCAAATTGCTCCATGAAAAGCAGATGGTGGTCAGACCACACTGGGGAAACTCCCAAGAAAAGCTGATTTTATTTTTGGAAACGGAAGCTGCTGGCTTCGGAGCCGCGGAATTCCTCAATCAACGCGACCGCCGCTAACGGGCTCCAAATGGCTCCCGAGCTCCCAGCACAACTTTGAAGGGATTGCACGGAAAATTAAATGCAGAAGGAAAAGTGACACGAGTCTGTTCGACACAAAAGAGGGGGGAAAAAATGGGATTTAGGCTGTCCAGCCTCAGGCACAACCCAGCCTTGGCTTGGGAAAGGGAAGAGAGCTGCGGGATGGAGTCACGACTCTAAGGATTCCACAGTGGGAAAGGAAGATTGTGTCTTCATGGAACCTTCTCCACAAATCTGCCCCTCAGCTGCCAGTCATTCCTGAATTAACGGCTGGACTGGATGATCTCGGAGGTCTTTTCCAACCTTAGTGATTCCACGAGTTTATCCTATGATTCTATGAACTTCTGTTGACTTGTTGAGGGAACAACGCAACCAAATCCATCCCCTACCAGGCTGGATCCTCTTCCTGTCCTGTCCTGTCCTGTCCTGTCCTGTCCTGTCCTGTCCTGTCCTGTCCTGTCCTGTCCTGTCCTCTCCTCTCCTCTCCTCTCCTCTCCTCTCCTCTCCTCTCTCCAGCTCCAGCACGATCCCAAGGGATGGAGCAGAGCAAGAGGAAGGACCGACACCACGAAATCCCTGCTTGAAGGCCAGAAGATCCCACAGCAAACCACGGCCTGGCTGCTCCCCAACCCTATTGTCTTCCCCAACTACTCCTCGCTCTAAGTTGTAACAAATTATAAAATTCCTGATTAAAGCACGGGACGTGCGTGCCGGAGCCAGAGCCAGGCACTCCAGGATGGCTTCACTGGGACAGGGACAGGCAAGAGCAGCTTCAAGGGGCTTCACCAGGATAAATCAGAGGAGACTTGGAAAGATCATCCCAGGGGAAGACAGAAGCTCAGCTGCCTTTGGTCACCCAAGATGTCCTATTCAGGGTGAAATGGCCTCCAGGGGAGGTTCAGGTTGGATGTTGGGAAAGTTCCTTATGGAGAGGGTTGTCCGGCAGTGGAACAGGCTGCACAGGGGAATCTCCATCCCTGGAGGGATTTAAAATCCATGGATGTGGCACTTGGGGTCAGGGGGCAGTGGTGGCCTCGGCAGTGCTGGGGGATGGTTAGACTCAATCAACTCTGAGGGCTTTTCCAACCTCACCAATTCCCTGATTCCATGATTATTAAGCTCCCAGATGGGTGTAAAAAAAAAGTCCACTTTGGCCCAAGTCAGGGTGAGGACTCAGCCTTGAGCTCCAAGTCACCACAAACACTTGCAAGGCCGGAAGTATCCAACTAAAACCTTTTAAACCCAAGACTGGCTCTTCCAAAAGATTTTTCCTAAAACCAAGACCTTCTCCAAGTCACAAGGAACGGGCCTGTGGATCCTGAGAGCCACAGCTCCCAGCTGCCCTTTCCCAGAAGGTGAGAGCCTCCTCTGGGGTGGGGGAAGACTCCCAAAATTCGGTCCCACATGAGGCAGAGTGGCACCAAAACGTCCTCTCTGTCCCTCAGCTCAGCTACTCAACCTCAGCCCTCAAAAGGACGTTGGGAAGAGCTTCCCAAGCTCAGCCCTACGGCGTGTTCTGGTGATTCCAGGAGGTCTGTTGGCCATCACGCCACGTGTCACCTCCAGCACGGGCCTCTCCACACGGATCAGCCCACGGAGCCTTACCTGAGCACAATCCACCTGGAAGAACCACGTGGAACCACCACCTGTGCCCTTGCCAGGTGTCCAGCAGCCAGCCTTTGGCTTTGGAGGGAGTTTTCAGCCCGGGAGAAGCCATGCAGCGCTTCCTCGGAGAGCGGGAACGGCGCCCACGAGCCCGGGCTGAAAACTCATCCCATCGGGAATGTGAGTGTGTGTTGTGCCAGGGGTGTGGCCGTGGCCAGCACTCCTCACGGACTCGGAGCCCTGGAAGGACTTACAAGTCCTGTGTGTAGAGGTAGAGAAAAAAATTAAGCTCACTTAATCCTTTCAGGCCAGGAGCTGGGATTTCCCCGGAGCGACGTCCATTGCCGGCAATGGACGCACCAAAATAACGTCGGCATCCCCGAGTTAACCACCTCTGTCCTCCTTTCACCTATCACAATGCTCATGCATCAGCCAGCTTCCCAACCATCTTCCCGGCTCTTGGCGCTATGTCCTCTCCCTTCTTCCGCACGGAGTTGGAGAAAAGGAGCCCCTTGGTCAGCTCTGGCTGCCCGGAGAAGCTGGATGGAAACGGTGGAAATTACAAGGGGGTCATCAGCAAGGCTGGAGAGGACAGCGCTTAAGTCACGACGTTTCCGACCCTCCCGCCCCCCAGCCGAGGCCAGGTGTTCCACCACTCCAAAAACCCGGCTTTTCCAAAGCTTGGATGTGCTGGGAAAGGCACCTGGGGGTGAATTATCCATCCCCCTTCCAGCTTGGATTTGTCTTTTAGACATCTGGGATGGGCTTTGGTGGCACCTCATGAGGTGAGAGTTGGACAGAGGCAGTTAACTCCCAGAGCCATGAAAAAGTCCAGGACAGGATAAATTCCCAGCTCCCAGTTTCCCTACAATTGTTTTATAGGAGAGAAATGAGCTGTCACAGCCCCCTGTCACGATCCTGCTTTTTTGGGGTGGATTTGTTGGGATTACTCCAAGCTCATGAGATCCAACCCCATCCCTACAACCAGACCACGACCTGAGGTTCATTAATTAATACACGGAGAGGATGAGAATGCACATCTAAAATATGGGAATGTGTCAGGACTCCATGGTCCGACCACAACTTCAACAAAATTCTGTAGATTCCCAAGCTGAGCTTCTCCAAGCTCCAAAGAAAACACAAATCCTGGGGATAAAACGACACCATCAGATCAAATTTGGTCTCAAACCAACGTTTTGGGGGAGTTTTGTGAAATTTCACACGTTTTATTAATATTTTATAGTTTTCTCTGTGCTGTTCCGTGTACATGAGGGTGGAAGGGAACAAACACAGCTGTTCCAAAGGAGCAACTCAGTGTGGATACCCAAAACAAGTCTCCCAAGCAGAGCAGGACAAAGGCCTGACATTACTTTTAGTTTAAAACAGGTTGGAGTTGATCTTGGAGGTCTTTTCCAACCTTAACAATTCTCTTGGCAATGATGGAAAAGGACTTTTCCCAATTTAACCACAAATTCAACCTGACGGTGTCGCTTCGAGAGGAAAACCACACCAAGAGTCTGCAAATTCAAATCTGGTTAAATGATCAGATCCACTTGGAGAAAAATAAGGAAGACACCAAACCACAGCCCGACCTCTCTACAGAAATGTGTTTTACCTCACTTCTTCCCCCTCTAAGATTTGTGTCAGGAATGATCGTGCCCAAAATCTGTGAAAGTTCAGGAGTATTTTTCCTCCTGAAAAATTCAGACTGAGGTAAAACGTCCCTGAATTCTCCTGGGAATCTCTGCATTTCTAAATCCTGGTGTTTGCAGCTCCAGAAATGGCACGAGCAAAGCTTAAGGTGATGTCTCCTCCACCTGCGCCGGTGCCGCAGCACAATTAACACCCATTATTTTAATTAACCTCTTTCAATCATTACTCGTTATCCAAGTCAATGGGTAAATAAACTTCTTAGCTCTATGGTGCATCAGAAAACATAAATTTGCTTAAAACTACTTCCAGTAATTAAAGCTGGGCTGGTGGTTGATTAAGAGAAGGGCAGAAGAGCCTCCAAGTCCCACCAAGCCCACACGAAGCTGGAATTGCAGCAGTGCCTCCAATTCCTGCTGGATCCTCAGGAACCACTGGGTTTGGACTTATTAAAGAGGCTCCCAACCCTCCTGCCCTTGAATATAAGGAATATAAAATAATACATGGAATGCAATCCTACAGGAGCAGCAGATCCGTGAAGAGTTTCAGAAGATCTAAAGAAAGCCAAGGAATGGCTGAAGTGTTGAGTGGAGAGTGAGATCCACAGAACCGTGGAATGGTTTGGATGGGGAGGGACCTTAAAGGACATCCAGTGCCACCCCCTGCCAGGGGCAGGGACACCTTCCACTATCCCAGGTTGCTCCAAGCTCCAGCCTGGCCTTGGACACTTCCAGGGATCCAGGGGCAGCCACAGCTTCTCTGGAAACCTGTGCCAGGGCCTCCCCACCCTCACAGGAGGAATTAATTCTTTCGTAACCACTAATTTAAATCTTTCCTCTTTTAGTTTAGAACCGTTGCTGGAATGTCATCCTACATCCCATCAAAAAGAAGCTGTTGGCTGCAGATCCCACTGGCCACCTATGGGACAGGGACATGATTCCAGAGGACAAAGGGAGCCACCAAGCCCTTCTCCTGAAGAGGTTTTCTGCTCCAGAAGACCTTGATGGGAGTGAAACCACTGAAGTCCCAAATAACACCCAAATCTGGGCATTTCCAACTGGAAACACCCAGGGGTTAATCCAACACTGCCTTTGAGAGAACTTGGCATGGCCAACGGAACCTTCTCTGGAGGCTCCACACGTGCAGATCAAAAGCAGAGGTTGAAAGGACAGGAAAAGCTGGGGGTGTTGGGATAACTCAATTCAGAGAATCCCAGAATGGCTGGGTTGGGGGGAACTTTAAGCCGTGTCATGGGCAGGGACACCTTCCACTATCCCAGGTTGCTCCAAGCCCTGTCCCACCTTGGACATTTCCAGGGATGGGGCATTTAGGAGTAGCCTTGAACACTTCCAAGGATGGAATTCAGGAGCAGAGAGTCCATCAGTCTGTTTCCACACTGAGGGATGTGGGCCACTTCCACCCAAAATGCTCATGGGAATCTCAATCCCTCAGAGCTGCCCCTTCCCTGGACAGTCTAAGAAACAAGGAGATGACCGACGTGTCCTTGCGTGCCCAAACCCAACCAGCTGCTGGTTCCATCAACACCTGGACATCTCTCAGGTCACACCCAGGGCAGCTGGCACCAGAGGACTTATACAGAAAGCACTTTTTGTGTAGAAAAGGCCATTGAGTTACCAAATATTGACCAAAAGGCATCAAACCAACCCCATCTGCACCACACCACCACCGAATCCACGTTTTCCTCAGCTCCAGGTGCTGGAGCTGCACGGAGCTGCCTCTTACCTTGAGCTCCTTCCAGCTGTCGAGCAGCCTGGTGGCCAAGTCGCTCACATCCACGATTTTATCCGTCTGCTCCTGGCTCCTCTCGCTCTCCACGTCAGAAACTCCTTCCTCTTCGTCCTGCGACGGCGTCTCCATGGCCATGGGCTCCTCCAGCTTCGCTCCATTGCTCTCCTTGACCTCTGCTTCGGGCTCGGCCTCCAGCTCCCCAGGCTGGGATTTGCTGCTCTCCACCGGCGCCTCCACAGCAGTTTTGATGTCCTGCTGCTGCTGCTGCTGCTGCTGCTCCTCCGTCACCTCCATTGGGGCTGCCTCCAGCTGGTCCAGGTCCTCCTTGCCCTCCTTCCCTTCCAGCTCGCTGGTGGTGTCCGAGATGGCGCTGTCCATGCTGTTCTCACTGATGATCTTCAGCCTCCGGAACACCAACTTCTTGGGGGTGTCCGTGTCACCTTCCACGCTCTGCTTGGCCAGGAGCTCCGGGGTGTTGAGCGGGGTGTGGGCCCGGGACGTGTTCTCGCTGGAATATCCGTCGCCCTCGCTGAGCTGCGGCACCGCTGTCTTGGTCTGAGCCCAGCGCTGGATGATGGGCAGCACCTTGCTCTCCTCCAGCATGTTCTTGGTAGGGATGGGCAGCAGCTCCAGGGTCTTCATGATCTAAGGGCAAGGACAAGCAGGGCGTTGTCAGAGCCAGCAGGATTTAAAGCTGTGTCCAACCTGGAATAATTCACTTTTCTCAGGAAGAATTAACTCTGGAGTATCAAGGGGATCATAAAATCCTGGTTTGGGTGGGAAGGGACCTTAAAGCTCATTCAGTTCTCCTTGCCATGGGCAGGGACACCTTCTGCTATCCCAGGTTGCTTCAAGCCCTGTCCAACCTGGTCTTGAACACTTCCAGGGATGGGAAGTCCACGACCTCTCTGGACAAGCTGTGCCAGGACCTCACCACCCTCACAGCCAAGAATTTCTTCCCAATATCCCAAAATCTAAAATCTAAAATCTAATCTCATCTATCTAATGACGGTCACGGGTCATGGGTGATGGATTTCAGGAAGAGCTTCTTCATGGAAAAGGTTGTTAAACACTGGAATGGGCTGCTCAGGGAGGTGGTGAAGTCCCACCCTTGGAGGTGTTCAAGGAACACCTGGAGGTGGCACTCAGTGCTCTGGGCTGGGACAAGGTGGGGATCAGCTTGGACTCAACGACTTTGAACTTCCAGTCTTTGAGCATCCAATCCCAAATTGCTTATGGAAAACCAAAACATATTCCACAACCTGCCAGGATCTCAAATTCCCTGTGCTTCAGCACAGAATAAACAGCAACAGCAACAACCTCCAAGTCTGGCTCATGGAATCTAAGGAAACAACAACCTCTAAGTCTGGCTCATGGAATCTACGTCAGGAATCTGAGGAAAACCACAGGAGCAAATTCCTTCCGTTTATTCAGGATCTGCCCGAGGGCAGAAGTTTCAGGCCTGCAGTTCTGAGGCACCTGAGGTTGTTTTCCACGAACACTTGGCACGGATTTGGATTTAAAAAAAAACCAGAAGGAACAGAAAATCCTCGTGATGCTGAGCAAAGCTGCCAAAACCCTTTTCCCCAAAAAGGGCTGGCCAGCCCTGGCACAGGCCAGAGTCCCCATTCGTGGAGGGATTTAAGGGCCCTGTGGACGTGGCACTTGGGGACAAGGTCGAGTGGTGGCCTCAGCAGTGCTGGGGAATGGTTGGACTCGATCTTAAAGGGCTTTTCCCACCTCGAGGATTCCGTGAGAGCTCCCAATCCCAGGGAATCACTGACCTCCAGCTGCAGCTTCAGGTTGTTGGCCGTGCTTCCTCTGCCATCGCCCAGCTCCGTCATCCAGATCCAGAGCAGGGACAAGCCGTGACACTCCAGGAAGGACTTCAGGCAGGACTGCGAGTGCGTGTTCTGGAGAGCCAAAGGTGGGAACACTCAGAGACTTCCAGGCAAAACCATGGAAAACTGCTCCACTGGGATCGTGGCCAAAGCCATGGCAGAGCCACAGCTCGGCACCTGAGCAGGTCCAAGATGATTTGAGTGGCTGGACCTGCTGGGATTGGAGCAAGGATCCAGCAGCAGGACCATTCCAACCACTACAGCTCATACTGGGGAATAAAACTGAAGGACAGGGGATCCTGGCCAAAGCCATGGCAGAGCCACAGCTCGGCACCTGAGCAGGTCCAAGATGATTTGAGTGGCTGGACCTGCTGGGATTGGAGCAAGGATCCAGCAGCAGGACCATTCCAACCACTACAGCTCATACTGGGGAATAAAACTGAAGGACAGGGGATCCTGGAGCCATTTGGCTGAGCTTGGGATGCAGGAAAAAGGGCAGGACCTGCCTCCCACGTTCCCCCTCCTCCTCTGAGGATGTCACTCGAACAGGACATGGATCCCACCCCTTCCCAGGCTGCTCCTCACCTGGATGAGCTTGAGGCAGGTGAGCTTCTGCTCCAGGGTTTCGATCCGGACCATGAGGCGGGACAAGCTCAGCACCTGGTTTTTATCAGAGAGACCCTCCCCGTTCTCCAGCAGCGCCTCCAGCTCCCCATCCACCTGCACAGCCACAGGAGAACCACCTCAGGCAGGGAATTCCCTGGCTCCAACCTCATCTTCCCTAAGGAAGGGCACGTTGCAGCTCTGGTGCAAATCCCAGGTGGTTGCACCAAAACCCGCCCGGTCCTGAGTTTATCTTTTCATGCAGGAGAACAAACTAAAAAATTATCTTTGATTTCAGATAAATTTGTTCTTTATATTCTGAATTGTATAAATTCTTTATAAATTTGGAATGATTTATGGATTATAAATGATAATGGATTTATAATTCTTCCAACCAGAGATTCTCTCTCCACGCTGGAATATCATCCTCTCATTTAGTGACTCATAAAAACACACTATAAATTACTTAGGAATTATTTCTTGGTTTCCTCACTCTCTGATACAGCAAATAAAAATGAAACTGGCATTTTTAAACTGCCCAAAATAATCAGGAATTAATCTTCTCCATAGGAACAGAGAGTTGTCCCTTCAAGGATGGAATAATTACAATTTGTAGGAATTAAAGAACAGCCTTTGCAGGTTCTTGCAGAAGATTTCACCCCAAAAAAATTCCTCTGGCTCTGGATTCTCTGCTCTTTTTCCACATGGTGTGAACCCATCCCTGTGGGTTCATGTGTTGTCTCAAATTCCACCTCCCAACCTGGAGATGGCAAAACTCTGCCCTTGGAGCTGCCAAATTTCAGGTGATGCCCTAAATGGTGAAGCCAATGTTGTTCATCTTTCATCAATGTTTAAAGATCATGGGAAGCAAGCCAAATTTTTTAATCCATGTGAAATTTACGGTGGGATTTAGTTATGGATGAGCAAATACTGGACCTGGGAAAGTCACTCTGTGGTGGGACTTTAAATAACCAGGAGAAAGGAAATATGGATTTAGCTGAAGATCCAAGAAAACACAAATCTTGAGGGGCCTTGTGAAATAAAATCCCTGGAGCTGGAAAACACCTCCAAGATCATCAGTCCAACCTTCAATGACACATCCATGGAGAAGACTGAACCCTGAGGTCATCAGGAGTCATCTTCTCCCAAGGGAACAGTGATGGGATGAGAGGGGAGGCTCAGGTTGGACTTTTGGGGAAGTTCCTTCAGGAAGGGCTTGGTGGTGGTGGTGGTGGAACCCCCATTCCTGGAGGGATTTAAAGCCACGTGGATGTGGCACCTGGGGAACAGCTGGGCTCAGTCCCAGAGGGATTTTCCAAGCTTGGGGGTTGCAGGAGAGCCAAACTCACCGAGTCCTTTTTGCGGGAACGTTCCTTCTTCATCTTCCCTCCGGCCGCGCGGATGCTGACCCTGTTCTCCCCACCCAGGTACCCCCGGCAGTTGGAGGAGCCACAGAAACATTTCTGGGCCTCTTTGCTGTGGGGGGGACACAAAGGGAGGTTCACCAACAGCTCCACCCACCCACAGCCACCTCGGCACCTTCAGAAGCCAGGAACGGGAAGGGCTCTGCGTGGAAAAGGCGCTGAAATTCCAAATAAAGTCTTTATTCCCAACACAGCTCCCGGGAATTGTGGCAGCTGCAAGGACAAGCCTGCCTCACCTCCAGGCTCTCCACAGGCCAAGAACCAGGAACCAGAGAGGAACAGGTGGAGCTGGTGACACCTTCTTATCCCACACTGCCATCAATATCCTAATTTTCCTAAGGAATTTATCCTCAGGATTACACATCCATTAGGAACACCTTGCATTTCATAGCATTTCATAGCTCATATATTGAATTTTAGAGCTCGAAACGGGATAAAGAATGAGCTCAGGACTCGTGGAAGCAGCAAAATCCACATGGGTAAATTTGGTTTGGATGTTCAGCCATGGATAATAAATACAATATATAGAAAAAATGTGATAAATATAAAAATATGGTAAATATATGATAANATAAATATAAATAAAACAAATAGAATAAATAGAATAAATATGATAAATAGAATAAATAGAATAAAGAGAATAAATAGAATAAATATAATAAATATCATTCCCAAGGAATATTTCTACCAAGCCCCTGTATTTCCCACTTGGCACACCATCCATTTTAAACTGCATTCCACAATTTCTTGGCAAAATGGTCAGGTTTTATTTGAAATATGTGGAACCAACTGGAGGAACGTGGCTCTGCAGTGGTAAGAAGCAGGGAAGCTCAATTCCAGGAATTTCTAGGAAGGAGGAATCATCTTAAAATACAACGAAAAACTCATTCCTGCTTACAGGAAGGGCCTGGAGAAGGATCCAGAAGGAAAAGGAAGGGATGCTCCTCAAGTTCTACTGCACCAAACAGTAACAGAGGAATCTTAGGCTCAGGTTTAAATTCCCTGCAGCCCTGGATTAGGCCAGGAATAGGGGATGGGTTATCCTGAGGGTTTTACACTTGCAAAGCCATAAAACAGGAGTGGGAAGAGAAGAACGGGAATTCTGGAGGAATACTGCAAAATCTGGAGCCTGGCTAATTAATAACCAGGAAGAAGAAGGGAAGATAATTATGTGGGAGAGGGGTGGAGTAGGACCAGTGGCTCTGGGGGAGAGGGGAGAGCAGAATTCCTGCTCCAGGGACGGGGACGTACCCGTATCTCTGGAATTGGTAATCGAACGTCAGCTCCGAGCCCGACGGGACCAGCTTGGTGGTGAAAAACCCAACCCTGAGCTGCCCATTCACAGTCCACTGTGGAAAAAAGGATGCCAGGAGTTATTCCAGCCTCAACTCCAAGTTTGCTTTTCCTGAAGAACATCAATCCTTGGAAAAGCAGCACTGAGGAGTTTAAAACCGGGTCAATCCGGGTTTAAATCCTGTCGTTTGCACGTCACCGATACGACAGCAATAAAAATTCCCAAAATAAAGAAGGAAAAAGCTTCACTCTGAGCTCTCCAGAGGGAGGAGCTGCTGGATTCGATCCAGCATTTTACCTTTTGGGTCTCACAGTTTGGCTCACAGCTGTGGTTCATGAAACGGGAGCAGTTTCCTTTCTGGGTGGCATCGATGATCTGAAAGGACCAAGAAATGCAGGAAAGGTTCATTCCCTGGAATGGGAAGCAGCTACAAACACAACCCAGGCAGGAATCATCTCCTTTGCCACTCTATATTTGATATTCCCCATCTTTATTTCAGAGACTGGGGTTTGTTAGGACTTTAATTCCCCCCAAAAAGAGCACTAAAGTACACGGCTCCTAATTTTTCAGGAGATGCAGATCCTGAATTTTGTTTCTGCTACAAAACAGAGGGGTTGGGACAGTGAATTTTTCTCCCACACGCCTCATACTCCAAGGGAAAAGTCAGCCCAGAAATAAAAACTCCTTTTATAACTGAAAATGCTCCTTCGTGACACTTAAAATCACACAACAATCCCAAAAATCCTTATTTCAGGAAGGAAAACACCCAGGAAAAAGCACTCTGAGTATTTTTAGCTGCTTTTCTCTCAAGCTCCCCAGACCCAAAAAGTCCTGATAGGAGAGACAAGGAGAGTAAGAGATGGAATTTCTATTTATCCCCCTTGTTCTCAGGCACAGGGAACAGCTCCACATCCCACAGAGCTGAAGCAGCCATAAATAATTAAGGATATCCCATATATAAATATTCCAGTGGCAATCCTGCACAGAGGGACTTTGCCAGCTTAAAATACCCCAATTTCATGGAATTTATGTGAAAGGAAATGTGGATTTTTGGTGGATTTGGGCACCCAAAAAGGGAGAGTTTGGCTTGGAGCATCTTCCCAAACTCCTCTCCCATGGAACAATGAGCCATGCTCCATCTTTTCCTTTGGAAAAACACCTTCCCCTCCCTAAGGACACTGGGATACATTTAAGCTGCCAGAATTTTGTTGGAACTGAGCAATGGGTTAAAAAAATCCCAAGGCTTGAAGTTTCTTTTCCTCAGGAAAAGGAAAGAAAAAGAAAAAAAAAGCAAAAAAAATCCATTCCAAATGGATTCAGGACGTGGCTCCATGGGGTCCCAAGGAGCTGGTGCTGTACACAGCTAAATCCAGCTTTTCCCAGAGACAATCCAGAAATCCCAATGCTCACCTCATCATTCTTCAGGGCCATGAAATAATAGTGGATGTTTTTGTTCCTGGCATATTCCTTCACCCGAGCCTTGAATTCCTTGTGATCCAGCACTTCCCCGCAGTATTCCAAGACAAAAGTGTTGCTGCAAGAGGGAAAAATATTCATTTTCTTAGCAAAAAAAAACCCCACAAATAAAGAGAAAATAATCCCTGTTCAGGTGGGTTCTCTGAACACAACTCCCAGCCTGGTAATCCTGGTGGTGTGGCAATAATGATGTGCCCCAATCTCAGGGAATTCTGATTAATTTGGGATTTTATGCTGTCACATGGGAAGGTGACAGGAGGATGAAGCTCTCCTTGGAGCAGGGTTTGTTCTATATATTTGATATATTCAGAGAATCACAGGATGGTTTGGGTTGGAAGGGAACTTTGAGGGTGTCCCATTCCCTGGGCAGGGACACCTCCCACTGTCCCAGGTTGCTCCAAGCCCTGTCCAGCCTGGCCTTGGGACACTTCCAGGGATCCAGGGGCAGCCACAGCTGCTCTGGCCAGCTGGGCCAGGGCTGGAAAACACTTTCCAGGGAGGAATTTCCCCAAAATCCACCCTGCCCTGCCCTGGCCCAGCCTGGGGCCGTTCCCTCTGCTCCTGTCCCTGTTCCCTGTCCCCTCCTGGCAGGGAGTTGTGCAGAGCCACAAGGTCCCCCTGAGCCTCCTTTGCTCCAGGCTGAGCCCCTTCCCAGCTCCCTCAGGAGTTCTCCAGTCCCTTCCCAGCTCCCTCAGGAGTTCTCCAGCCCCTTCCCAGCTCCATTCCCTGCCCTGGACACCTCCAGGATGTTCCCTTCTCCCAGTAAACCTCATCCTGCTCTCCCCATCCGGATCCTCCCTTGTGCCTCAGGCCACAGGAGATTTCAAGGTCCTCACTCCTCTCTCCTTTCCTGGCCCCACCTAAACCAGCACTTGGAATTGCAATCCTGAATTAACAACAGGAGGAAAGATCCCCTCCGGATCTTCCCGTCCAGAGGGGAGCAGGAGGAGGACTCAGGAGGAGAAGTTTTGCAGAGATGGGAAGAGAAGAATGGACACAACTGGAGTGAAGCAGGGCCAGAGACAGGGGAGGCAGATTCATCTCAAGAATAAACCATGGGAAGGCTGCTGAGAAACCAGCAAGAGCAGAAACCAAAATGGGAGAGCAAACAATGGATGGGCAGATGCCCAAGAGGATGAGGGACACCCAAGAGGGACGAGGAGGAGCTGGAAGAAGCTCAGCTGATCTCCTGGCAGGGAAATGCAGACCCCACAGGCCCTCGTGCCCTCAGGAGGGAGCAGAAGGGTGGGACAGGGCCGTGGGAAGAGGGAAGGCTTACGATGGCAGGTCCTTGGCAGCTCTGAGCCCCCAGCCCTTCTTCTCAGTCAGGATCACCTCCACGTCGGCGTGCTGCTTCTTCTGGAAGCGCCGGTTGGAGCAGTAGTCACCGTTGGGACACCGGGAAGAGCTGGGGGACAGAAGGGAAGGGTCAGGGAAG
>VZSE01003618.1:99877-135085 GCA_013398275.1 Promerops cafer | reverse complement strand
GAGCTCTTCTCAAAAGGACCATCTTAACATTCCACATCCACCTGCCAAGACAGGCTGCACTGGGACTGTTTGATGGAGAAGGAGCTCAAACAGTGGTCCAGGCAAACGCCTGGGAGATAGAGCCACTCGCAGCTCTGGAAGTCCAAAGCAGCTGTTTCTACCTGCTCTGTGAATACTATTCATGGTGCAGAGTGTTCCTTCTGGTCCAGATCACAAACCACTGGATTAAGACCAGTTCAGAGTCCCATTTGGAGGAGTTTGGTGTTTTTCTTTGGGTTTTTTGTTGGTTTGGTTGGTTTTTTCCCCTGCTAAGCAGGCTAGTTCATTGTCTAAGATTCAGAATGTTACAGGGAAATAAACAGTCAAGAAAGTGAGTTCTGGAGTTTGCAATTCTTCCATAATGTTGTGAGAACATCTATTACAAAAGACAGGTCAAGAAATTCAGATCAAATAAAAGCATTCAAGTTTCAATTCTGAACTACTGGATTTTTGAAGGGAATTCTTCCAGTACAGAAGAGGACACACCTTCCCCCTTTTTAGAATAGGTCCCAACTATCCATTTTGCCTTTACAGCATCATAAAAAAATACCATTACATCATTTTTTTTCCTCTGATAGTTAAAATCACAGCCTACAGTACTGTGGGGCAGTACAGACCATGCTGCCTGCTCTGCCTCAGCAGTCAGAGGTGTGTTTCTGTCTGGAGTTTAACAGCCTTACTCATCCTTTAGACTCTGGTGCTGATCACTCAGGGCCATCGACCAGGGCTGGTTTTCCATCTGCTGGTTTGCTCAGCAGTGCTGCACTGCTGCATGCAGCCACAAAGGGCAGAGGCTTTAGGAAACCCCTTCCCAGGTCCAGCTGAAGCTCAGGAAGTTCTCTGCTAGTGGAGGTGTTGTGGCATCTACATCACCTGGCAAGGTCGCCAACATTTCCTGGGTTCACCTTAGTTTCTGCTCTGCAGGAGAGAGTTGGCAAGCCCTGGGTTCAAATAGCCTAGGCTGCTGGGCCATCGTGTCGTTTTGTCACCGTGTGCTTTGTCAGACACCTTCACAGTGACCATGGCTGCCAGCAATGGGTTGCTATCAGTGCTCATTAACAGGAGAGGGATGAGAGTGAACATTTGCAAGCTGGATGGAACCAGCAACTTGCATTTATTCAATGTTTTGGCACGTGCCAGGTCAGCTCTTACAGCATCTTCTGCATTCTAGTGGTACTGGGGTTTCACACGAATCTTCAGTCTCATGCTTGTTTTTTCACCTGCAAACACTTTCATGTGTTGCTTCCTGCATCAGGAACTCTTGTCCCTGTAAAACCAACAGCTGCTTTCTGAGTCTTTTGCTTTGTAGTTAATGATAATATTTGGTAGTTTCTCTCTTTCTCTCCCTCTGTGTTTTGGATAGCTGAACTGTCTAATATGTTGCATTGCACCAGGTGTGTATTCCTCTACTCAAGAATGCAATATAGAAGAGAGGCAGAAGAATTTCCTCAGGACACACATACAAACATGGTGTCCCGGACAGTCCCAGCCACGTTTGGCTGCTCTAACCTTGGGCTGGCTCAGTTCTTCCTGCTCAAACATAAGGCTTACACATTCCTTGCTGGGTTCTGCCCACACCTTTGGCTGGTGTGAGGTCAGTGTGGCTGGCTAGAGTGTGGCCTCTCACCTTATCTGATTCCCTGGTGACCCAGGCACCCAGGTTCCACCTTGGAACCCTGCCTTTGTCCAGGGAACTCAGGCCCTTGGGTGCTAGGTTTGGGGTCATGGGGTGGTGGTTTGTGGCCCTGATGCTGATGTTAGTCCCCTGGCATCCTAGAAACCCTGGCTTGTGGCTGTGGGTCCTGATGTCCTGCCTCCCTGAGGTGCATCCCTGCCTGCTCTGCTTTGGGCCCCCCCTTCAGCGGGCACGGCTTTGCCGTGACGTTACTGGGGCCCCTGTCAATCACCCCAAACATAAAAAATGCCAGGAGGCCCTTGTTGAGGCTGCTGTACCACTTGCCTCCATCACTGTGGGTATGTCACGAGTCCCTTGGGACACCAAACCCAACAGGGATCCTGCCCAAGGACCTCTGTCCTAACTGGTCCCTCCTTTCCACCAGGGACATCCATCCCAAAGGGGATCCCCACCCTGAACAGCACCCCAGAGCCCTCTGGGGTTTCCCATTTCAACCAAAGCCCTCACACTGACATTGAGCAGGATCCCAGGAAGTTGGGGACCCTAGGGACCCACCCCAGACAAGCATCCTTGGGACTCACAACCATGCCAAGGTCTTCTCAGACCGGATTTGGCCCCCAGGGACCTTTGGGAATCCCAAAACTGCCTGGAACCCTGAGAATCACCCAGCCGTGACTACGGACACACTGGGGACCCCTTGGCCCTACCTAGGACCTTAGGAATCCACAGTGACACCTGACCTTTCCCAGTATCCTTTAAATCTTGTTCAGGACTTCAGGAACCCCCAGAAACTCCCAGACCTTACCGGACCTTCCCATCCCTGAAACTCCAACCCTAACCCTGTTCTGATTCCTGTGTCCCTGTACTGGTTCCAGGGTCAGGACAGCGTGAGGAACTTCGGGAGATCGTCATGGATGCTATGTATATTATAGAGGAGCAAAAGGGCAAGAGTGAGCAGACTGAGGGACATGAGACGTAGGACATGGGACGTGAGACATAGGACACGGGACGTGAGACATAGGACATGAGACATGGGGAAAGGGGGGTGGGATGTAGAGGCTTTGAAGGGGGATGGGGTGGAGGTGAAATGTAGGATATATGAAGGTCTGGGAGCTCTAAAGGGATATTTGGGGAATCCTGAGGGTATATGGGTCTCAAGATATACAGCTGCTTGGGGAGTTTGAGGGGATATTTGGGAATATATCTGACTTCAGGAGGGATGTATAGAGTCAAAGTGAGTTGTATAAGGGATCTGTGGGGTCTGGGAGAGGTTTATGGGGACCAGGGGGAGGGCACATTGTCTTACCTGGACATTTGGGACACACCAGAGCCCCTGAACGAGTCTCTGCAGGAAGCTGTCAACACAATCTGGGCAAAGCTGAGCCAGCTGGGGAAAGGTATGGGCCACCCTGGGAACCCCTGTCCTAGAGAAACTCTCAGGGACCCCATCTGGGCTGGACAAGGGCTGAATCCTGACAGCTCATTACAAGAATGTGGGTCCCCAGTGATGCCCAGTCTAACACTGCTTCCTCCCCACCAGTTCCAGCCTGCATCCCACCATGTGGTGAGTGCCTGTCCCTCTGTCTTGCCTGTCTCCTAGTACTCCTGCCACTTCCCTGGGAGCACAGAGTCTCTCTTTCCCAGGATTCCAGCCAGCTGCCCGCGTCTTCCAGTGTGCTACCTGCCGCTTCGTGGACTGTAAGTTTGCCCTGGACTGCCCAGGTATGGGGCCATGAGAGATTGTTGTGTTAAGGGTAAGGAAATCTTCCTCAACTTCCCCCCATTCTTAGGTTATTTTTGTACTGTTTTTTTATGTTTGGTGGCACTTGAGTGACTCCAGTCACACTTATAGTACTGATTGAGGTCAAGTGGTGTAACTTTGCTTTTAAAGGTCTAGGCTAGAAAAATGCAGAATATGTGCTCAGCAAGGGTGGTCATACATTTGGGGCAGGTAGGTTTTGGGATGGAGGTGTGTTCAGTATTATAATGAGATTACAGTGAGCAAAGTTGATCCAAAAGACAGGATTTCACCACAAAAATCCCTGGGCGCTCCCCGTGTTTCTCATCCATGTTCCCACGCTGAGCACACCTGCCCAAGTGTACATCTGCCCATCATCTGTCCATCTGCATCCAGCACAGGAGCACCATCATCTCTGTCAGTGCATGTGCAGATGTGAGCTCATGAGCCTGTCAACACTCCCAGTGCAGGACCTGTGGACCTACACAGATGAAACCGTTGTGCTGCGCTGCACCGTGCCTTTCCTCATCCCCACCAGCCTGCCCGTCACCTGGATGTTTGCCCCAAATGTGAGTTGCACATGATCCTGCAAGGGTGTGAGTAGGCGTTCTGAGGGGGACTGTTGCAGGTGTAGTGACTGCTGCCTCAGCAGCTGTCTGTGCTGGAAGTAGCAGCTGTGTAAGCACGCACAGGATGCTTGCTCCTGTGAAGGGTGCACACGACTAGCAGGCAGATGTGTGTTCGCAGATCCACACGTGTGTGCACGTGTAAAATCACAAAATCACAGGATGGTTTGAGTTGAAAAAACCTTAAAGCTCATGTAATTTCAATCCCCTGGAAGGTGTGCAGGGACACTTTCCACTAGACCAGGCTGCTCCAAGCCCCAACCAACCTGGCCTTGGACACTTCCAGGGATGGGGCAGCCACATCATACCTGCGCAGCCTGTGCCAGGGTGTCGTGGGGAGAGTGGAAGCTTCAGACAAAGTTTATTAAAGAAGCCCTGCTGCTGAGTCTGAGGGTCAGAAAGGATTCCTTTGTGTATTTAAACTCTTTCAGGGAGATGGGCTCAGATGAAGGTAAATCCTTCGTTAGCCTCAGAATTTGGAAACAGTTTAAATTGTAGGAATTACTCTGGCTCACAAGTCCTAATGATGGCAAATCAGATATATTTATAAAAAGGAATTATTTAATAAACAAATAATAACAAAAAAACAGGCAAAATAGATGAAAGATCTTAACCAGAATTACTTACTATACAGTATAAAACTGAAAGAACTACTAGTAGATTACAGCATAACACAGAACAGTGCACTATGTCAAGGTATCTATATTAAAGCTAGCAAAAGAAATAGTATTGAATAGAAGCCAAATGTAACTTACCACCAAAATGACAATAATGTACACAGATTTCCTTCACTCAACCCCTGGGGGATTAACTGGAAAATAGGTGTCCCTATTCATGGGAGAAGCTCCACACATTTCCAGGAAAATATATAGAAGCTTTCTACTTTGCCGAAGTTTTCTGTGGCTTTTATAGCTGTAAAGTGAATTGCTGTCAGTCAGAAATCCAGCTTATCTTTCTTGTCTCACTTTGACAGTAAGATGCTTGTTTTGATTGGCATTTGGGAGATGCCAGACTGGTGCTAACCCGGTGGTGCAAAAATAACTCATTACAAGACAGATTGTCCTGTTTGTGTTATCTGACTGGCTAACAAACAACAGATAAGCTCTTGAGGGGGCTGAGATGCTCTGCTACACAGGGCCTCACCACACTCACAGGGAAGAAGTTCTGCGTGTGCAGGAAGTGACTTTTGTGTGCACCCTGGTTGTGCATCCCTGGGTGTACATGCGTGTGGGATGGGAGGTGTGTGCACCTGCACCAGCAAGGGGTACAGGAGGCACGAAGGGACACGCAGGACACAGGTGCCTTTGTTTGCACGTGTGCAGTTCCGTGTGCCTGGTGCTCTGGGCGGTGCTGATGTGTCCCCCTGTGCCCCAGCTGCGCACACAGGACATGGCACTGTTCAAGGAGCTGAAGGGGAATCCAGAGAAGCCCTTCAGTCTGACCATCGAGGAGCCTGCTCCAGGAACCGTTGCCTGTCGCCTGGGGGAACGTTCCAAGCCCATTATCCGCAAGTTCTTCTACCTCAACGGTGAGCCCAGACACCTGAGTGCCCCGGGGGCAGGGAGCAGTGTGGAGCAGAGTGGGACCTGGGACACGGGACACCTGGGTCCACAGGAGGGGGTGAGCAGGGTGCCAGGACTTCATGGGAGACAGGTGGATTAGAGCATGTGTTCCCTGGTGCTGACTCCTCTGGGAGCATGTGGGGTGGAGCAGGGACCCCCCGACGCCTGGGTTGCTGGGGACAGCAAGGTCTGTGGCTGGAGCAAGAGCTGCAGGGGTAGCTGGTCCCTGGGTGAGGGCCCCATGACCTGAGGGGCTGGGTCCCCACAGTGTCAGAGGGAAGCATGGAGGAAGAGAAAGGACTCCAGGCTGTGTTCAGCACTGTGTTGCACTGGGTTGATGACAAGACCCCCCTGCCCCACACACCAACCATGGGGCTGGCTCTGGCTGTTGGCTCCATGGCATTCGTTCTGCTGCTGATGTGAGTACTCCTGACCTGGTGAACTGTGCTCTAAAAGTCCCCATGCTTCTGGAGCTTTGCACAGACCAGCATGGGACTCCCTATCCCCTCTGGATTCTCAGTCCCTTGGGATTTCCTGCAAGTACAAGGGGGCCCAGGTATCCAAGGGTGGGCCACAGACTGCCAGGACTCCTAAATTCACAGGACCCTCCATGTCTCCTGGGACTCCCTTTGCCCTCTGGCCCGTTCCAGGATCTCCCCCTTGCACCCAGTAGCACTCCAGGCTGCCTTTACTTGCCCCAGATTCCCTACTTGCCCTTGAAACCCTACAACTTTCCCCTGTTTTCCCTAGAACCCTCGCTGTCCCTTTGGGGACACCAGTTACAATCAGTTACCCCAGGATACCATAGCTTCACCCTTAGGCCCATCAGTTGTTCAAGGACCCCCCAGTTGTCCCTTGAGCCCTCCAAATGCCCCGTGAGTCCCTGTCCTCCCCACATACACCCTATGGGAATAGGGTGTCCTCCCTGCTCCCCTGTCTCCATTCCTCCTCCTGTCTCCCAGGGCCACCTGGCAGTGCCTCTGTGTCCGTCAGACATGCCGCAGACGTGGACATCAGGTTACCCAAGAGGATTCCAGATCCCTGGATTCACTGTAGGGGCCTTTAGCACATGGATCCACCCCAGAGCACCAACATTTCTGCAATTGCTTTTCTTGTGCTGGGCGTTTGAATGGGAATAGTCTTAAAACAGAAATACAGAGTTCTGAAAACCTGGATTATGCTTGTGATAGAAATATTGGGTTCTTGGGCTTGCAGACATTAAAAACTGGGTACTGGGCAGCATTTCCTTTCCTTGGGTGGACATCCCAGCTGCAGCTGGAGCTGCACAGCTGTCAGTGATGGTGATGGTGCAGGGTGGGAATGAAGGGTGATAACTTGACAGACTTGCTTTAAAGCTGCCTTAAATTGGTCAAGAGTCAATGGGAGTGGTTGAGAAATACAAGGGATGGGTCCCTTGGCTGCCCCTGACTCCAGCAAGGGCCAACACTGGAACAATGTCAGGAGCAAAGCTGGCCAAAAATTATGATATCAAAGTGGGATCTCAGGGCAAAAAGAGGAGGGGAAAGCATCTCTGCTTGCTTGAGATCAGCAGATGGACAGTGTCTCTCCTTCTCCCCTGAAGGGATGCCTCTGGTTGAGCTTCTCACCTCCAACTGCATTGGAGCAGACCTGGGAATAGTTATTCATATATAACTGGGTCAATATATATTTGTAGCTAATACATCCCTGTTACTATCCCTTCTGTCATAATACAGACTAACACTCCATAGTTAGTGCATTTATCACCAGCAGTCCTGAATCTGCTTTCCTGTTCTGTCCCTAAACCACTGAACCTGGATTGTGTAAGTTCTTATTCAACTGGGCCAGACCATTTTGGTAAATTGCACTATGGGGAATCTGTGATCTCTCAAGTTCCCACTGAACACAGCCAGATTTATCATGCCAGATATTGTAGCAGATCTTCTACATTTGTGCACTGCCTGTCCCTGCCATCCTTTCTGAGTGCCTTACAACCAAACTATTCTACTGTACATGTTTCCAAATTCCCTCTGTTCTCTTTGAGAGCTTCTCTGGATCCTCTCTTACTCAGTCACTTCACTTCCAGCCACTCTCAGATGCACTCCATTCCTATCCAGCTGCTTTCATGTCCTCTTCATTCCCCCTGTTGTGCTCTCTTAGAACCCCTCTGCTGTTCTCCTTGCACAAACAGATCATTGCCATTTTTCCCCTTTTACGCTCTTGTGCCCTCCATTTCCCTCTCTGTGCACCCAGATCTCATCTGTTCCCTCCTCGAGTACTCAGATCTCCTTTGGTCCTTTCAGCATCTCTTTAGTGCTGACTTTTCTCCCCTGGGTAAGCTCACATCCCTCTTTTTCACAAGAGGTGCCCTCAGATTCCCTCTGCTGACCTCCATCAATGCTCAGATCCCACTGTCCATTCTGTGGGTGCTCAGTTCCTGTGGGTTCCACCATGATGTCCCTCACTGCCCCTCTGTGCACACTCAATCCCCTCTGTTTTTCCTCCAAGCATGCTTAGATCCCCTCTGTACATGCTCAGGTCCCCATTGCTGCCCTCCATCCACCTGTTTTCACTCCATTCCAGGGCAGACACTTGCTTTCCTCTCATCCTGCATGGCCACTCTCCCACACTCAGTGCCCAGAGGTCACAACTGTCTCAATCTGCCTTACAGAAACCTTTCATTAGGCCCTTCAGCTGCTTCCCTGCAGGTCAGGACTGTGTCCCACTGGGGAGTCAAGACTTCTCCTGCTTCCCCCAGATACAGACCCCTCCACCACTACCCTCTGACTGGGTCATGCACCCTAGAATGCACCAGCTGCTTCGAACACTGCCCCACAGCAGTTCCCCTCCCTGAGGATCTTGGGGCTGCTCTGCTGCCCCACCCAAAGCCAGGCTGGGCTGGACTGGAGCAGATTAAACAAGAGCCCCTTGACCTGGCAGCACCAGCTGCAGTGGTGGGAGGCAGGGACAGACCTGTGTTTGCTCTCCACCTAGCTGGTGCCTGTGGCATTCAAGTGTTTACTGAGCAATACTCTTCAAAGTTCGCAAACATGCTGTTCCCAGGGAAAATTCCATCCAAGTCACTACTCACTCACAGAAGAGACCATTCCAAGGATTCTTGCTGGCATGGGAATTATTTTCTTTGCAATCCAGAACCGCAGGCAGCTCCACCTCAGCTGGTGTTTTCTACGGGCGCAAAGGAAACCAACCTGATCTCTCCCAGCAGGAAAGGGGGGTAGGACCCACTCATCCCGCCCAGTGCAGAGGGCACTACAAATCCTCTGTGCCACTGGCCACTGCAGAGCTCTGCACTCCAGAGGGCATTGCCACGGGGAGCAATGGGTGAGTACAGCACTGGCCGGCGGGCGCTCCTCGCCAGCAACGGGGAGAGCAAAGGCAGGGCAGCTCAGCAAGGGAGAGGCTCCATGCACTGGTTCTTGCACACCGATGGGGAGCAGTGGCACTGGTGCCCTTTAGGGGCACTTGCCACCTCTGAGCACCCGCTGCTCATTCCCTGTCTTCTGGCTCACCCCAGCCAGGCCCCTGCTCCAGGGACCAGGAGTGAAACTTGGCTCAGGCAGTGGGTGGGTACCTTGCTCTGACCAAAAGTGCCCCATGTTTGACTTGTCCACCACAGATCAAGGGGGAAAGGGCAGGTTGTGTACCCCTCTGGCAAGCTTTGCAGCTTGCAGGGAGCAGCCTGATGCTGCCCAGCATGCTCGGTGCCCTCCTGCACTTCACAGGCTTATGTTAACTGTGGTGCTGGTGCCATGGGAAGGACGGTCACATTTCTTCTTTTCTTCTTGTCCCTTTCTACCAGCTCAGTGTCTTCTGCTCCTTGCTTCCCTGCTCATCTTGGCTGCACCAGCCCATTCTGTGCACACACAAAGCCTAAACACTTTCAAGAAATCTCCCTCCAACACTTCATCGAGTGTTCTGAAGAGAACCAGTAGGTAGCATCCTGTGGGCATCAGGTGTTGTGTGCATGTGTTCAGCCAGCTCTGGGTAGGGCAGGACCATGCACTGTCCCTCGCCCTGGCCCTGCTCCAGGATGGGGGGTGGTGAAGGTGTGCCTAGCACAGGCTGCAGGGCTCTGTGTGTGTGTATGTGCGTGTGTGTGCACTGCGCAGGCTGGGAAGGGTGGCTCTGTGCTTGAAGGGATCATTTTCCCCCATTCCCTTAGTCACAGGCAGGGGCTAGGTCCTCTTCACCTTCCTCCCAGCATGACCCTGCTGTAGGGGTACAAGCTGTTTTCTAGGAGACCCAAGGGAGCCCACTGGTGCCCGTGTTCAGTCTCTTGGACTGACATCAGCATAGCTCAGTCCCTCTGGGGCCTTTCAGTGGGGCTGACTCCTGTTGCTCTGCCATACGGAACAGGAACAGAGGGTTGAGGCCAGCCCACTCTCACCTCCAGACCTCTCTGGGCTGGGAGAGCTGGCTATCCCCCATGAGCTCTGGCCAGATGAATCTCCCTCCTGCCCAAGGTCCTGTCCTGATGCCCAGGCTTTTGTTCTATCCCCCTCTGTCCTGCCCCAGCTTGGCCCAGGGACTGTAGTGAGGCTCCAGCTGGCAGCCCCAGCGGCGTCTACATCATCCAGCCCGTGGGACTGCACCCCATCATGGTGTACTGCGAGATGAGTGGGGCAGACGGGGGCTGGACCGTCATCCAGAGGAACCGGCGGGACACGGATATCACCTGGGCTGAGTCCTGGAGCACCTATAAGCACGGCTTTGGGAACGTGCACACTGAGTTCTGGCTGGGCACTGAGTACATCCACCAGATCACCAGGCAGAAGATCTACCAGGTCAGGTTTGTCATCTGGGATGCTGCAAACAACATGAAGTTCGCAGACTACAACCTGTTCAGCCTGGACGATGAGTCCCAGGGCTACCGGCTGAGGCTGGGAGTGCACTCGGGGACAGCAGAGGATGCCATGGATTCAGACAATCCCAGGAAAGTGCACAACAATATGAAGTTCTCCACAAAGGATCGGGATCAGGATACTTACAGAGGGAACTGTGCCTCACGCTATGGGGGTGGGTGGTGGTACTCAGCATGTTACTCTGTGCAGCTGAACGTCAAGGGGGGCCTGACATGGGGCAGCCTGTGCAAGGGGAACTGCAGAGCCTCGGCCATCCTCATCAAACCAACTCCATACCCCTAGGACTCCTTCTCCCTTCTGTCCACATGCAGCACATGGCCAGGCCAGTGCCCTGCTGGTGCCCGTTTGATGATGAGGCCTTGGGGGTGAATAGGGTTGTTCCTCTATATCAAGAACTGCTTTGTTTTCCTTCTGTCCTGAAAAGTAGCAAAGCTCCTGGCTCTGTCTCTGGCCATTCACCTGTGGTGGGTTTTGGGGGAGAGTATTATTAGAACGCATCTTTATAAACACTGCAGTATCCAAGCATGTTCCTTCTGGAAAGAACTCTGTGCTCAGAAACCTAAAACCCTTCTGATCAGCATGGTCTTATGCTCTTTTTGCTTTGTGGGTACAGATGTTTTCAGCAGAAAAATATCCACCATCACCAGCTAACCTGACCTAAGCTATACTGAGCCCAAGGCAGGCCATGTCCACAACACATCCCTGCTGCAGTCTGTGTTCATCCTGCAGAATAAAATCACTTTCAGACCTGCATAGTGTCCTTCATTTATTTGGGAACTCCTTGCAACCGCTGCCCATTTCCTGCCAGAAGCACACTTGAGGCTTCTGGTGCAGTAATAAAGTGTTTTCAAAGCAAAATTTTTTCATACAACTCAAGTGAGGAATTAGAGACAAAACTTTCACTTAAAGAAGAGGGTTGCATTCCAAGGTGGGGATCTTCCAAAAAGGAATCACACAGCCAACAGCAAGCAGAGGGTGCGAGGGAAGCATCAGGTGAGTTCAACCCTGCCAGCCAGGACCTGGAAAGCCAGGCCAATGTCATCCTGCCTCGTTAACCTTGTGGACACTGGGAGGGAACTGGGAGAGTGGAAAGCAGCAACAGTACTGCAAGGCCACACAGCACCGTGTGGTTGGTCTGTCTGGGCCGGTGTGAGAGCTGAGACAGCCGGACATGGCAGGGGTCCCAGAATTTGAAGATTCTGGATCAGCTTGGGTCTGTATGAAAGTGCTCCAGTGTGGTGATAACTGTGCACTGGACAGCTCAGCAGTGGGCACGGTACCTGCGATGTGGTCTCTGATGCTGAGCAGAGGGAGGATGTTTGGCTCTTGCACTGTGGTCTAGCAGTGCTGAACAGAGCAGGAGATGTCTCACTGGCTGCACTCGTAGATTCACAGAATATTCTGAGTTGGAAGAGACCCACAAGGATCATCGAGTGCAACTATTCTCTTTGCAACAGAGACCCAGGAATGCAGCTCAGCATCACTCAAGGCTGGCTGCTGGGTGGAATGCTGTTTATCAGGAGCCTCAAGCCTTTGTCCACCCTCTCCTCTTCTGTTAGGTTGTGCATCCAGGCTGGAGCACCAATGCCTTTTTAAACCAGCAGACATATCTCTTAGTCCAGAAGTGCTACTCTCAAGTCAGCTCCAACTGGGAAGCCTTTCTCAACCAGCAGCACCCTCATATCTCCATCTTCCCATGAAGCAGTGCTGCCCACCTGCAGGTGCCTCCAAGGCTGCCAAAGAATGCTCCTTGAGAACTTGATAGCTCCTCAGGAGCAATGCACTGACATAGCTCTGCAGGGTGCCCTGGGACCTTGGTCAGACCTTGGCTCCAGAGTCCCTTGTTATTGAGCATTCTGAGCCACAAACCTTCCTTGAGCTCAGCTTTCCTTCCATAGAGTGAGGAGAGGAGCTGTGGGTTCTTTCAAGCCCCAAGTTCAAACTTCACTGCATCACAAGGGAACTTCACAGACACATTCCCTGTCTGCAGCAGGGAGCGGTGGGACTGACTTACCCACACCACTCACTCCTCAGGGAGTCCACTGCCCTCTCCACACTCCAGCCTGTAGTGGTTTCTTCTCTTTCCCAGCACAGAGCAACCACCCAGCCATGAACAGGGGCAAACTGTGAGTGAGGGTTGTGCATGATCAGGGCTTTGCTGGCCCTGTTGGCTAATTGTAGCCTTACAGCCACAGTCCAGTGTGCAGTGGCTGGAACAAGCCGTTGAAAGGAATATTGCCTAACACACTTACTTTCCCCCAAGTCTGCCACCCTGAAGACTGGACAGAGTGATCCCCCCACACCTGTGTGCAGGTAGACATGAGGCAGCACAGTCTGGCTCCAGGGTTTATTGCAGCTGATTCCTCCCACCATGGATAGCAGAGCTGTGGGGCGTGCGGGGCTCAGGGAGGGAGCAGGGCCTGGGCAAAGCAGGGTTCACCGACTGCAGGGGAAGGGAACTGGCACCATGTCCCCCTCCCCAGGATGGGAGCGGGTGCACCCACCCCAAACCAGTGCCTGTGCCCCAGTGCCAGCCAGCATCATGGCACTGGACAAAGCTGCCCGTGTGCCCAGCGCTCCGGGCGATGGCTCCCGAGCCCCAGAGCTGCTGTGTTTTGGCTGGTGAGGGAACAGGAGCTGTGGGCAGAGCAGGATGTGCACTGGGACTGGCATGGGAATGGGGCACTGAGCTGGGGATGGTGGCACCCCCTCGCTCCCTGGGGGGCTGGGCATGGTCAACACACATCTGTGGGTTTGACCAGGATGAGGGAGGAGGCGCAGTCACCGTTATCACAGAATCCTGGCCAAACGATGTAGTTTTTGGCATTGAGCAGGACGTTCTGGCACCTGTTGTACCACCACCCCCCATAGCTCTTGGCGCAGTTCCCGCTGTACTGGTCCTGGTCCTTGTCGACTGTGCTGAACTTCATGTTGTCATGAATGCCCCCCTTCTTGGGGTGGTAGAGGGTCAGGTAGTCATCCCCATCACCAGAATGCCGGCCCAGCCTCAGCGGGTACCCGCTGGCCTCGCTCTCCACTCTGAAGATGTCGTACTCGGCGTAGTGGGTGACGTTGGTTTTGTCCCTCACGACGAAGCGCACCTTGTAGGTGCCCTGCTGCGTCAGCAGGTGCAGGTACTCGGTGCCCAGCCAGTAATCGCTGTGCACATTCCCAAAGCCATACTTGTAGGTGGTCCAGGACTGCTTCCACGTCAGCTCGGTGTCGTGAGAGTTTCTCTGGACGACGGTCCAGCCCTTGCCTTCGGTGTCCATGTCGCACCAGACGACGCGCGGGGGCGATCGGGCCGGCTGGATGACGTACACGCCGCTGGGGCTGTTCCTGCGCAGGTGGCTGCAGTCCGGGGGGAACCCTGCGGCTGCAGCAGCACACACGGGGTGGGGGGGAGAGAGGAGGTCCATGAGTCTATCAGGACAACAAGGAGCTTCTGAAGATCAGTGAAGACTCGGGACAAAAAGGAGTAGCTCTGTCTGTGGCTTTGCCACTGGCTCATCCTCAGGGAACCTGAAGGTGTCTGAGCCAGTGGCCTCTGTAAGAGTTCTGGAACCTGTTTCTCATGATTTGCTGTTTCATTTGGAGCTTTCTAATGCATCTTGCCAAGGAAAGAAGGGTGAAAAAATCTCCAGGATTGCCAATTATGTCCTCCAAGTATGTCTGGCCCATATACCCTTGACATACTGAGCTGCAGCTCGTGCAGGGACCAGAAGTATCCAAAATGCTCCACTGGATGAGGATGTGTAATGAAAATTTATGTTTTTCCTGGGGCTCGTGGCACTGGATAACAAGGCTTAGTTCTGCCTTGGTCTTATAGGGGTCTCTTCCCCCAGCTTGTTATAATTTATCTGATCTCTTATGACTTACTAGCCAAACTAATTTGCCATCTAATTTGTTTTTCTTGGTTTGTGTCTGACAGGAGACAATTCCTGTGGGTAATTCCAATTCAACCCATGAAACTGTGTGGTCTTGCAGGTACTGTAATCCTCCCTTAAAGGGAGGAAGGGTGTGTTCCTAATCCAACAAGAGCTAAACAAAAAGCCAAATAGCTAGGAGGATCTCTCCTAGAACTGAGCCTCACAAGCATGGCACAGCAATCCTTCCAAGCTGTGGTGTTTTGGCGAAAACCCGTTGGTTTTGGCACGGACCCGCCAAGGGGGTGGTGACTTGGCAGGAGTCAGGCTGTGAAAGCCGTGGCCCAGGGGCTGTGTGTGTGAGGAGTTCCTGTGCTGTGCATCCCTTCCCTAGCACAGGGCAGGCCCGAGTGTCCTGCTCTGCCCCTCGGTGCCCAGGCAGTGCCCCCCACCCACCCGCTACTCACCGCTCCGGGAGCTGGCAGTGGGCACGGCTGGGCCAGCGCTGGCACAGAGGAGAAGCATTGCCACCACGGTGGGCAGGAGGACAAGGTCCCGGTGCAGCCACGGTGTCCCAGCCTGGAGCCCTGGGGAGGAAAGTGCCCATCACCACGGGTCCTACTGCGCTGCTCCCGAGCAGACAGGAGGAAATTTCCTGGCCCACGCGGGGATACAAGCCCAAACCCTGTGTGCTGACCAACAGCACCCCCTACACCCTGCACCCACTCAGCTCCTGGGGGAGATGCCACCATGCCTGGGACAGGACCCCTGAGCACCCACGCATGCCACGTGCGTTGGTGAAGCATGGAAAGGACCAAGGTGAAGCTTAGGTGTCCACATTAACCTCCCTTGACAGGATGTTGGAATACATGGCACAGGTAGCCTGAGGCAGGCACAGGCTGGCACCAAGCCTGTGTGTTGTCTGGTGCTTTGCTCTGGCACCCCTCCTGCTCCCAGGGAAACTCACAGCTGCTGTCCTGCTCATCATTCTCTGTGCCTTTGCATACTCACCCCGTGAGGTCTCATTTGAGCCCGGCACCACACCGGAGTGAGGTGTACCTGAGAGGAAACTCACCCATCATGACAGCACAGCTGTGCAGAGCAGGAGCCCAGTGGTGCACCCTCCCATGCCGAGCTGTCCACGCTGGCTTTATAGGCACTGCACACACCCGTGTGTGTTCACACTCCTCGTTTGTAGAGGCACAAGGAGGCACTTGCAGATTGTGACTCGAGCAGTTTCCACATCCCATGACAGCACAACTGAGGGGAGGGACACATGTCCTTCCAGCCAGAGAGGTACAGAATAACCCCCTCCATGCTGAGGAATTTCAGCTATTGACTGTCCCTACATAAACACTACATGTGAATTGCACACTTGGAGCAAAATCTGGAGAGCCGTGATCAAAGTGAAGTGGAGAGACCCAGGTTTTTAAGGATATACAGAAACTAGCAAAGGAGGAGAGGTCTATGTGACCACTTCCAAGCATGACCTTGGAAAGTTGAGGACAGGTCCTCAAGAGAGGTGCCCGCTCACTAACTCTCCACTGGCAGGTTTTAGGATCAGTCATTGGGCTGGAGCCAGTGTCCCACAGCCAGAGCTGCAGTGTCCCCTGGCACCCCAGTGTGCCTGCTCTGAGCAAGGGCTCCAGTTAACAATGGGTCCCTTTGTCACTCTCCTTCCCAGTCCCCATCTTTGGCCTGGTGAGTCCCCACAGATCCACCTTCAGTCCCAGAAATGCTGACCAGGAGTGTCTCTGTCTTCTGGATCAAAATGCTTTCTGGACAAATGCTTTGGGAGGGCTGTTCTTCCTGTCAGAGGGTCCAGGAAGCGCCATAGCCTTTTCAAGTCAAATTTAAGAAGATAAAGATGTGGTCCTTCTACTTTCATCTTCTGTGTTGGTTTCTGATCAGACTCTTTTTTCATGGCACAGCTTCACACCTGCTGTTCACAGCAATCTAGGGTCAAGCTGAGGTTCCCACCAAACTTTCCATACTGTGGGAATCAAGTAGTGCCACTTGCAGGCATCCAGAGCTCTCCAAGATAATGGATCCCTGGTAAGGGATTCCTGGATTGACAGGATGAGAGAAAATAGCCTCAAGTTGCGCCAGGGGAGTTTTAGATTAAGTATTAGGAAAAATTTCTTCATGGAAAAGGTTGTCAAGCACTGGAACAGGCTGCCCAGGGCAGTGGTAGAGTCACCATCCCTGGAAACATTCAAAAAACATGTGGATGTGACCCTTGAGGACATGGTTTGTTGGTGAACACAGCGATGCTGGGTTGACAGTTGGTCTTACTGATCATAGAGGTTTTTTCTAACCTTAATGAATCCGTGATTCTATGATCAAGTTCCATCTGAACCCTTCAATGTCACCTCTGCTGACTTGGAGAGAGGTTGGGAGCCAAGGGTGAGCGGAGGAGGAGATGTCTGTCCTGCCAGGTCCTGCCAGGTCCTGCCAGGTGGAAAGGGCTGAGTGTGGGCTCCGTGTGAGGCAAACAGTCAGCTGGATCCAGGATCCCTGATGAAGGGACACAGGGCAGAGGGCAGGGCTGGAAATATGCTGTGGCAGAGATGTGAGCAGTCCATCCAGGAAATAAACCACCCACAGAGTAAGTCTGGGATCCATCCAGAAAAAGTGGACAGAGAGGGGACTGGAGTCCCCCACTGTGCTCCCAGTGTGGCTCAGATGAGGACTGGAGGTCTAGGGCTGAGTTTAAACTGACCTCACGGGCCCAGGGAAGGTCCTGGCTGGGACAGGCCACCAGCCACGAGGGCCAGGACAGCTGTTAACCCTGAAAGGGCAAATGCCCCCAGCTGGGCTGGCTATGTGGGGCCCAGTGCTAAGGTGGGAGGGCTGGGGAGGGGGTCTGCAGAGAATTGAAGACACAGGGTGTCCAAGATCAGGAGGACCTTTGGGTGCCTCTGGTTTGGCCTCAGCGCCAAAACAGTGAAAACTTGAATGGGCTGTTCAGGGTCACATCTGGGTCAGTTGTGAATGTCAGGGAATGGAGGTCCCATAACTTCTCTTCCTTTTTTTAAAAAATTTTGTCTTTGAACACTCTCAGGCTGATTTTTTTTAAATCTAATTTCCCCTCCTTCCCCTTGTGTCTGTTGGTTCTCATGGTTCCCTGTGCGCCTTCAAGGAGAGTCACAGAATCACAGGGTGATGGAACAGTTTAGGTTGGGAGGGACTTCTGGAGGCCATCTGGTCCAAACCATGCTCAAACAAGTCCTTGTCCAGTCAAGTCTTGAACACCTCGAAGAAGAGAAATCCCACAGCCTCTCTCTGGGCACCTGTCCCAGTATTTGATCAAGCTCATGTTAAAGCAAAGCTCTGTTTCTAACTTGAATTTCCATGTTCCAACTTAGATCCATCGCTTCTCATCCCACCATCATGGACCTCCTTGAGAAATCTGGCTCCATGTTCTCTGTGTGCTCCCATAAGATGGTTGCTGTCAGCACTGGGAACCCTTCTGTGCCTGCTCTTCTCCAGGTGGAGCAAGCCCACTTGTCTCCAGTTCTCCTGACATGTCCTGAGCTCCAGGACTCCAACCAGCCTGGTGGCCTCCAGTGGCCTCCAGACTTGCTTCAGTCTGTTTCTTGCAATGAGGGGTCCAAAGCAAGACACAGTGCTCTGAGGAGCCTGACTCCACCTGCTCCTCACCCTTCCACAAGGTAGCTCTAGGCAGCCACAGGATCCCATCTCAGCCTTCCCTTCTGCAGGCTGGACAAACCCATCTTTCTCAGCACCTCCACCTATGCCCTGTACTCCTGCCTCAACTGTCCTGGTGCTCTCAGCTGGATCCTTCTGGAGCTGAAGCTGCTGCTGTGCAGAGGGGACCCCCAGACAGCCCTGCAGCCCTGCAGCTGCTGTCTCACCTGAGGAAGTGAATAATCCCTTCCCTCGCCCTCCTGGCTGCCTGGCTGCATTTTTCCAGATGGAATGCAGCAACAAACAGAACAGTGGCTCTTCCAGTATCAAACACTGATCAAGGCCAAGGGCACAGGGCTTGGAGCAACACGGTCTAGTGGAAGGTGTCCCTGCCCATGGCAGGGGGATGGAACAAGATGATCTTTGAAGAAACCTTCCAACACGAATCTTTCCAGGATTCTGTTTCTATGAAATACACTGAACAGGAGTTGGGGCCCAGGATAGAGCTGGGCGTTTGGAGAAATCCTCTCTGTGACCTCTCCCCTCGCTGCTTTGCTCCTCCCAATCTTCCCGTGGGCCACAGCCTCCTGCAAAAGCTGGCTGGAAGCTGCTGGAGAAGCCCTGCTGAGGGTCACTGCCTGTCCTTGCACAGGCACAGCAGGTCAGGCCCAGGGGTGTCCATGACCAGGTGACCACACTGCAGGGACACAGTCTGTGACAAGAAGCCCTGCCTGTCCAGCCCAGGGTGGCTGCTGGGCTACAGGAGCCCTCATAATTCAGAGCACTGCAGGCGTGCAGCCCTGGGAAAAGGGAGGTCTGGCATTTTCTGTAGACATCCATGGTGTAAGTACTCCTAGAGCAGAGAGGGGCTTGAAGTGAGACCATTTTACATCAGTGGCACTTCATGATGCCCAAAACTCCCTTGTGACTGCTGCAAGGGCCAGCATGGTGCCAGGGGCACCACGGTGCGTGTTGCACAAGGGGCAGCATGGCAGTGGCAGGGCAGGGGTGTCAGGAGGCACTGGAGTGGACCTTTCTGAGGTTCAGGGCACAGTTTCCCAGGAACACTGGAGTACCTCTCCCCTGAAGGGTCTGTGGGGTTCCCGGGGGCTGTTGAGCTCAATGCCAGCTCTGAAGAGAGTGATTTATGCCTGGTGTTTGATTTCCATCCAGGAGGTGAAAGTCAGCTGGGTGTTTACTTACCAGTTGAGCTCTGAGGAGATGCCCCAAGAACGTCATTCCCTGGGGAAACACTGCACAGTGAACTGTGGTTATTTTAAGGCGTTTGCTTATTGGCACCAAATTATTTGCTTTGCCTCTGAAGAAAGCTCTTCACCTGTGTGACTTCATTGTCTGAGGACTGATCACTTGATGGTGAAGAGCAAATAAGCCCTAAGCCACTGGTCCTGCTGCCAACCAGAGGACAAGTGCCGAGGTTTGGGTCTCATGCCTCCACCCCCTCACCTGCCCAACCCTATAACTTTCAGGCTGGACACCCCTCCAGCCAGGCCAGAACCACCCAGCTTTGTGCTCCACAGGGTCGCCACAGAGACAGCATGGGTGAGTGTAGGGTTGGATGGATGGGATGGGATGGGATGGGATGGGATGGGATGGCATGGCATGGCATGGCATGGCATGGCATGGCATGGCATGGCATGGCATGGCATGGCACCTCTGTGTATGAGTGCAGGTCACAGGGTACCCCAGCCCTTTGCTGCGGGGTCTGTCCTCCCCACACCCTGGATATCCTGGTGCTGAGTCCATCGCTGTGTCTGCGCCTGCTCTGCCCTGGGCTGGGAGCTGGGGCAGGAGCCTGCATGCCCTGCTGTTTCCAGGTTGTACCAGTGTAGCCCTGGAGTGCCACACAGACCATTTTACACGTTTCATATTTACCATGCTTTGCAATTTTCAGTTCTCCAAGGAAAGTGTTAAATACTCTAGAGTAGAAAAGGGATTTTTTAGATTTTCCTGCTGAGCGTGTGATATTGAACAGGTATCCAGATCTGGAGGTCAGATGCCCAAAAGCACATTGCTGTCCCCAGCAGAACACCCACAAGAGGCTGATCCTCCTCCTGCATCTCCTTCCTATGCAGCCTTTTCCTGACCAGTCCAGGGGAAGGGCTGGCACTGGGGGGAGCATTTCTTCCCTGGGGGCCTCAAGGAAAAATGTCTTTAAACTTGTCCCTAAACACAAGTATATCCACACACCAAATGTTGTGCAGGAGCTGAGAAGTGAATTAGTTGGACTGAAGGGTGTTTAAAAGACTTGCTGTAAAACTGTAACCAGCACGACAGACTGGGACATCTCTGAGCATTCCCAGGAAGGGGTGCTGGTCTCTAGGGTGGCTGCAATTCCACACAGTGGTTCCAGGCTGGCATCCACGATCATTTTCCTTCTCAGGCATCCCAGAGAATGGTGCCAAACACAGGTACCCCTGGGAAATGCAATAGGTGTTGGCTCTGCTTGGTTTTGAGCAGTGAGGGCTTCACATCTGTAATCTGCCAGGTGAGCTGTATGTGTCTTATCAGGATCAGAATTCCCCACGGGCAGGCATCTCCACAATGTCCCACTCTTTAGGAATCATGACAAACTTTCTGTTATTTTACTTGAATACTGCAAAAAGTGTGCTGCTTTTTCCTAGTGCTCTGAACCAGAGCAGACCAGACCAGCTGTCCACATATGGAAATCCTGAAGTAGCCACATAACCACAGAAAGGGCACAATTCACCCCAGAGCCACCCTAACTGCTGAAGGTCCCTGCTGCTTGCACACACACGGCCCTGCCTGGGGCTTGTTCCCACCCAGTTTTACCACCCACAGCCCCAGGGCAGTCCCTGCTCAGACCACAGGAAAGTGTCGTGGGAGCACACGATGGCAGCTGGGAAGAAAGGGGATCCCTCCCTCTGTGTTCACCCTGCTTGTTTTGTCTAGTCCCAAGTCTTGAGTTTTACAGGGATTTCTGATTATGGACACTTTGGGTTTGGACAAGGTTTTGGCACTTCTTTGGGCTCAAATACCACTACAGCAGGTGCCACCACTGATGACTCCTGCTAATGTGTATATGACAGCTCATCTAAATGAACTTGTCTGCATGGGGCTCATGGCTCTGAGGGAGCTCTACGCAGAGTTTTATTTTTGTATTTTACTCTGAATGGGATTAGTGGCTTTCCAATAAGAGAATTATGATCTCTTTCTTCCAATCTCTTCCCATTTCAGCTACCCAGGGCTTTTGTCTCCTGCTTTTGACCTGCCTGCTGGCCCTGGCAGCATCTTTTCCTGATGTTGACATAAGAAACTTGTACCTCCTCAATGGCACGATGGATGACATTATGAATGCTCCCCCAGAGTCCTCCCAGCTCGGTAAGTATGGCCTGCAACAGGGAGAGGCAAACAAGGTCCTGATCAGTCAGATCCTACACAGCCTCCATCCTCACCAGCCTGCCCACACCTCTGTCACATCAAGGAAGGACTAAATACTGACCTGAGAGTGTCTTACTGGAACAAGACTAACCTTAGGGTCCCCCTCTGCCTGCTGCCTGTCTCATCTCCTGTATGGCATGAAGTTCTGTCCATAAGGGACAGAAGAGTAGCCCAAAGCTCAGAGCTCACAGGATCCCAGGAGAAAGGACAGTTTGGCCTCACTGGCAGCAAGACCAAGCCCAGAGTCTTGTGGCCCATGTGCTTTTCCTTGGAGAAGGAGGGTTAAAGATGCTCACAGTGTGCTCTGAGGACATGGAGAACAGTTCCCATCTCTGGAAATCACAAGGTCAGTGGAGAACTGAATTCAAGGGAGACCTCAACACAAAGAGGAAATAAATGAAGTTAATACAAAGAGTTTAAGCAGTGCCTCTGGCACAGGGCAATCAGCCAGGTGATGGCACAGAGTAACCTACAGGTACCAGGGTATGTTGGAATGAGGAAGCCTTGAGGAAGCTCAGGAAAAAAACAGGGTCTGTGTGTGGGATGTGGCACGACAGAAAGAGCTGATTCCCTTCCAAGGGAGGAGGAAGTGTGCTTGGAGGAAGAGCTCAAGGTCCAAGTGTTTGGTGCTGGTTTCAGATCACCTGTCAGGAAACTGCCAGCACAGGGAGCACTGTGACTGAGACAAGAGTTCAGCAAGAACTGCAAGTCTGAGTAGAGAAAGAATGTGTGCTCTGGGTTCCACAATGCTCCCAGGAACATGGTGGGATTTTGGGGTTGTCTTGTGCAGGGCCAGGAGTTGGACTTGATGACCCTTGTGGTTTCCTTCCAGCCTGAGATGTCCTATGATTTTGTGATCTCTCACCTACAGCACTGGCAGCGTGCTCTGAAAACATCAGCAGCATGAATGCATGCTGGGTGAGCAGGGAGGCATGCCAGAAAAGACAGGGCAGCATTCCAAAGTCTTGACTTGGAGAGGAGTGCTTCCAAGGGGTGGGGTATGAAGGCAGAAAGGAGCAGAGGCAGACTGCCTTACAATACCAACATGAGTGAACAGCTTCACATGGCTGTAGTAGAAGTAAATGCCATGGTAGGAAAGTCCTCCAGACCATGTCACGTGAGTGTTTCCCACTCCACATAGGCTCAGGTTGTAAAGAAAGTCAAAGGGAGTCAAAGAGAGAGCCAATATCAAAATGGAGAAAGTCAGAAGTCTGGCAGGCAGACTGTGTCAGGAATGGGCTTACACAGAGTGCAAGAGGCTGGAGTTAAACACTTCACAAGGGAGGAGGTAAGGCAGTGCCAGCTGAGACTAAAGCAGGGAGCAGGTATTTGAGGATGTCACAGCAGTAGCTGCAGGGTTAATAGTCTTAGAGAGGGGACAGGAATGGCTTTTGTGATTCCATAAGCCTGTGACTTATCCCTCTGTTTTACAGCCATCAGTGGATACAGAGATGTCCTTGCAAATGAATTCCATTATCTCATTCTAAACCATCCTCTCTTCCAGCAATACCCTTCAAATTCCCTTTTCAGCAGACACCTCTCCCAACTCCTGACACCTGAGCCAGTTTTCCTGTGTCTGCTCTCACATTTCTTCCCCCTCTCTTTAATCCCTCTTTTTCCCAAGTCTCTAACTGCTGCTGCTGCGCTCTAACAACCATCTCCCCAGAGATGCCACCACCATTAGGGGTTTTCCCCTACACAGTATGCCCAAATCCTTTCCACCAAAGCAGCATCAGCCTCACTCTAACACCATGTAAATTCCCCCAAATTACCAACTTGCCGGTATCTGAAATTGGTAAATTCCTCTGGAATTAAGAACAGTAACAGAAAAACTGGAATATCATCCGGAGAAGACTGAGCTCTCCTAGCAGGCTTTTGACATGTCTCCTCTGCACACTGACTCCTGTCTCCTGTGTTAATTTAGATGATGGTGATGGACACGTCCGACAGGCCAGAGACATTGCCCACCACCCGCCCGTGAGCCACGGTGAGTCTGCATCTGCCCGGGGGGTTTCACCATCCCTGGGCTCACCAAGAGCTCTCACACAACTCACCCACATCTTACAGGTGCACTGGCTCCTCCCAGGAACACGCTGGTTTTCTGATGGGCTGAGAGGTGCCACAGCTCACACCCTCAGGGGACTCTGCTACCAGCTGTGGGCTCAGTACTTGATGAGGTGCTTTTGCATGGGGAATTTTCCAGATAAAGGTCCAAACTGGAAACTGATGCTTCATTAGTGGGAAGTGGTGATTAGTCATTTTCCTATTTCCACTACACAGTCGATGAGAAGACTGGATGTGACAGAATTACTGAACTGGCTGGGTCAACATTAGCCCATTAGGCCAAAGATAGGTCCTACCTGGGTGGGGACAGCTGGTGACAGAGGTACTGGGAGTGGAACAAATTCTTTCCCAGCAGTGTGGAGGTACATTCAGCTGCTTGTTGTATGAGGTGTGGACACTGGAGCATGGAAAGGTCATAACCAAATCCAACAAGTCAGGAAAAAGAGCTTCTTGGGTAAGGGCAGAGAACAACAATGGCTTTGCCCTGGTGAGATCACAAGGGCTGATTTAATTGTTAGAGATATGGATGCCATGATCACCCTCTCTCTGGGGCAAAGCACTAAACCTCTGTGCTGTCCCAGCAAGTGACTTTGTCCCCCAGATTTGCATTTGTCTGTGGTGATACATCATCTGCATGACCCAGGCAAATCACTGAGACTGAACCCACCCTGGATGAGGCTCCTTGGGTGACAGTGACGCCTGGCTTGGTCTCACCAGACATTTTTGCAGTGTGTCCCCATCAGTTTGAATCTGGTCTTAGGAAGACGTGAAGTGCAACTCTTACTCAAGGTTTTGATTTACTCCTGCGAGCGCGTGGCAGGAATACAGCCGAGGAATGTGTGTGCAAAAGGATGTGCACACAAAAGAAACACCCCCCTTTCGGGGGGATTTAATAACCAGCTCTTGTTTCCAGCCCCAGGTTGGCCCAAGGACTGCAGTGAGATTCCCCGTGGAAGCCACAGCGGCGTCTACATCATCCAGCCCAAAGGGCTGCACCACCTCGTGGTGTACTGCGAGATGAACGTGACCCACGGGGGCTGGACCGTCATCCAGAGGAACCAGAGAGACACGCCAGTCACCTGGGCCGAGTCCTGGAGCACCTACAAGTTTGGCTTTGGGAACGTGCGCACCGAGTACTGGCTGGGCACCGAGTACATCCACCAGATCACCAGCCAGAAGGTCTACCAGGTCAGGTTTGTCATCCAGGACTCCGCAGACGCCTTCAGCGTCGCGGACTACAACCTGTTCAGCGTGGAGGACGAGTCCCACGGCTACCGGCTGAGGCTGGGCTCCTACAATGGGACAGCTGGGGATGCCATGACCTCAGACAACCCCAACAACATGCACGACAACATGAAATTCTCCACAAAGGACCGGGATCAGGACACTTACAGTAAGAACTGTGCCTACAGCTACGAGGGCGGGTGGTGGTACTCGTCGTGTTATTCCGTGCGGCTGAATTACAAGGGTGGCCTGACATGGGGCAACCTGTGCAAGGGGAACTGCAAATCCTCTCTTATCCTCATTAAACCAGCTTCATATTGTTAGTGCTTCTTCCTCCTCCTGTCCACAGTGGACACTCTGCAAAGGCTCTGCATGGCCAAAGAGTGTGAGCCTCTCTGGAGCAGAGCGAGGAGCACAAGGGTAGCAGGGCTTTAATGAAATGCCACTTTACAATCCCCCACTCCGATTGCAGACTGCCTTCTGTTCAGCTCCATTCCCCTGTGCTTGCCAGTGATTCCTTGTTATTATGTTCATAATCAAGAATTAAAAAAACACTTATGAAATCTGTGGATTCCACATGTACCCTCCCTGTAGGAGGAAGACACATAGCCCTGGAGTTACATCAGAGTTTCCTTGCTGTCTCCAGAACTCACAGAAAGCAAAAAAAGCTGCATGCCCCAAATTTCCATATACTCTGAGCCTCTCTGCAGTGTTTGATAAAGCATCCAATAAACATGCTTGCTTGAGCTCATTCTTCAGTAATGAAATCTGTTCTGTACCTCTGATCTTCTCCCCTGAGACCCAAGAAATGCCATGTCAGGTGCCAGGACTGGAGTCTTGAGGCTTATCATAGAGTCACAGCCTGGTTTGGGTTGGAAGGGACCTTAAAACCCATCTCATTCCAAACCCCCTGCCATGGGTAGGGACACCTTCCACTAAACCAGGTCTCTCAGCCTGGAGAGAGAAAGCCTTGAGTGTTTCTCATGGATGTAAGAAAATTAAACCCAGTTTCACTGTGATAAAGGCCCTGTGATCTGCTCAGGGGTGTTCAGAAGGGACCTGGCACATGGGAGATCTGATCCTACATCATCACCACACTCACAGTCACGAGTCAGAAGTTGAGGCAATGTCCAGGTGCCAAGGCCCCGCTCCTGCTAGGAAGCTGAACCTGTCAGGATGTGTTCCGTGCTGCCTGGCTGTCTGTACTGCCATGCTTTGATCCTGCAGAAACAGGATTTCAAAGCCATCAGTAGATCTCTTTGCTGTGATCATGAAGCAATGAACTTAAATGGAAGCAAAGGAGAAGCAGGCTAGGTGTTAGAAATGAAGAATTTTCCACTTGAATTAGGAGAGACTAATAAGGGCAGACCTAACTACAGGAATGGGACCACCATATCCGGGCTTCTGATGGATTAGATTTAGATGAACCTTTGCCAGGAAAAGACCAGACAGAGCTAATGCTGTGAGGCTGCAGGACAGGGCCCTGACAGCTCCTTTGTCCCATGATTGTTCAGTACTGCTAGGACAGACTGTCAGAGGAGCACTTTGGTATTCATAAGCCCTGTGTGGTTTTGTCCTGCAGCAGCACAGTAACAGCCATGAGTTTCACTTCCAGGACCAGGGAAAACACACCCCTGGCCCACCAGCTGCAGAGTCCAATAGGCACTGGGAGCCAACCAGAGAGGTTTGAGAAATGAGAAAATGCTGAGAGAAAGGAGCAGTGGGGGATGTCCAAGTCAGAAAGGGCCTGACACTGCTCCAGGGAATGGCCCTCAGCTCTGTAGAGTGGGGGATACCTGCACCTGGGGATGTCTGAGGAAAAAGTGAGCTCAGGGCTGTACTTGCCCCACTGAGAGCCTCCAGCAGCAGGCACTGAGCCCCCCAGAACAGAGCATGAAGGACTGGTGGGGTCTCCATGTACAGCCTGGGCCTGCCTTGGAATGAGCATCACAGCACAGGGAGGGGATCCACAGAGCAGCTCCAGGAGGGATTTGCAGTGGCTGGAGGAGCAGCGTTGCTGTGCCAGGGTCAGAAGCTGGTAGAGCAAGGAGACATGCCTGTTAGGGAGGTCCCGGAATTTTTCTTCTCGGTTTCTGAATCCCTGCAAACGTTTAGTGACCCTGTGGCAGCAGCTCCTGGGAGCAGTGGGGCAGCCTTCCTCAGGGGACAAAGGGGCTGCACAGACCCACCGTGACAGGTGCCCCAGTGACAGGTGCCCCAGTGACAGGGTGCCTCAGTGACAGGTGCCCCACGGCTCCCACCTCTCCTGAGCCCATGGGTCACAGGGCACCAGGCTGTTACAGAGCGGCGCGGGGCAGGGACGAGTGAAACCGCGGTGGCGGCAGCAGGGACTCGCATAGCGGCGTGCGGGAGGCGCACGGAGGGCGGCGGGCTGCACAGCGGGGAGCAGGGTGTGCACTGAGGGTGCGGGACACACAGAGCGGGGAGCAGGATCTGTGCAGCGGGGAGCAGGGTGCGCACAGCGGGGTGCAGGGTGCGCACAGCGGGAGCAGGGTGCGCAGAACGGGGTGCAGGGTGCGCATAGCGGGGTGCAGGGTGCGCATAGCCGGGTGCAGGGTGTGCGGANAGCGGGGTGCAGGGTGCGCACAGCGGGAGCAGGGTGCGCAGATCGGGGTGCAAGGTGCGCATAGCGGGGTGCAGGGTGCGCATAGCCGGGTGCAGGGTGTGCGGAGCAGGGTGCGCACAGCGGGTTCGGGTTGCGCGCAGCGGGTGCAGGGTGCGCAGGGTGCGCGGAGCAAGAGCAGCGCCTGTGTCTCCGGCCAGGGGCGGCGCGGCGCGGTGCGGAACGGGAGCGCTTCGTGCTCCGCTGCGGCTCCTTTAAGACCGGCGGGGGTGGCGGGCACGAGGCGGCGCGCGCGGCTCCCGGCGGCGGGGGCGGGGGTCCCGGTCCCGGTCCCGGTCCCGATCCCGATCCCGATNCGGGGTCCCGCCGCCGGCGGGGTCGAGCCGTGCGGCACTCGCTCCTCTGCGGCTGTCCCGGTGCGCAAGGCGGAGGCGCCCGCGGCCCGGGAGCTGCCACTGCGGGGCCGGGTGTCTCCCGCCCGCCCCGGCTCCGTCGCCCGCTGCCCTTATCCCGACGCCCGTAATCCCGAGGGCTCTGGAGGAGCCGCAGAGTCCACCGGCGGGGCGGGGGAACCTCCGCTCGGGCGTCTGACCGCGGCTGCGCGAGGCTCCCGGTGCTGAAGCCTCGGGCCACCAAACCCACGGCCACCAAAGCCCGTCCGCTGCCCTCGCATCCCCGAGATGTGGTGAGGCCCCGGCCCTTCGCCCGCCCTCCAGCCTGGTCTCGTTTTCCGCAGCCGGGATGAGCCTCTCGCCCTCCCCGCTCCGCTGCGGAAACGGGCGCGGGTTATTGTGGAATCGCTCTCGGCCCGATTTCAGCGTCTTCCCTGGGTGGCCCCGAGTGCAGACGGTGTGTGCGCAGCGAGGGGAGGGTGCGTGTCCCTTCCGTGGCATCCATGTCCTCTGCCGAGCGCTTTCCCTGCAGAGGGGCTGGGCAGCCGGCGCTGAGGTTTGCCACGGTCGGGTTTAGCCACCCTTCGTAGCCCGGCTCCATTCCCCCGGGATGCACCCCCTTTCCAGGCAAAGCAGAGGGATGGAGACAGTACAGAAAAAGAGGGTTCACCCCCGGATGGACACTGACCCCCGCCCAGCAAGGTGCTGGATCTGACTGGTTCTGCCGATTTCTCTCATTGCTGACACACACGGCCCCAATCCCGTTCCCACAGTTCCAGAGTCTGCAGCAGGAGCGGGAAATGTGTTTGGCTTCAAACTGCACCCAGGCCAGGGTGAATCTGTCCCTGCGCCCACGGCTGGAGGATGGGAAGGCTTCCCTGGCCATCAAGTACCAGGAGCTGCAGGAGATCCGAGAGGCGTGCTGGGACAAGCAGCAGCGCCTGGGTGAGTGGGCTGCAGCCTGTGGGCCGAGGCACAGCCTGGCGTACCCAGAGCAACCCCTGTTAGTATGAGGGTCCAGGTGGGCTCAGCCTTCTTGACCCTACCCCAGGGAAATGGTTCAGCCATGATCAGGAGTGGTGGGGGATGATGCTCCCTGTGACACAGCAAATCCTTGGCTGGGACCAGTCATAGAATCACTGAATTATTTGGGTTGGAAGGCACCTTAAAGATCATGTCATTCCATCCCCTGCTGTGGGCAGGGACACCTTCTCCTAGACCAGGTTGTTCCAAGCCCAGTCCAACCTGGCCCTGAACAATTACAAGGCATCCACAGCTTCTCTGAGCAGCCTGTGGCAGGGTGGGATGGAAGCCATGGTGTGCAGGTGGCTCCAGGGATTTGTTTGGGGCTGTTTCAGTGCAAGGAGGGGGGAGCTGGGGATGGGAAAGACAGCAACCCCAGCACTGGGGGTATCCAGGGGAAGGTTGGCAGCCCCATCCCCTTCTGACACACAGAGGTTTACCTGGAGAAGTGGAGCCCCCAGAGTGCCCTGGGCCAGCTCCAAGCCCAGCTTGATGCCTCCGAAGCAGAGTCAGAGGTGAGTTAGCTGAGACCCCTGTGCTGTTGTCCCTTCCTTAGCAGGGCCACGGAGTGCTCTCCGTGCCCTCCCACGTGCCAGGGCCTGCAGAAGAGCCCAGGGTCCAGGGGGTGCTCCTTCTAGTCCCACTGCCCATCCCACAGGCACAGATAAAGCAGTTCCTGGCCCAGGAGCTGCCCCTCGAGTCCTTTCTGGAGTCCTTCTGCCAGAGCCGCACACGCTCCCACGTCTGCCGGACACAGCTGGAGAAACTGCAGGAGCTGCTGCAGAAGGACCAGGTGCAGAAGGACCAGGTGGGCAGGGACCCCGTGGGCCCTGCGGGGTGTCCAGGTGCCCCAGCTAGCATGGCACCAGCCCGCCTTGCCCCATTGCAGAGTGGAGTAGCCCCCAAAGCCTTTGATCCGTCCTACGGCTTTGTGCCTGCCTTCCTCATCCCCTCGGAGGCTGTTGTGCCCTTTCCCGTGCCGGCTGCACCTCCCAAGCACCATCTCCCCGCCCTGGGACAGCAGCCTGCATCTCCCTGCTCCGAAATTCCCAGCCTGGGCTCTCCCCTGCGCCTCGTTGGACACATCCCCGTGCTCAGTCCCCAGCCCGGCCGCGGGCAGCAGCAGCCGCCACACCAGAAGCAGGAGCCTCCGCACCGGTAGCAGGGCAGGGACGGGGGATGTCCCTGCTCCTGTGCCTCCCCGGGGCTGTGCCGGAACACCGTGGCAGGGAACGTGAGGGGGAGGGGGTGGTGTAGGCACGGCTCCGAAGGGTCTGTGGGGCAGGCACGTGGGTGGGCGCTCACAGAGCGATGGAGGTACTTGGTTGGGGCAGGTGCCATGGCCGGGTCTGGGGTCCTGCATTTGGGGAGCTGCTGGGGGGAGGTCTCTGCATCCACAGCAGGAGGAAAGGTGACAGGAAGTGGGGGTGGGTGGCTTGTAGGGATGCCAGTGGGCTTAGCTGGGAGGGATAGCGGGGAAAGGGCACAGGAGCACTGGGTGTGCCACATGCTTCCTAAATAAAGCCTCTTTCCATGCTCTGTGTGTGCTCTTTCCATGCTCTGCCCATGAACAGCAGGATGGGACAGGCAGGCAGGAAAGGGTTACCAGGGAGCACTTGCCAGGCTTGGAGGTGACTGGCAGCCAAGGAGGGCCCTCCAGCCCGAGCAGCCCCCAGACCTTTCGTTTGCACTTGGCTCAGGATGTCACTTCCCTGGGGAAGCTGAGAGCTCCTGCAAGGGGTGCAGAGCCTGAGTGTGTTTCCCAGGAGTGTGTTTCCCTCAAGAGAGGTGCCAGGGACCAGTCTGGCCCTGCACATGGGGAAGGCTTTTGGTGCCCAGAGGTGCCTGGTGCCAGCAGCAAAGCCCTCACTGCATGGAGGGTTATACCCCGTGCTCAGCTAGGCTTGCTCACAGCTTGGCAGCCACTGGTCACATCAGCCTGTACTTGAGTCACCTTTCTCATCCCCTCAGGGGCCATTGTGCCCTTTGTCATTCCTTGTCCACCTCCCCCATTCCACCAGCCCAAGCTGGCAGTAGGCAGGGTGACCCCCTCTGCCCCTCCTGCCTGCACAGTGGCTCTCCCTGCCTGTCCTTGCCCTGCAGAATGAGGTCAAGGAAGGTAAAGGTGCCCCTGCTCACCCTGGGGGGGAGGAGGAGAGTGCCACTGGGTGTGCACCTGCATTCACTTCTGGGCCAGGCAGCAGCCTGGGCCCAGCCCAGCCCCTCTGCCAGCTGGTGTGCAGCCAAACCTGGGCAGGGAGCTGGGGGTGCCCCCCATCCCTGGCTCTGGGAAAGCCAGGCTGGGTAAGGAGCAGCCCCCAGCCCAGGAGAGCCAGAACAGCTGGGAGAAGAGGGGTGCCCCCCACTCCCCCGGGGAATCCCCTGAGCCACAACCCCCAGGTAATGGTGCAAAAGGGGGTACAAACCTGGACTAGGACCAGCCAGGAAGGGGGTGCCAGTGTGCCCCAGCTGGGGCCCCCGGAGCAGGCACCGGGGCTGTTGAGGGAGGTCTGTTAACAATTAACTCTATTAACCAAGGAGTGGCCGCAGGGGATGCTGCTGAAGGGAGGGGGAGCTGCCCCCGTCCTCGGGTGCTGCCAACCGTAGCAGCCCTTCCCTGGGAGGGCAGAGCCACCAGCAGCAGGACTGGGCTGCAGAGTTCTGCCCACACAGGTGAGGGCTGGGGCTGTCACCTCACCTCCATCCCTGCCAGACCAGCCCCTTTTGGGGGGTGGAGGCTGATGGCCACCCCTTCCTGCTGCTCAGAACTCTGCTCCCCCAGCCTGCAGCTCCCTGTTCCTGCCCCTCATGTCCCCAGCCCGGCTGGCACAATCAAAGACCTGCCAGCAGCCAGGTTTGACCCCTTCCTTTCCAAAGAGTAGGCCAGCTATTCCAGGAGGAGGCTCTGACAAGGCACTGAGACCCCAAACTCCCAGGCTGCAGCACCCACCAGCTGAGGGGAGCAGCTCAGCACCCCAAACCTGCAGTTATGGGGACGTCAGCCCACGAAAAGGGGTTGGGGTAGGAGTGGGGAGTGGGGTCTGCACTGAGCTTGGAAGGCCTCAGCACTGGGGCCATCAGGCTTCCTCCAGCTTGTCTGAGTTTCCCTGGAGCCTTAGATTTCCTTAGCTTGTCACAGCATCAAATTCCCAAGTGGCTGTTAACTACTCAGATTTTGGTGCTTCCCTTTCATGTCTGTTGTCAGTGATTTAAGGGTGGGAATGAGCAACCCCAAAATAACCCCCAGGGTGAAGGTGCAGGGTAGAGCAGTCCAGGCCTGGAGGGGTCAGCATGGGATGATGGCTGAGGCCCCACCAGCAACTCACCCTGGGACAGTTCCTTTTGGTGACACACAGCTGGCAAAACCTGCTGCCAGGGGTAAGAGAGCAAAGGACAAGCATCCAGCACGGACACATCACTTGCAGGCAAGTGAAATGTGCAGCCACAGTGAGGAAGCAAGGGGTAGGATGTGCTACAATATGTGAAAAAACAGCCCCAGTGGGCTGGAGATTGAGGAGGAAGAAATCCCTGCTGTGAACATCACACTCCTCCCAGCAAAGGCCTCAGGATGCTCCTGGTGAAGTCCCCAGCTGGAACTGCCACCTCACCTCCCCCCTCAAGGGCACGAGCCAGGAGAGGCTGGGGACAGCTGCTCCTGCACTCTGGTACTGAGCTGTGTTGTAGGGACTGGATACATCCTCAGAGGAGGAAAAGGACCTGGCAGTATAAACTGTTCCCTGCTATGACCCCTGCCTTGCCCCAGCTGCAGGAAGGTGGGCTCCTGTTCCCACAGGAACAACCCTCTGTGTGTCAGAGTCCCCAAGGATGCATCCTGGTTCCTGGGATGTACCACAGTAAAGGCCACAGGGAATTACTGAGTTTATCCTTGGCTGATGTGCCAGTCCTGTACAGCTCACAGCCCCTGCCACCTCACACTCCTGTCACCACCAACCCCTGGCATCCACACAGGCTGTGCTCACCTGGCTAAAGGAAAGCAGCACAGAACCCAGTTGCTCCTGGCACCTCTCCATCAGGGAGAGAACTGGGGAACAACAAGAATACAGTGACACTGTTGACACAAGGAGAAAAAGGGGCAGAGCAGTGGTATGCTGGGAACTGGTAGGCAGTCTGTGCATTTGGACCAGCTCCAGCCACTTTCTGCCCAAGCTCCTGAAATCCTTCCCAGAGCAGAGCAGTCAGGCCTGACTAGGGTAAAGGTGACACTGGAGAGTTTTAGGGCACCCTCCTCTGTGCAGGCAGCAGGTGAGTGCAGAGCACAGGGGATGTCAGCAGTGCACAGCCATCCCCGGGTGTCAGGCAGCACAGAACAGGACCTCCAGCAGCAGCAGGGATGGCCACGGTGGTCCAGAGAGGCCACCCTGCCCTGCTGACTGCAGGCTGCATGCCTACCCTTCCCACAAGGGAAACAGAACTCCCCTCCCTGCCTTCTTCTTCACTGGCTGAAGTCAGGATGTGAAACACCTGCCTGTCCCTCACCCCTGTTTTCCAGCAAGTGCAAGGAATATTTACCACCCACCAAAGAAAGACGTGTCATTTTGTCACCAATTTATGGCTGGATATCTTTAATCTACACGATGTATCATGGAGACCTGAGGAGGAAGAGGAAGAAGCAGTAGCAGGAATTGCCCAAACCACCAGAGAGAAGTGCTCCCTAGTGCCCACTGCTTGGACACCGCTCGTTCTTCCAGCCTGGCAAGTAATGTTTCCTGCCAAATTCTGCTAGCAAAGCTACCTCTGATCTTGTGAGTGATTTGGTTTATAGAATGAAGATGAGTGTGAAAATGCATCAGCAAGTGCCAGAGCCACAACTCCAGAGAGCTTCCCTCTGTGGCCAGTGCACAGCGACGTCCCCCACGACGACATCTCAGCGCTGGGATCCCAGAAGGGACAGGCTGGCAGCCAGCGAGGATCCTGGACAGCTCACTGTGCCCCTGGGCAGTTAGTCCAACATGCAGCAGCCCCTAGCGTGCAGCTGGAAGTGGCACAGGGCTTCTGGGGGCAGGCAGAGAGCAATCCTGCACAACCAGCAGACACGGTGGGCCCTGCTGTGCCACCGCCTCAGGCTCTGAACAGGACTGCAGGAACCCACAGTGGAAAGCACAGGGCATTTAACATTCATTACACTTCTCACATTCTTGTGCTGGGACAAAACACAACCCAGGGGCTGCTTATGAGGTGACAAGGGCTGGGCTCCTGCTCACCCCACTGACAGCAAACCCGGTGTTGCACAGAGTCTTTGGCACGCTCAGGCCACTGCCTGAAGCTTCTTTTCCTCCAGGTAGCAGCAGCACAGGTGAACCTTCACCCAAGGAGAGAGAAAAGCTTCTGAGAAACACATTTGTTAGTTCTTAAAACACTTCAGTATTTAAATAGGCAAACACTCTTGTGCAAATGATGCTCAGATACAGGTAAAACACAGGGAATAGCACTCGGTGCTCACAGGTGCACCACGGCCAAAAGCCTCAGAGGGAGGGGCTTGTGTGAAGTTCCTGGCAGGCCCTAGACAGGACAGAGGACTTCAGACACCAAGGTGTTTTGCCTGCACCTCCAGGCGATGTCACACACTGACCAGGGCATGAGCCACCACGGGCTCGAGTTTCATTTTTCAAGTCTGACTCTAAGACTTCTATCCCCGCCATTCCGAGCAGGGTGATGCAGTTTGGACAGCAAAAGCTCCCCAGAGATGTAGTACCAGCAGGTGTGAGAGCACACAGGTGGCAGGTCTGGGACCAGCAGACACCAGAGCACGAGTGAGTGCAGCCCTGAACACACACAGCACACAGCACCTCTGACAGCCTTTAATCTGTGCCCCTGCAGGCACCTGGGCACACCAGGGTCACAGAGCCGTGGCAAAGGAGGGGACACATCCCAGTCCAGAGTCCAGGAACTGTGTCACTTGTCAGGCACTGTGTCTGCAGGTGCTATTGGTTGAGGGGACACATCAAGAGCCTGCAGAGTTCCTGCACCACCTCTGCAAGGTCACGCTGTGTGGCACAGCCCAGCCCAGTCTGTGGGCCAGAGCACAGAGGGTATCCAGAGGTCACATCCTGTGCCAGCCCGGGGCAATGTGTGTCTGAAGGTCACGCTGGCAGCAGGGCCAGGTCACAGCCTACGAAGCCTGCTGGTCATTTGCCATCCCTGAAGGTCACACGGGTAGGGTGCAATGTCACAGCCTGAACAGCAGGTACAGGGCAGGTGCAGGGCACACCCCCAGCCCGCTGCCAAGCCCCCGGGGACACTGTGCCCAGCCTCGCTGTCACTTGAGGCCGTAGAGGATGGCAACGCCCAGGAGGACGAGGAGCCCGACCGAGACATCGGAGAGGGCCCTAAGGCGTCCCTGTGCCGCGGACTCCTCCCGCCGGAGGCGCAGCTGCTCCCGCCGCGCCCGCAGCAGCTGCTCCCGCTGCAGCTGCTCCCCGTAGTGCGCGCGGTAGAAGGCGTCGAAGTCGAAGGGTGGCGGCACGGGCCCCGGGCGGGCAGCGGGGGCGCGGGGCGGCGGC
>VZSE01003618.1:55120-99824 GCA_013398275.1 Promerops cafer | reverse complement strand
GGCCGCGGGGCCGCGGGGAGGAGCCGCTGCAGCCGCCCCAGCGCCGCCGGCTCCATGGAGGCCTCAGCGCCCGCCCGCCGCCATGCTGTGGGCCGCGGCGCGGAGAAATGACGCCACCCAGCAGGAGGAGCTGCGGCGCGGCAAAGTGACGTATACAGACACATGACTGTCAGGGTCGGCGCCGTCGCCGGGCAGTGACGTCACGCAGGCGCAGCATGGCGGGCAGCGGCCGCCGGCCTGAGCACCGCGGGCCGCCCGAGCTGGTGAGCGGGGCACGGAGGGGAACCGGGCTGCTCTGGGGCCGCCCCTCTGGGGGGCCGGGCCTCACCGCCCCCGCCGCTCTCTCGTTACAGTTCTACGATGAGGCCGAGGCGCGGAAGTATACCCAGAAGTACGGCGGTAGCAGCGCTGCGGGGCCGGGCGCGGCCTGTCGTGGGGCGGGGAGGGGTCTCGTCATGGGCGGACATCGGGGGGACCCACTGGGGATGGGGGATTTGTGCTGGATCCCGCCGGGAGTGGGGGGGGTCCGGCCCCGGCATGTGGCAGTGGCGGGGAGAGAGGGAGAGGGAGAGGGTCACATCCTGACGGGAGGCCAAGGGTGCCCAGGTCTTGCCGTGAGGCGGTGCGGGTTCAGATCTCGCAGTGTGGGGGGATGTCGCCGTGCGGCTGCCCCACGCTCTGCCTGTGCCTCAGCTCCCGGGTGGTGGAGATCCAGTCACAGATGTCGGAGCGTGCTGTGGAGCTGCTGGGGCTGCCCGAGGACCGTCCGTGCCTCCTCCTGGACGTGGGGTGAGCGGGGCTGTGCCCGGTTCCGTGGCACATGGAGCATCTGGGGCTGGAGGGGTGCACAGCACCAGTGTCTTTTGAGGGCTGAAGAAGAGGGACAGGCTGCTGTAATGTTGGGTGTGTCTGGCCAGCAGCAGCCTCAGACCCGCCCCATGATCCCGGCGGTTTCCCCCTTCTCCCTCTAGCTGCGGCTCAGGGCTGAGTGGGGATCACATCTCTGAGGAGGGTCACTACTGGATTGGCATGGACATCAGCCCTGCCATGCTGGGTGAGCACAGCCTCCCCTGAGACCTTCAGAGGCCCCAAAGGTGGGAGCTGAATGCCTGAGCTGTGCTCTGTTCTGTGCAGATGTGGCTGTGGAGAGGGAGGTGGAAGGAGACCTTCTCCTTGCAGATGTGGGTCATGGCATTCCCTTCAGGCCTGGCATGTTTGATGGCTGTATCAGGTGAGTCTGTGTGAGTAGCTGAGCTCTCCTGAAGCCCCACAGAACTGTGCAGTACACGTGGTGCACATCTGGTAAATCACAGGTGAGAGGCACTGGCCTTGTCAGCCACTCTCTTTGCTCTGTGCCACTTGGCTCCATCACTCCAGGACAAACCTCCAAAATTCTGGATGGTAGAAGCAGCTTGTGACTGTTCCCAAGTGATGCTTGTCCTTTAGTGCTGGTGAGCTAGGAATTTCGTTGAAGAAAATAAAGTAAACCTGGGGATATTGTCAGGATGGCTGAGACCTGCACCAAAGTATGTGGCATTGCTTAGAAAAGTCAGTCCCTGGATCAAGGTTTGATGGTTGGTTTTGGGATGAAGGGGGCAGAAGGACTTACCTGCTTAGAGAACAGCTGGGAAGAAGCAGGGACTGTCCATTGCTGGGCCAAAAGCTCAGTTTTAGATTGCTCATTGGGAAAACCTGCTTGGCCAGGCAAGGAGCACAGCTGAGTGCTCATCAGGAACTGTAATGACTGGACCAGGAGTAGTGAGTTCAAGCTGAAAGGGGGAAAATTTAGGTGAGATGCACAGAAGAAATTCTTCCCTGTGAGGGTGGTGAGCCCCTGGCACAGGTTGCCCAGAGCAGCTGTGGCTGCCCCATCCCTGGAAGTGTCCAAGGCCAGGTTGGACAGAGCTTGGAGCTCCCTGGTCTAGTGGGAGGTGTTCCTGCCCACGGCAGGGGCTGGAACAAGCTGAGCTGTAAGGCCCCCTCCAACCCAAACCATTCTGTCATTCTGGGATTTGAGCACTTGGACTGAAGGGGATGACTGGTGATGCTTTTGCCCTTTAACTTATGCATAGTGAGTTTTTAAGTTTTGGCCTAGTGAGTCTCCAGAGGGGTTTGTGTAACTGCGAAACAGAAGGCAGAGCAACACAGAGGAAATTAAATCATTTCCCTGAGGCCCAGCACATGCCTAGTGCAGGAATTCAGCTCAAAGGGAGGTGGCAAGCTCTGTGAAGGAACCAATGACTCACTGTCCTGGGGGGGGGTCTTATTTTCCTCCTCAGTATTTCCGCAGTGCAGTGGCTCTGTAATGCTGACAAGAAGTCACACAGCCCCCCAAAACGCCTCTACAGATTCTTCTCCACTCTTTACACTGCCCTGGTAAGTGCCACCCTCTACCAGCCAAGTCTCTGCTGCTCTCGTGTCTTTGCTGGTGCTTTATAGCAAGATACTTCAAGTCAGGTTGTTTTAAGTGAATGCTGCTCTGAAGCAGGACTGGCAGGAGCTCCCAGTGCCTCCCTTCTTGCCTGGTGCTGCTTCTCAGGGTTGGACTTGATGGTCTTGGTGGTCTTTTCCAAAATAACACTTCCATGATTCTGTGATACCTGCTGTTCCCCCTGTGCCTCACTGCCTCTGTGGGCTGAGCAGCTCTCCTGGGGGCCTTGTCCCAGAGGTTTTGGGGAGGAGGGAGCTGGTGCCTGGGGCTGGGATGGGGTGACCCAGAGGGGTTACTTGCACTGTGACAGGTGTGTGATCAGCTTTGTTTCCTGCAGGCCCGAGGATCCCGAGCTGTGCTGCAGCTGTACCCCGAGAACTCAGAGCAGGTACAGCCCATCAGTCAGTCAGGAAGGGGCACAGGCAGAGAAATCATATCCTGCTTGGGCTCTGAATGAATGCATCGTGTTCTTCCACATCAAGTCTGTGTCTCTGTCCTGCCTGCCACTCCTAAAGCTCTTCAGGAGCAAAAAAAACCAACCTGTAAGGAGGACATCTTGTGCAATTTCTGTTGTTTCATAGATTGTCTCAGGCTGAGCCTTAAAGTTAAAGTGGCAGGACACGATGTGAATGTGGGTTTGAAGACTGGCTGTAGTCATGAGCACTGCACCTCAACTCAGGTCTGGAAAATCCAGCCCAGGATCCCTCTCCTAGAGAGTCTGCTGTGCCAGCTAACCTAGGCTAGGCTGAGGAGCAGGAAGAACCAACAGAAGCAGGGAACTGGTGTCTGGGTGGTACTGCAGAACCAGGAGATGGGTGCAGAGCTTAGCAGGAGGAGGACCAATCTGTCTTGGGAATGCCCAGTCAGATGTGGTCCTCCCAGAGGTCTCTTGGGCTTTCCTGGAGGATGGCTGCTAATTAACTTTGCACCTGCTGCTTTTCCCAGCTGGAGCTCATCACAGCCCAAGCCATGAGAGCTGGATTTACAGGGGGAATGGTGGTTGACTACCCCAACAGCGCCAAAGCCAAGAAGTGAGTCCTGGATCTCTGTGTGTGTTTTGGGTGAGGCCCGGGTTTAGCAGAGATTTTTTTTTCTTCCCCTGAGCTGTTCTCTCTCCCATTATACAGTCCTGGTACAGTCCTGGACAGAGGTTAAAGCTTAGATCTGACTCTTACAAACCATCTCAGTCTTGCCTGGGGACTGAGACTCACATGCTGAATCCCATGTTCATGTTCCTTATTCTTTTCTTTCAGGTTCTTCCTCTGTCTCTTTGTTGGGACATCAGGCACATTACCAAAGGTGAGGGCCTCCATGAGGCAGCAGAGCTGCTGTCCTGGCTGCTGGATGATGTGGAAGGGCTGTGGGCAGTGTGGGAGCCAAACAGCTCTGTGAGTGCAGATGTGACTTCATTTGTACATTTTCTGCCAGTCACCAAGCCCTGCTCTCATATAATCAGAGACTGGTTTGGGTTGGAAGGGACCTTACAGCTCATCTTGTTCCAGCCCCCTGCCATGGACAGGGACACCTTCCACTAGACCAGGTTGCTCCAAGCCCCGTCCAGCCTGGGCTTGAAAACTTCCAGGGATGGGGCAGCCACAGCTTTTCTGGGCAACCTGTGCCAGGGCCTCACCATTCTCACAGGGGAGAATTTCTTCCCTTCTAACCCTGCCCTCTTTAAAGCTGTTTTTCTGACATCTTTGGCCTTTTTTTGCCATGATTTCTGGAAGACCAGTTTGTTCCTGCTCTGGTCCTTCCCCGTGCAGATCCCTGCATTCCCCTTAGTTTTGATGGGCTGACTAATAACTGTGCCTGGTCCAGAGGAGAACACAACTTCCCAATTTTGCTTTCCAGGGCCTTGGTACCGAGTGTGCCAGTGAAGAGCTGCACCAGGCAAAGTTCACCAATGAGAGGTATGGTGTGGGGGTGAGGCTGCAGGATCTCCCCAGCAAGGAGTGGGGGGCTTTGAGGGCTGAGTTTTACTGGGGACCACACTGCTGCTGCGTGAGAAGCAATGTGAGGGAAAGCACAGGGAGGACTTACAGCAGGAGAGAACTGCTTTATCTTCCCAAGGGCCTGGACACAGGGAACAAAACTAGCTAGTTCCCAGGGCTCTTCCATGGGGCTGTAGGTGCTTACCCTAGAGCTGTAGCTGAGCAGTCAGTCAGGTGTGCTTTCTGTCCAGCACTGGGCTCTATAGCTGATGCCAGTGGTGGGGGAGAGGGAATGTGTGCAGGGCTCATGATGGAGCCATGGAGGCAGGCTGCTGTGCCTGAGTCCTGGCATTCCTTTTTTCCTCCTGTCCAGGTCTTTGCTCAGCTCTGCTTAGCTGTGGCCTGGGGGTTTCTGCTGCTGGCCAGGTCTCTTCCCACAGCAGTGGTGCCAGGAGGAGCCCCTCATGCAGCCAGTGGGAGAGACAAAACAAAAGCCAGAGGAAAGTTGTCGTGGCTGCCAGGAGCTTGTGGCTGCCATGTTTTCCTGCCTCTTACATTGCTGTTCTCTGCTCACTTAGTCTAAGGGGTGTCTGGTCTTGGAGGGCAGTAGCAGAGCTGGGAACATGGTAGGAAGCCTGACTTTGTCTGCCTTGTTTGGAGTAGAGCAGACAATGGGAAGGTGGTTGTGCATGAGCCTGTAGTGCCCTGAGATCCCAGAGTGCAGCATGCTGCTGGTGTGACAGGGGCTATGGCACAGGGGTGTGCTGGACTGCTGGAGCTCTGAGCCAGGGCTGGAATCAGCCTCCTTCTCCAGTGTGTCTGGAATTTGGCCACCTGCCCTACTGCTGGCCCAGCCTCTTGCCCAGGGGTGGTGGGAGGGAAACTCACTACTTTTGTGACCCAGTTCAGGGTGACAATCCTCTGGGGCAGAGAAATGTGCCCCCACACCTCAGTTCCTCTCCAGCTGCTGTCCACTTTGCCCACAGGACACGGTTCCGAAATGTCAAGGGCAAGTCTGTGAAGAAAAGCCGGGACTGGATCCTGGAGAAGAAGGAGCGTAGACGACGCCAGGGCAAGTGAGTTCAGCTGAGTCCTGCCTCAGAGGCTGGACTGGCCTGCTGTCACCTGTCCAAACTCCTGCCACAGGTCTGCTCCCTTCCCCTCCCGAAGTGACCTGCAGGTGGTGCTGAGCCGTTCCCTGCTTTTCCCACAGGGAGGTGCGAGCAGACACCAAATACACAGGTCGGAAGCGCCGTCCTCGCTTCTGAATTGCTCTGGACACTGCTGGCATGGAAGGTGGCATGGGGGTGCCTCCAGCGAGCCTCCTGTGGATGGCACAGATGGCACCCCACGCCTGGGGACTTGCTGGGACTGGTCACTGTGGCTCTTAAAGGTACAGACTGGCTCAGGTGCTGCCAAACAGCAAAGCTTCCAGCCCTGTTTACCTCGTGAAGGTGCAGACAGTGCTCTGGCTACTTGGGTGTCTGCAGTGCCACTGTCACTTACCTTCCTGAGTGCAGTGAGCCAGCTGAGCTCCAGGTAAGCCAGGATGTGATACCCAGTTCCTCACTAAAGAGTCAAAGAGTTGCAAGTGTTTGCTGGTCTCCTGTGTCCCGCCCTTGGTGCTGGGAGTATTGGGGTGGGAATATGGTACCTCCTTCCCTGCCAGCTTCCCCTCTGCCTGCAGAGGATCCACTCTATCAAGGTGCAGATCCATGAAGACAAAGTTGCTCCTGGCACAAGTGTTATTCCAGTAGCCATTTACTCCTGTTGGTGCTTGGCACCAAGCCCACCCTTTAGTGCTTCCAGGGTGCTGGGGCTGACTGGATCCCCTTTCACCTCTTTCCTTCCCTTGAAACAAGGAGAGGTGCCACCCAGAGCTTTACAGTTACAAATGTTTATTCTACATAAAAATTCCACAAAATGGGAAGCTGTTTTGCACCCAAAGCCTTGGGAGAAGAAAGGAATGCTAGCAGGAAGGGCAAGAGGGAAGGAGAAGAGAGGCAACATACAGTGTCATCCAGCCCAATGAGACAGAGCAAGCCAGGGTCAAGATCCACATAGAAAACAAGGACACTTAGCTCACAGTACAGCAACAGTAGAACTCCACAGGGGGCTCGGAAAGCCTTCAAGTACATTAATTACAAAAAAACCCAATCCCCAGTTCGAGTGCAAGCTGTGCGTGCCCCACACTGCTCATGGAATACTGCATCGACACGCTCCCGGCGTGGGGAGGGCGGGTGGCACTTGGAACAGAGGAGGTGGAACCCAAAGGACAAGCAGGTGCAGGTTGGGGGCTGGAAAGAAAAGGTGAAACGTCTTCCCAAAGCACAACCACACTTGGTGATTTGGTCTGTACATGCAACGACAGGTAGGTGAAAAGGAACTCAATGGGGCTTCCCGTAGTGCAGGGGGAATTATTGCACCAAAACACCCTCCCCTCACAGCGAGGACAGTGTGAGCCTGCCTGTGGGGCAGCAGTGGCAGCCTGCTCCTCATCTCCCTTGCATTGGAGCCCAGCACTGCTGCTGCCCACAGGATCCCAGCAAAGTGCCAGTGGCCCTGACTGGCCCCATCTGACTCCTGCTGCTGTGGGGGCTGCTGGCAGTGGGGGTGCCAACAAGGAGCAAGGGCCAAGAGCCCCCCCCGGGGCAGTTCCTGGCCTTGTGCCTTGACAGGGGTGCCACAGCCCTGATATCAGGTGAGCTTGTGCCACTAAAGCCACTGCCTGGAAGAAAAAAAGTCACCTTGTGCTAGCAGTGGGCATGGCTGCAGGGCAGGAGCATGGCTGCAGGGCAGGAGCCTGGGAGGAGTTTTCCTGCCTGCCCAGTGTTATTGCTTCCTGGAGGGGCCCTGGGGCTCTTGCTGGCCTGGCAGAGTAAGCATGGCGGGCAGTGGCTGGGAGCTGCTGAGGGACAGAAGCATGGCCACTCCCTTTTCCTGCAGCCAGACACGTCCCCCTGGAGCAGAGAGCCTGCCCTTGCCTGCCTCCCAGCCCTGCCTGCGTGGTCCTGGTGCCCCAAGCCCTTCAGTGCACGCGGGCTGCAGTGCTGGAGCTCACATCGGTTGGTGTGGGACTGTGAAAGAAGGGGGCTCTGGTCTGGGATGTTCCCATGGCTGCACCCTGAGGGGCTTGGACTGGGCAGTGTGGGGGAACCAGGCTGGACCCACTTCCCAAGGGCAGCTGCATGCAACAAGGGCCTGTACGGGGGACCTCGGGTAACAGTGGCAGAGAAGAAGCCGTGTCAGGGCTGCTGCTGGGCAGGGCTGGCCCTGGGGCAGGCAGCACTCTGTGAACAGCCACTGCCTTTCCCCTCCACCCAGGGGCACCACACACAGCCAGTGCCTGAGCCACAGCACCCTGCCAGCTTGTGGAGCAGCCCTGCCCTGGTGCTGGCGGGAGCCGGGAGGTGACGCTGCCCGAGGCCGGAATACTGGCTGCCATCAAGTGTCCCTTTTCTGCTGCCAACATCTGACAGCCAGCCCCTGTCCCAGTGTGGCAGTGAGCCTAGCCTACCTTAGGACTCCTCTGTGGTGCTTTGGCAGGTGCACAGGCCAGCCAGAGCCCTGGGGTCTCCAGAGGAAGGTGAGGGCAGAGCCCTGTCCCTAGCCTGAGGGAAACAGTGGCAGTACTGGACCTGCCTGAGCTGCCAGTGGGCTTGGACCCCACAGCAACTGCATCTGTGTCACGGGCAGGGCAGAGGGCACAGGGCACCCAGGCTGTCCCACAGCACCCCACTGAGAGCAGGTGCCTGACTGGATGGCTGGGCAGAAGGGCACGGTGCCAGGAGCAGCAGGGTGCCAGGAGGTGGCAAGCAGGCAGTCAGGCACTGGCCTGTTCAGAACCAGACTGCACACAGGAGGAGGAAGGCTGCTACTCCTCGTGTGCAGGGGGCTGGATGCAGCAAGGGCTGCTCCTGGGACCACAACAGGAGAAAGCCCAACTGCTTCTAACCCCCAGCCATGGGTATGAAAAAGCAAGGCTGGAGCAGCCCTGCTTGCAGGTGAGTGCTGCCAGGGGCTCTGGGCATCAGCAACAGCCCCAAGCCCCAGCAGGCAGAATCCAGGCCTGGGGGCAAGAGGAGCCAGGACCACCAGGTGCCAGGGCTGCGAGCACTGCGATGAGGCTGTGGTGCAGGATGAGCAGCCAGTGAAATTCAACAGCCTTAGACTATCTGTGCCATCCTGCCCTGTCAGGCCAGCATCCAGGAGCAGCACCGGCCCCCACGTGCCCTATTCCTGTCCCCAGGCAACTGTGATGGCCCCAAGCAGCAACTCCTTGTTCCACGCTGCTCCATCAGGCACCCACCACCTGCAGTGGGACATCCAGCCTTTGGCACCCTACTGGGGTGAGGGCTCGTGTAGGGAGGGGACAGCCCTGCCACTGGAGGAGTGGCAGGGATGGAGCCCCAGAGCCAGGCGCAGTCACTGGCCAGGCAGGGCTGGGCAGAGCGCACCCCTGGGGAAGGGCCCCAAAGCAGCAGCCCAAGGGAAGGTGTTTGCAAGCACAGATGCGGCTGACAGACATGAGAGTTCGAGGTGATGGGCAAGCTGGGCAGGCTGACTGGGCACCGTGCTCCCAAGGACCCCCAAGACCCATCATCGGTCCCTCCTCCTCAGCTGTCACTAACACAGACTGCCCATCACAGGACGAGCAGCGGTGCCCAAGGGCACTTCTGTCCCCCACCTGGTCCCAGCCAGCCACCCAGCCTGGAGCAGTGATGAGAGCTCGGGTTCCCCCCCAGGGTCCCCCTTGCGCCCATCACCATCGCCTGCCCCCCGCCTGCGCCCCGGGGCTGGAGCTCCCTCCACACAGACGCACCGCACCGCACACACAGCGTCACAAACAACCATGCATTAGAAACTGAAATGCTGCTGGGAGGCTCCGGGGCTGCGTGGGTTGCTCCGGCGTGGCTGCAGCCCCATGGCACGCGCGGCTCCATCCATCGCACACAAACAGTCCTGTGGGGTGAGTCTAGCCGAAAATGCCGCCGAAGGTGGAGGCGATGACGATGCCCAGGATCACACAGCAGATTATGATCATGATCTTCTTCTGCTCAGGTGTCCCAGCAGCAGCAGGGAGAGAGGGGAGAGGGGATGGTGAGTGTTGGGGCAGGATGGACCCGGGAGTTCGGAACGGCAGTCTGTCCTGTTCCCCTTTGCCTGTGGTGGGCTCTGAGCAGCACCTTGGGAGCCAGAAGGGCTCTGGCAGGCCTGGGCAGGGAGGGACGCTCCTGCTCCTGCTCCTGCCCTGGGTTGGCAGAGCTGGTGGCCCTCAGGTTCCCAGGCTGGTACGTGACCAGGTGTTGGGAGCAGGACAGACAGCTGGCACTGTGCTCAGGGTCTGAGCTGAACCATGACCTTTCTCTATTTTTTTTTTGCAAGAGATGTGGTTCTCACAGCATGCCCGGTCCAGGGGTCCACCTTGTCCCTTTTCCTCCCCCCAAGCAGCACCCCTGCCCTATGGCTCATTGTCAGCTTTCACACAGTCTGTGCTGGGAGCTCTGCCTCAGCTGTGCAACCCTCAGGACCTGGGCTGCTCCCGGTGGTGCCAGGCTGCCTGGGGCAGGCAAGGTGCCAGCCGGGCCCTGCGCCTGGGACGGAGGTGCCAGCAGTGCAGGCAGGGGCAGATGGGCCCGGGGCAGAGCCGTGACTCACCCGTCTGGCTTTGCTCTGGTACTTCACTGCTTTTTTGGTGTCGGACACAGCCCGCTCCACATAGTCCACCGAGTGCTCCACGTTGTACTCGATGCGGTCAATCATTTCTCCCTGCGGGAGGAGGACACAGCCCACGCGCCCACGCGCATGCAGACCCGAGCTCCCTCCTGCTCTGCTGCTCCCTGGCTCCGGGTGGATGCTGCCCTGCCCAGCAGCCCTGCACAGAGAGAAGCACTATCAGCTGCCTGTGGGCACTGGGTGTTCCATGGGGTGTGAGCTCTGCACTGCACGTGCCATCCCAGAGGATCTTTGTGCACACCCCAGCAGGGACACAAGCAAGGCTGAGGGACAAGGGAGTTCCCAGCCCAGTCCTGGCGCTGACCTGTCCAATATCTCAGGTGACATCAAAGCCATAAAAGGATCTACACCAGCACCACACCACATGCTGCTGAAACAGGAGGCATGGCAGGGAGCAAGGACAGCACCAGTAGCACCATGAGGGATGCTCAGGAAACCATGCACGTGCAGGGACCCGGGACCCCTGCTCCGATCCACACAAGCGCCGCAATCAAGGCAGGAGGGGCCCGAGCAAGGCCAGGATTGCAGAGCCCTGCAGGGACCCCTGCCCTGCTCTGCCCCTGCTGCAGGGCTAGGCTGGGAGTGGGGGCTCCTCTGGGTGTGGGGACACGGCTTGGGGTGAGCTCCTCCAGCCTTGTTCACCTCCTTTGTCCCCATCCTGACCGGGCAGGGAAACAGCCAAGTCTGCAGCAGCTGGACAGGGTTGGCAGGAGTGGGAGCTTTGAAGCCCCGTGTCCTCCTGCATGGCATGGAGGGAACTGAGGCCACAGAGCCACGGGCTCATAGCCAGCAACTCTGCAATGCCCATTTCTCAACCTAATGCTGGACAGCACAGGGAGGACAAACCTTGGGGCCCAGGGGTGCTGAGCACTGAGCCCCACCAACTGCTCCCTGTCTTGTGTAAAACTGCTGCTGCTTCTTCCTACTTGTGCCATGCCAGGGGCAGAGCAGAGCTGCCAGCCCCGCTGCCTTCACTGGCACCCCTCTACTCCCAGTGCCAGCAGCCCTGAGCTTCCCACCCACAGGACCAGGCTGCTGGCACTGTCCAGCCCTTAGAGCAGGGCATGGAATCATGAATTCCCCACGTATGTCCCCCACCACAGACAGGACAGGCCACCAACACCACCGTGCCCTGGTGACCCTTGCCGTCCTGCCACTGGCCACCCCAGGGCCACACGAGCAGCAGCCATGCAGGAGCAGCCATGCAGAGCAGAGCATGCAGCACCACGGGGCTTGGCCAGTGGGCCTTTACCTGCCACCGACGTCTCCTCGGGCCATGGCAGCATGGCGGGCAAGAAGGGGGGTGAGCAAAAACACAGGAGCACGTGCCTGGCTGAAGGGACTGGTGCCATGGGCTGGCAGCACAGCCGAGGGGCCACCCCGAGCTCACCCACCTGGGCCTGGTGCTCCAGGGAAGATGAAGACATCTCCCCCTGCATGGCAGCCACCCACTGCCCTCCTTCTGAGCCCCTCACTGAACCTCCCACCCCACACACACAGCACCCCAGCTCTGGGGTGCCAGGCAGGTGCCTCCAGCCCTAGGGAGCCCAGCTCAGCCCCACTGGGAGCCATGCTGGTCCTAGATGTGGTTTTTCCTCCCAGCACCCACCCAGGCAGGGGAGCACTGTTCTCCAGCCTCCCCACACACCACAGGGAGCCCCATTGCCCTCCAACCCCTTCAGGTGAGCCCCTGGGCTGCACCTTTTCCCCACCTGGCTCTCCACCAGCATGGCCATGTCCATGAACATGTCGTGCAGCTCTCGGATGCTGTTCTCCAGTTTGATGATCTCACTGTGCCGTGTCTCAATCTCATTCAGTGCCTGCTTGGTGATGTTTGAATCCATGATGATCTGCAGAGAAAATAAGGCCACTGAGCACCATGCTCAGACCCAGCTCCGATGCTGGGACTGGGGGCACCAAGAGAGGGATGAGCAGGAGCTACAGAGCCCCTCCAACCACCCCAAGCCAGGTTTGCAGCAGGATGCTGGGATTCAGACTCTGCTCCAACAGCATCCCCAGGCCAGACCTGAGCCCCCAGGCCCCCCTCCTACATGGGCCGTGTTCACAACCCCCGTACTGAGGCCACTGTGGCAGCACATGTCCATGGCTCGACACACGTGTCCAGCAGCCCATCCCTGGGCTGAGGGGCTGGCTCAGCTGCAGCTTGTGCCACTGCTTACCCCAGAGGAGAAGATGGCCGGGTTGCCGCTCTCCAGCATGTCCTCCAGCTCCTCGCTGGTGGTGGTCCTGCCAGCTGCAACCACACAACAGAGGTCAGCCAAGAGCCCCCTGTCCCCACCACGGGTCCCACAGCCCTGCCACAGGGCTCTGCTGGCTCCATGGTATTTTTCCCACGAGTGGAACAGAGCAAAGCTTTCATCCCCAGGAGCATCCAGGGCAGCTGGAGGGGCTGGCCTCTCGCAGCCTGGCTCTGACTCCCCTCATTTTAAGGGCATAAAGCTGCCAGGCTGGCTCAGCTCACACAGGAATGCCCACCTGTCCCTCCTGGACACACTGACCATTCCTGCAGGGCAGGGAGCAGTGCTCAGGGACCAGCAGGCACCAGCATCCATGGTGTCTGTGGAGGAGGAGGGATGGGGAAGAAACCACAAGCAGGTATGTTCTTGACAAACCCCGTCCTGGCCAGTTCAACACCACGAGGATGCTGGGCTCAGCTGGACTGCCCAAGTTCTGGCCCTGCTGCTGCATGACAGAAGCCAGGCTCTGTCCTTCCCCCTGTGACAAAACCCTCCATGTCTTTGGGGACCTCCAGCCCCATGGCTCCTCTAAAAACAATTCACCCTGTGGTTCCTTTCCTTCCCTTCCCCACCCCATGCAGCAGAGAGAGATGCTGATCACTCCATGGGTGGCACTGATCCCTGCATTAACTGCAGTGTATTTCTTGGCCTAGCAGCCACGTGGGACACATGGAATTACAGCCCAACAGATGGAGATGCTGGGCAGGGCACTGGGGCTGCCCAGTGGGATGGGGAGGGTGAGCAGGTCACCTGAGACAGGGCAAGTGACACCCCACCAGTGCCAGCAGGGCAGTCAGGCAGGATCAGCTAGTGAAGTGACTCCACCAAGCTTGATGAAACCAAAACCTGCAGAGCAGGGCTGGGGTCTGTAGGTGCTGCCCTGTGACATGCTGCCTGCAGCCAGTGGTACTGAAAAGCACAACAGCATCCTCCAGGATGGGCCCAGGGCACCTCAGAGTGGGGGAAATGGGGCAGAGCAGAGCACAGCTCTCAGATGTGTGGGCAGAGTTTGGAGTTCTGTGTGAGGCTGATCTAGACAACTACAACCTGGCAGTGACCCCAAAGCCCTGAGAAGCTGCTGGTTTGAGTCACAAAAACAACCTGAGGGGGCTCACAGACGCATGTGAGGCCTGAGCTTTGCCACCTGTGGATTTCAGGATCAGTCAAGCTCCCCACCTTCCCCAGCTCTGAGAAGGGTCCACAGCCCGTTTCCAGACACTGTTACACGTTCTAGAGTGACAGAGCATCACTCCCACCACGGATGACCCACGACGCCCTGTGCCAGCTTTTCCTGCCTGTTGGCTCCTCGCTCTGGGCTGACACTGCCCTGCTCCCAGAAAGGGAGAACAAGGGACCAAGCAGCACAAATTTACAAACCCTCCTGTTGACGTGCCCAGCTCTGAGCAGTCACTGGCCTGGTGATGAGGAGGAGCATGCCAGGTGCTGTCCATGGAGAGCTACTCGCTCTGCCAAATGCTGACCCTCAAGGCAGGCCTGAAGGGCAGGCAGTGGGATCAGCCCCAGGAGGTGCCACGTCTCTCATGGGCACAGGTGGGATGGGATGCAGGACACACGTTCTCATCCTATCCTTCCTGCTGCCTCATTCCCGTAAGGCAGAGCCCAGAGCTCAAGGTGAAGGATGAGAGCAAAGGCATGGATTAACACCTGGCCAGGCAGTGCAGGCCTGGCCAAGGGCCACAGCTGCTCAGGAAGAACTTGCTTCAATGCTGAGCCAAAGCTTGGGGCATGGAGGCTGCATCTCACCCATGCCACCCAGTACAGCACCTGCCAAACAACATAACCAGCCTGCAGGACCTCAGAGGACTTCCCAGGAAGGCCACTGCCTCCTAACCAGGCTTCATGGTTTGGCTTCCTGGTCTGTCATTAGCTCCTCCAGAGCAGTAAAATCAGCTCAAAGTGTCCTGGGTACCTGCCTGATCTGCTGCTCACATTCCCACAGGGCCATGGCACAGCCAAAAATGGGAGTGAAAGGACGGAGCCACTGCAAGGTAGCACCAAGGGAGAAGAGCCTGGGGGAACACGCCTGCCCTGAAATTTGGTGAAACACTGGAAAATCCTGAGAACTGGACCTGTGCCTCTCCAGAGGGCTCCAGAGCACATCTGCCTCTTACTTGGCATCTCTAGCAATTGAAGTTTCCTGGGGAGAAGCAGCTCTGCCAACGAGACAAGAGCATGGAGGAAGCTGGAGAAGCAACCTCAGCCCTAAGCTGGCAGGGGCAGAATGGCGAGAGACAGTGCCCAGGTCACACTGCTGCAGAGCCCCTGGAAACTCTGGGACAGGCCAACATGAAGCCCCTGAGACCTCCCACCTCAAGGCAGCGTCCTTTGGCTCTGTAATGCCCAGTTGGACAGTGACCATCCCCATGGAGCAGCTCCCAGGGGATGGGGCAGGAGCAGCTCTGTTAGGGTGTGGGGGAAGCTCCCGGGGAAGCCTCTGGTGCCACAGCTCAGTCCCACAGCCCAGCTGACACTGGATGCCAGTTTGTCCAATCCTGCACGCAGCTGGTCTCTAAACAGGGAAGGTAGCTCAGGGCTGAAGGAGTCCAATATGCCATGGCCAAATCAGGGCTCAGCTGGGCTCTTCAGGCTGGCAGCATCCCCTGGGCTGGCAGCATCCCTCCTCCCAGCAGCAGGGCTGCACCAGCACCTGCAGAGCCACAGCTGGGGCTCACACTGCACATGCTGAGGTCAAGGCACCTTTCCAAGGCTGAGATCCTCTGCCTGGAGCTGTTTTTAAACTCTTATTAGACACAAATCCATACAACCCATGGAGAGATGGGTAACGCTGTCTGTCCACCTGCGTGTGCAGTAACAGGCACAGGTGACTGGCCCACCTGGCTGTCACCCAGCTCAGACAGGTCTGGCACTTCCCATGCTGCTATGAGATGAGAGGGACTCAGCTACAAAACCCTGTACACTTCATCCCCTCAGAGATGCCCTGGGTGGGCAGGGTGATGCTGATGGTTACCAATGCACAACCCCTGGCACACACAGACACAGCAGAGCCCAAACAAGGAGAAGGGAACAGATCCTGAGAGGGCTGTGGGGAGCCCCAGGGGGTGGCTACAGCCCGGGGCAGTGACTCCACATCACCAACTCTGCCACTGGCCTACTTGCAGAGCCAGGTGTGGTGAGGATGGAGAAACTTGCTGGTGCTGGGGAGCCTGCCCAGAGCAACTCAGCAACTGAGAAGTTCCTGCTCTCTACTCTGAAAACCCGAGTGATTTATTGACTTCGCTGTCAGAGCTCCCAGCACTTTCTGTCTCTGGAGTCCTGAGCAGAAAAGGAGAGCTGAGGATGTTGTGGAGATCCGTGCAGTCGCCACATCCCAGCTGAGCTCTGTCCCAAGGAGCCTGTGGGGAGCCCCCGGAGCAGCTGGGGCTGAAGGCCCTGGCTGGGACACCCCAGGCCAAGCAGAGCCCCTGTCCAGCAGCACTCCTGCTAAAACATCCGTAAGCTGCTCCTTTTGATGAGTCTTTTTGCCAGGAAATATTTTCCACTGTCCTGATGGGGGAATCCAGCTTTGGCAAAGGGCTGTACAGGAGACTGTATCCCTCCCCAGCACAGCCCCATCCCACCTCTGCACCTCTCCTGCAGCAATGAGAAATGCACTTATCTCCCACACTCTCCACCTCCATCCTGAAGGGAGCAAGAGTCCCTTGCTATCAGGAACTGGGACACCTCCCCTACACCACACATTGCTGCATGGGGACTCCTGAGCAGCCCTTTCCCTGCTCCCATCAGGCTCTGTCAGGCACTGACAGCCTGGTAGGATGGACACAGCAGACACAAGAATAACAATATATCTTCAGAATTTAAGCAGAGCAGCAGAGCCCTCACAAAATCCAGTAGGAAAACAAGAGGAAGGTTTCTTTCAGGTCTGCATCCACTCGAGGACATGGCTGAGTCCTTCCAAATCTCCTCTCTCAGAGGGAGGCACAGGGATACCTTAAATTCCTGTTCACATGACAAGCCACTCCTCAGCTGTCAGCTGCAGGGTGATGCTGGCTGACGGATGAGTCAGGCAGCTGGAGCAGTGACACATCCTGCTTTACAGCAAACTGGCAAGCTCTTGTTGAGCCTCGTGTCAGTCAGCCTTCCCATCCAGCCCTGTTAGTATTAGACATCAGAAAGACTAATCTGAACAAAGATTAAGGCTTGCACACCTGTGTCTCCTTCCAGCCCTCCACAGAAGTTCCCACACCCCACAGCACCCGGATTCCCAGACTAATGAAGCACATTCCCACCAAGGACACCAGATTGACTCACAGATCTCGTGTCATTATTCACAGTGAGTTGTTGGAGAAAAGAAAAACATCCATTTGGTTGTTAGGGAAAAAAAAGGACTAAGTTCAGAGCCTTCCATTCTGAGCACAAACCCCTACAACATGTCTGAAAGTGAGATTATTTGCAAAAATCTCCTTTAATCTCTGCATGCCCTGGCTTCCTCCTTGATTACTCCCCTAATTACATGGTTCTTCTTTGCTGGGGGATTAACCCCTTTGCTCTAAACTATCCAGGTATCACTGACTGCCCAGAAGAACCATAAGGAGAGTGTTTTATAGACAGGCAGGACTGGACTTCTCCTAAGTGATGGGCTCTGGATTACTCAGAGATCTTAGTGCCACAGTAATGTCACCTGGGTGAGGTGACACCAGCCTCAGAGGTGTCACCTGAGGTCCACCCCTGGCCACAACATAATGGCTGCTAAGAGCCATCAGGTCCTGGGCCCAGAGAGGTGCCTGGGGCAGCACTGAGGCTCCTGCTCTTCCTGTGCAAGGGCAACCATCAGGAGCAGGGAGTGCTCCCATCTCAAGAATTCCCTTCTCTGCTTTCATGTTTAGCTTAGTTCATCCATGAAGAAGAGCACCCTGAGGAAGGACAAGTACACACAGGAATCAAGAATTCCCATGAGCTTCTTTGAATTAAAAATCAGCTGCAAACACAGAAGAAATTCCTCTCCTTGTGATCCCTGTGCTCTCTCTGCAGCATTTTGGGATGCACTTTGCTGGATGCACTTTGCCACTGAAACTCAAGGCACCACCCCACGTCCATCTCCCACAGAAGCCGTGTTCCAGCCACTCCCAGGGGCTCCTGTGCATCCCGGGTTTTGCTGGGAAGCTCTGCCCAGCTGGGGCAGCAGCTCTGATCCACTGGGAGCCAGTGCAGGATGTGGCCCCACTGAAGGTGTACTCACTGATCTCCAGCTGCCTCTGGATCCTGCCCTTGCAGCGCTCCCGGTAGTCGGTCTGCGTGGCGTTGTACTCGGACATCACCTCCACGAACTTGCGGGACAGCGTGGAGTGCTGAGGGGGAAGAGAAGGACACAGGGAGCTGAGGGCTCCATGCGAGGGAGAGCCCTGCCACCCCTGCAGCAGGGAAGCACCTCCTGCACCTCCAACCGCCCCAAAAGCATTTCCAGCCCAAATGCTGCTCCAGAGAGTGTGACAGAGGGAAAGAGGGGCAGGTGGCAGCAGGTGACACATCCCCAGGGGAGTGGACCAGAGGCACCCCTCCTCCAGCCCTACCTAAGCACAGCCTCCAGCCCCGAGAAGATACCCTGGGGGGCTGGCAGCACCCTCCTTGCACCACTTGTGCCTAGAAAGCCTGGAGGAGAGGCTCCAGCAGGGCCCTGGTTTGAGCCCTGCCTGCCACTGCCGTGCTGCTGGGACATGCCAGACCCTGCACAGGCACAGGATGGACCCATGGGGATCACTCTGCAATGCTGGGGGCAGCAATACCCAGCCCTGCTCGAAGGCACAGTCACACAATCATTAAGGCTGGAGAAGACCTCCAAGGTTATCATGTCCAACCTGTGACCAATGCCCAGCTTGTCACCCAGGGAGAGCCCTGAGTGCCACATCCAGTTGTTCCTTCAACACCTCCGGGGATGGGGACTCCACGACCTCCCTGGGCTGCCCCTTCCAGTGCCTGACAACCCTTTCAGTGGAGAAATTCATCCTGATGCCCAGCCTGAACCCCCACTGGTACAACTTCAGGCTCTTTCCTCTTGTCCTGTCCCTTGTTCCCAGGGAGCAGAGCCTGACCCCCACCTGGCTGCACCTTCCTGCCAGGGAGTTGTGGAGAGCAAGAAGGTCCCCCCTGAGCCTCCTTTTCTCCAGACCCAGCTCCCTCAGCTGCTGCTCATCAGACTTGTGCTCCAGACCCTTCTCCAGCTCCGTTCCCCTGTCTGGACAGTCTCTGCACAGTGAGGGAACGGGGAAGTCAGACGTGCCTGGTGCCACCAGCACCCAGACGTGTTGGTGCAGGTGTCTGTGCACCTGGAGCAGCCCCAGCCAGCACAGCCCAACCTCCAGGAGACAACACTGGAGACATCTCCAGGGGATGCTTGCACTGGCTCTGCAGCTATTCTAAGGCAGCAACAGCACAGTATTTATGGAGAGCCTCAGCTCATCTTCCCCCTCCTCCACCACAAACCTCACACAAACGCCCCTGGCAGCTCCAGCTCTGTCCTCTGCTCAGAGCAAGGTCAGAACAGCTCCCAAGCATCTCAGCTCAAAACCCAGCAACAACATGACGTGCCATCCAAGCGACTCTTCTGCTGCTCCAAAATTGTTTTTCCTAAAATCCACTTCATTCTCATTCAGCTGAAAACTATCAACATATGTTGATCTGGAGCCAAATATAGCCTGGGTGCTGAGTGACACCCTTCCTGCTCACTAGCACACCATGCTACACCTCTTTTGCTTAAGAAGTTATTTAAGTCAGTGTTTATTTTCCCAGATTGTTATTTTATGTTTCCATGGGCATCCCACACGTCTACAATATGCATTTGATTTTTGAAGGAACATGGAGTTGTGTGCAAAATCGGCTGGAAAAAAGCATTTAAAATGGGTTTCAGACATTAAATAAACCTACCTGAATATTCACAGCAAATATAAAGCTTATCAAAATGTACCTTTGTGACTGAACTCAATAAACAGAAAATATTAACTCAAGTTAGGAAAAAGATTTGTTTCACTCAGGTCTAGCAACTCCTCACTCCCCAAACACGGGCAAAGCAGCCCAAACTGGATTTCCAAAGAGCTGATAAAAGCTCTGGGTATTCAGAGTGGGCTCTGAAAGCCCCCAAAAGCACACACTGAAACTGGGGTCCTTGTTCTTCATGTGATTAACAGGAAAATAGTTTTGAAGTGTTTATCCCATGGGGTAATATACAATATTTATATTTATATATACAATATATAGTTATCTATGATCTATACATGTAGAAACATGGAAAATACTGTTGAGACCTCTGGGAAGTTGCATCATTGGCTGCATTTCTGGACTGGGGATGCCCTTAGGAACTGTGACCCCAAGGCCCCTCCCTGTACCTGGATCTGCTGCAGGCAGGTCCAGATCTGATGAGACTCTTCTGGCTGGAGATGACCACAGCAAAGCCAGAATACAAGTCCATAATCTTAATGCTCAGTTACTCCTAGTTTACAACACGTTAGCAAGGGGGAATCGGCTCCTCATTCCTTCTTTTACTCAGTGTTTTGCTAATAGCAAGTCCATACAAACTGGAGAAGGCACAAATGCAAGGACAGATTCCAGGCTGGAGCAATGGCTGCATCCCATGGGGTGCTCTCTCACCAAAGCATCACCAGAAGGTAAAAATTGCCCACCAGCTCTGCATGGCTGGGCAGGAGGACAGAGCTTCATGCAGAGAAATCCACTCCACAGCCAAGCACAGGCCTCCTCTCCCAGCACTCCCTGGGATCCCTCAGCTGCCACTCCCCACTCTCCCCTCCCTGGTGCCACAGGGCAGAGGCTCACCTGAGTTTTCCTTATCCGCAGGTCAGCTGATGACCTGTTCAGTCCTTCCTCTTGCTCAATACTCTGCTCAATGCCTGGTCAGGGTAGAAGGACACATTATTTTGTGCTGTTTGGAGAACAACCACACGATCATTAAGGTTGTAAAAGACCTCCAAGATCATCACATCCAACCTTTGACCGATTACCTCAAGCCCATTAAACCACACTGCCAAATCCCACATTTTTGAACACTTCCAGGGATGGTGACTCCACCACTTTGCCAGAGCACCTGTTCCAGTGCTTAACCAAAGGAAAGGAATTGTTTGGCAAAGGGACTGTGAAAGACTGGATTGAGGAGCAGCTGGTACTGGGCAATTCCCAAATCCTAACTCCACTTTTTTTGGCAGCAAAGCCCTGTTTCATGACTGCAAAGCACCTGGTGCCTGGCCACTGGCTGTGATTTGGGGCTGAAAGGGCAGTACTGTCACCCCCAGGCTGGTGAGCCAGGGTTTCCACATAAAATCAATGTGATGCTTAGGTCTGATTGCCAGTATTCAAATAAACTGGAGAGCTGTTTCCACCAGAGAGGCAGGAGGAGGAAATCCAGAGCTGAAGTGTCCCTGCAAAATACCAAACCTCAAGGCTCCTCCAGGGAACCTAAAAAGAGCAGCTCCTCCAGCTGTCTGGACTGGCACAGGAGTACCCACCATGGCATGAGTGCCCTGCACCGTGCTGAGCACCCATGCAGCAGCACAGGGTCTGCCCCTTTAATTGTGGAGATAATGGACATGAAGGCCCCACTGCCCAAAGCCTGTGACTCATAGCAGGGAGGGGCAGTGTCATGTCCCACCAGAGGTGACAGGGCAGGAGGGCTGGCACACAGCAGGACAGTGCAATCCTGCCCCATCCCTGCAAGTGTCCAAGGCCAGGTTAGACAAGGTTTGCAGCAACCTGGTGTAGTAGAAGGTGTCCCTGCCCACGGCAGGGAGTGAAATGAGATTACCTTTAAGGCCTCTTCCAACTCAAACCATTCCATCATTCCAGGATTCTATGAAACCTGCTCCTCAAGGCCAGCTCAGGACATACTAATTCAAAGACTTAACTGCAGGGGCTTATAAAACTTGGAAGAAAGCTCCCATCAGCAGGCTGGCCAGTGTGCAGAGACACACATCTCCACACAAACCAGCTGGTGTGAGCTGGAGGCACCCCCGGAGTCTGGCTGAAGACCCCATTCCCAGGAGGGATGTCCCACAGCTCTCAGAGCCTGGCTGTCCCCAGCACCTTCCATCCTGGAGCAGGTCCCTCAAGCCCAGCACAGGGCAGGTTCCTCCTGCAGCAGGGGCTCCCTGTGCCCTGGAGCTGCCCCCTCACCCTCCAGCACAGCTCAGAGTATCTCATCAGTAACTGGGCTTCCCTAACACTCGTCACAAACCACTCCCCATTGCCAAGGAATGGTATTGGCAAACACTGGGCATTTCTGATAATTAGTAAAATCCCATTTTCCCAAGAAGCTAGTAATTAGAATTAGAACCCTGCATGAATAATGTCTGGCCTGAAGAAGTCAGTTTGTTGTCAGCAGATGTTGTTTTTGATCAGCCCTGACTGTTTTCTGTCATTGATCATGCTGGCCATGAGGCAATCTGGGACAAAGCACAAGCACTAGTCATCTGCTGCTCCAGGTAAATATGATACCAGAGATGCTTTTCTGGAAGCAGGAAACAGGAGCCTGTCCTGCAATCCTTCAGGCTTTCAAAGTCCCTTACAAAACACTGAACAAAACACACAAAGAAAAGGATTTTTGTTTTTTTTAGGCCAAACCCTATCACCAGGGACCCCAGTGTGTCCAGGGCCATAGGAACGGATCCCTTGGACTATGGAACAGGTAAGATGGCCCCTGGCTCTCCTTCCTGGCTCTAGTTGAGATCCTGTGCTAGGAGGACAAAGGGAGCATGGGAACAGCAGAGGTACAGGTCTCCTGGCCCACCCATGGGACACGGCCACACCAGTGGTGACCTACCTCATAAAGGGCTGCAGGCATACCTGAGTGCCCCCGACTGCGAGACTTCCACAAAGCCCTGGCCTTAGTGAGGACACTGCTGCCCTGGGGGAAGCACCAGCTCCCCTCCTACCCTTCACACACAGCCAGGTCTTCTGCACCAATGTCAACCAAACCCCAGACTGATGTCCAAGACCACCACAGGCAAATCCAAGCTGCCAGGGGTGACCTGCCTCCCGTCTCAGGATGCTGCCATGCTCTCTGACTCCCTCAGTCCCCTGGGGTCCAGCCTTGGAATTCTGGGCTTGTCCGAGTGCTCCAGCACAACCCTGACCATCAGTGGGTTGACAGTCACCTTGTTTCACACCTCAGTGATTGACTGACTCTTCCAGCACTGGAAACTGAAGGTCACATCCTGCAGCACATCCCACAGCAGCACCTCTTCTCTCATCCAGACCTGAAGAGAACCTTTGGCCAAGCTGGGGGTTTGCCCAGTGTCCAACCCCTGCCAGTGGTGTGGCACAGGACTTAGAGCCCACCAGCTGCTCGTGGCCCCATTCCCTCAATTCCCTTCTGGGAACGGGGCACAAGGGGGCAAATTCACAAAGGGCAAATAAAAGCATCTGGAGGCTACAGCAGAGAGGGAAGGTGATGCTCATCCCTGGGAATATTTCCAGCCTGGGACAAGAGTGCTGCAGGCAGAGCCCCACAGCTCCATCACAGGCCAACACTCACTCTTTAGTTTGGAGCGCACTTTGTTCGCCGTCTTCTTTATGTCAGACATCAGCTCTTCCAGCTCCTCTTTCGTTTCTGGGGAGAGAGGAAACAGCAAACATGGATGTGCTGCAGACACCACTAAAATCTGCTGCCCTGCAGAGCTGTGAGCACCTCAACCCCCTAGCTGGAAGAATTTCCAACCCCTGACTGGAAACACTCCCACCCCCAGACTGGGAGCACTCCCAGCTCCGTGCTGGACTCTCCTCACACTCCTGAGACCTCCAGCTGAGGCCCCAACACAAGTGTTAAATGGAACAAGAATGAGGTCAGGTTAGACACGGGGAAGAAATGTCAGACCATGAGGGAGGTGAGGCCCTGGCACAGGGTGCTCAGAGCAGCTGTGGCTGCCCCATCCCAGGAAGTGTCCAAGGCCAGGCTGGATGGGGCTTGGAGCAGCCTGGGACAGTGGAAGGTGTCCCTGCCCATGGCAGGGAGGTGGAACCTTTCAAATTCCCTTCAAACCCAAACCATCCTGTGAATCTGTGATCACATACAGGTTCCCCTCCCAGAAACCAGCGTGTCCTGAAAGAAGCCAGGATTTGCAGACGTGCCCCTCACCAATCAGTGCTTCAGGAGCTGCCAGACCCCCTGTACCCAGCAGCAGGGCTGCAGCAGGGGCACAGCCCCATGCCCAGAATGCTGGGACCCAGCTGTGGTCTGCCAGTGCAGCTCTCCCTGCTGCCACCCCAACACTCCCTCTTGATTTTGATGAGATCCAGACTTTATTAAATAAAACTTTAATAGAGCTGAGGCATATTGACTGACTCATGTCAATGGTTCTGATGCCAGCTGCCAGTCACAGGCATAATTAGAAAATCCTGATGGTGGGAATGTTTTGGGGGAAGGCCCTATCGTGGTGGCAGCTGTACAACATTCCCACCCCCAAGGTACAAGCTGCAGCACTATTGGGAAAAGGAGAAAAGGAACACATCTGTGAAGCCCTTCACCCCAGGATATTTGCTGGAGAACAGGCACAAATGCAGTGGCAGGAATAGGACATTTTCAGTTTAAGTTCTCATTCAAGTGACTAGTTTTTTTTTCCCCATTCTTAAAAAACTTGTAATAATAAGAAATAAAGAAATAATAAGAAGTTGTAATATGAAAAAAATTCTTGAAAGAATTTGCAATAATAGGAAAGGGATAAAAATAAGAAACTTATAATAAGAAATTAATGACTGTAATAATAAGGGATTCATAACATTTCTTGATAAAGAAATAAACCAGCCTGGGCTGAGTAACTCCCTGCAGCCATCCAGGCTGGGTAAGCAGACAAGGACCACGAGTGCTGGAGACAACAGGCTGCCATGGACACAGGGATGGGCTGGGAGTTGGGATTGTTCACCTGGAAAGAGGAAAGCCAAGGGGGTTCCTACTGCTGTCTGAGACTACCCTGCACGAGGGTGGAGACAAGCTGGGGCCAGGTGTCCTGCTGGTCCTTGGAGGTGACATTCAGCTTCCTACTGAAGCTTGGAGGTGCACAGGAAGAGGACAAGCAGTACTGGACCAAGCTAGGACAAGCAAAATGCAAATTAGATATTAGATAAGCAGCCAGGATGGCAGTCCAGCACCGGCTGCAGGGAGGCTGTGGGATGTCTGTCCTGATGGAGATCCAGCACAAGGCTGGGTGAAAGGCTGAGCACTGCACCTGCTGGAGGGGACTGGCCAGGGGCCTCCAAGGTCCCTTCCCACCCATATCCACCTTCAATTCTATTGAACAATTTCACATCATTCACTGCCATGGACTTTCCCTTCTCCCTGTCAATTCGGGCTGAGGGATCCCCCCCCATTCTGCTCTCACCTGCAGAGCTGCTTCCAACTCTGCAGTCCCCAGCCTAGGAAGGATGTGGAGCAAGTGCAGAGGAGGCCACAGAGAAGCTCTGAGGGCTGGAGCCCCTCTGCTCTGGAGCCAGGCTGGGAGAGCTGGGGGTGTTCAGCCTGAAGAACAGAAGGCTCTGGGGAGACCTCAGAGCCCCGCCAGTGCCTAAAGGGGCTCCAAGAGAGCTTGAGAGGGACTTGGGACAAGGGCCTGGAGTGACAGAACAAGGGAGAATGGCTTCCCACCCCCAGAGGGCAGGGTTAGATGGGCTATTGGGAAGAGATTTCTCCCTGTGAGGGTGCTGAGGCCCTGGCACAGGGTGCCCAGAGCAGCTGTGGCTGCCCCATCCCTGGAGTGTCCAAAGCCAGGCTGGACAGGACTTGGAGCAACCTGGGATAGTGGAAGGTGTCCCTGGCCCATGGCAGGGGGGTGAGATGAGATGAGATGAGATGAGATGAGATGAGATGAGATGAGATGAGATGAGATGAGATGAGATGAGATGAGATTTAAGACCATCTTTAAGGTCCATTATGATTCTGTGATGCACTGCCATGAAGCTGCCACTGAGGACACACAGGACAAGTGGTGAGCACGGTCTATGCTGGCCACTCAGGGAGTGGACAAGACCACACTGATGGAAGGAGGGGACAGGGAACAGGGCTGGATGCCTTCCCCCAAAATACTTCCAACTGAGCAGCATGAAGAACGCTCCTTCTGGCTTGATTTGAGTCACAGGCCGTGTGAGGATTACCTGGCGGCCTGGCAGGCACAGGCTGCCCAGACAATTATTTTCACATCCACGGTGTCTGTTTAAGTGACTCACTCAGATCTATTTAACCATTCCCAGCGAGTGACATACAGCCACGGGAAGCTGAAGTACCACAACACTGCCGTGCTACGGCCAGCATCACTTCATGCCAGAGTGGCACTGAGGGGGCAGATGGGGTGTTTCAGAGGATGAGTCAAGCTCCCCACATCCCACAGCCCACCCAGGATGTCTGCTCCTTTCCCACTGGCACTGAGCACAGCGAGAGCAGAGATGTCTGTCCCCAGGGCCACGTGTCCCCAGTCTCTGCTGGGAGGGAGAAGGAGTCTTTGGTCCAAGGTCGAGTCTCATACCCCTGAGAAGCCCTGGGGCCTGCTGTGAACTGCCTGGGAGGGAGCCCAGGCAGTGCAGGGCTGCAGGCAGGGGTGCAGGCAGGGGCACAAACTCTTTCTCCTCCCTCTGCCAACAGCTAATGAGGCCCCATCTGACAGAAAGCAGACACTCAGCCCAGGCTGGTAACACTGCAGGCAGGCAGGAGCAGGCAGGAGCAGGCAGGAACAGGCAGGGAGGGAGGAGCAGGCAGGAGCAGGCACGAGCAGGCAGGAGCAGGCACGAGCAGTCAGGAGCAGGCAGGAGATGGCAGGAGCAGGCAGGAGATGGCAGGAGCAGGCAGGCAGGATCAAGCAGGAGCAGGCAGGGAGGCAGGAGCAGGCAGGAGCAGGCAGGATCAAGCAGGAGCAGGCAGGAAGAAGCAGGCAGGGAGGCAGGAGCAGGCAGGATCAAGCAGGAGCAGGCAGGGAGGCAGGAGCAGGCAGGAGCAGGCAGGATCAAGCAGGAGCAGGCAGGAAGAAGCAGGCAGGGAGGCAGGAGCAGGCAGGATCAAGCAGGAGCAGGCAGGGAGGCAGGAGCAGGCAGGAGCAGGCAGGATCAAGCAGGAGCAGGCAGGAAGAAGCAGGCAGGGAGGCAGGAGCAGGCAGGATCAAGCAGGAGCAGGCAGGGAGGCAGGAGCAGGCAGGAGCAGGCAGGATCAAGCAGGAGCAGGCAGGAAGAAGCAGGCAGGGAGGCAGGAGCAGGCAGGATCAAGCAGGAGCAGGCAGGGAGGCAGGAGCAGGCAGGAGCAGGCAGGATCAAGCAGGAGCAGGCAGGAAGAAGCAGGCAGGGAGGCAGGAGCAGGCAGGATCAAGCAGGAGCAGGCAGGGAGGCAGGAGCAGGCAGGAGCAGGCAGGATCAAGCAGGAGCAGGCAGGAAGAAGCAGGCAGGGAGGCAGGAGCAGGCAGGATCAAGCAGGAGCAGGCAGGGAGGCAGGAGCAGGCAGAAGCAGGCAGGAGAGCAGGCAGGAGAGCAGGCAGGTGCTGGCAGGCACAGACCTCCACCCTTCACAGGCAGGTAAGTGCAGGCACTGTCACTACAGCTCTCTGGACATCATGGTGACAGTGACTTTGCTTTCAAGGTGCTCAGCCTTGGAGCTGCCTCACTCACTCTTTGCTGGGACTAAGACACTTCACCTCAGCAACCTGCAAGTCTTTACTGACAATGACCAACCAACATCATCGAGAAAAGTGCAATTCCAAGCTAATTCCCAGCTGAGTTACCCGGCTAAGCTGGAAAAATCTTTTTAGCAAAGGCTTAGCTCTTTCAATAAAAAATTAAAGAAGATCCTGGGAACAGTTCCTTGAAGGAAATTTTAAAAAAATAAATCTTTCTTGTTTATCTTGGCACTTTCATTAGTGGAATGTTGGGTATTTTTTAAAGGTCAATGCAAAGAGGAAGCACAGACCTGAAAGCCCCACAAGGATCTGGTCTCTGGGAGCAAATAATAAGGAATCCTTCCTAGGAACTCTATGGAGTTGGCAGAAACATCTTCCACAGTGTTTCATGGCCTTAAAGCAATGCAAATGAAATCTGTTTTAAAAGCTGCTAGTGATGAGATTGGCTAGAAAGGTCATGGACCTGGATCAGGACAAGCCCCAGTACCAGCACAGACTGGGGGATGGATGGATGGATGGGTGGGTGGATGGATGGATGGATGGATGGATGGATGGATGGATGGATGGATGGATGGACGGACAGCAGCTCTGTGGAGAAGGACTTTCTAGCTGAAGTCCCATTTGCCAAAAGAGATTTGGGACATCAGTGACCTCTGTGCAGTCCTTCACTTCCCAAAGGCTGACATTTATTCTTGGAAGCAGAGCCCAGAGTTTCACATTGCCACTTATTGATTCAAGCTGTGGAAAACAAGAACAAAAACATCAGCTGCTGACTCAACCCCTTCCTAATTTTCTAGAATTTTTTTCAACTCTGACCAACACAACCATTTGCAGCAGGTATGACAGAATGGGGAGCAGGCAGACAGGGACAGGAGAGAACTGCTCATCCCCTGCTCCAAGCAGAGCCAGGCCTGTCCCATCCATGCAGGAGCACGGGAGACCACCAGTACTGTCAGGAAGGACCAGAAGCCCTGGGATTTTTAACTTCCTGCATGCCAGGAATAAACCCTGTTCAAGGTGCAGCAAGGAGAGACACTGCCAGGGTTCAAGGTCAGTGCAAAATGTCCAGGCTTTTACACAGAAGCAGAACAGACATGATGCACAGGAGGGTCTGAAAAGCTTGTGGGATCCCCTGGGATGAAAGGTACACACTGAAATACCCCTCATTCATCCACCTGGCTATGTTTTGGAGTGATCCAGAAGAGATCAACTTGACTTTTGACTTTTTACATCATTAAAAAGGAAGCAGGTGACATCACAGAACCCTAGAATCACAGGGTGGTTTGGGTTGGAAGGCACCTTGAAGATCATTCCAACCCCCTGCCATGGGTAGGGACACCTTCAACTAGACCAGGTTGCTCCAAATCCTGTCCAACCTGGATTTGGACACTTCCAGGGATGGGACATTTAACTGAATTCCTGTAACATATTAGTAGGTAATTAAAAGCTGGTACCATCAGTGGAATTGCATTTATGTAATACCATTTGGTACCAGTGGTGATGGATCCTGTTTCCCAAACTCTGGACTCCCAGCATGATCCCCACAGGCTGCCAGGCCAGTCTACTCACTGAGAAGGACAGAGTCTGAGGCCACTGGCCAGACACTGGGATTTTCTACCAATAACTGGGCTTGTAACACCACAGTGGCCATGGGCATCCTCGTGTACCAAGCCCAGCTCAGCCCTTCCATAGCCTGTTGCTGAGACAGCTATCCTGAACACCTTCAGGATGTTCAAGTTCTGTGGTCATCTTCCTCCGACTGTTCCTGCTGCTCCAAACTAGCCTCAGAGCTGGAAAATTCCCACAGGAGGCCAATCTCAGGATGAAAGGAGAGCTGTGCTGGGTGTTAACCAGAGAGTCACTGAATCATCAACGTTGGGAAAGACATTCAAGACCATCAAGTTCAACATTTGACCAAATACTACCATGCCCACTAAACCATAGCACTACCCATGCTCACTGAACACCTCCAGGGATGGAGACTCCACCACAGTCCTGTGACAAGACTTAACCACCCTTTCAGTGAGGAATTTTTTCCTAATATCCGATCTAAACCTCCCCTGGCACAACTTCAGGCTGTTTCCTTTTGTCTTGTCCCTTGTTCCCCGGGAGCTGAGCCCGACCCCCTCTAAAACACCAGTTTGTAAACAGTGAGGGATGAAGGAGAGCCATGTGTAAACGACATAATTAATGCCTGTACACTGACATGAGCTTGAACCCAACTCCTGTAACAACACAGCTCCCAAAATCAGCTGCCCACCCTGCCTGCAGAGGGCTCATGGAGCCTCCTGCCTCAAACTCAGCAGCAAACCCAGACCCACAGCTCACCTCCAGCTTCCTCAGCCCAACACTTCCCACACTGCCTTTCCAGCTTACAGCTCCATGGGAGTGGCTGTTGGGAAAGCAGGAGGCCACTGAGCTGGCAGGAAGCAGCAAGGATCAACAGCTCAAGGCAGGGGGAGTCTAGGAGAGCTTTTAATTAAAAGCAGACAACAGATCTGATGGAAGCCCTGATGGGAGCACAGGACCCAGCGAGTGCTGTGGGGGCGAGGGCAGGTGGATGCATCCCCAGGGACTCATGCCACCTTCACGAGGGGCACCCAATTAAGACAGCAAAATTTATGCAAGCAAACAGCTGTGGATGGCTGCTCCCACCTGCTGTGAACGTGCCCATCTGTCAGAGCTTCTCAGCCCTGTAGCATCTTTCCCAAAGTTGCTCTCCTGGAGCAATTAGCTGGCTGATGAGCAAACACTCCTTCCCTTTCCATGGCCTTCTTCTGTCTCCCCTATGGCTCTGCTCCAAGCCCTTCCATTCATCCTGTTAGCTCCAGGGCAGCACTAGAGAAACCAGTCCCTCCAGTGCCTGCTCCCATTCTACCTGGAGCCACCCACCAACCCTTGGCAGCTCCAGGATGGACACAGGGCACTTGGGATGCAGTGCTGGAGCTCACACGGACCGCAGCTGCCCCAGCCCTCCCACAGACACTGAGGGCACAGGTACCAACTAAAGCTCCTCAGCTCTATTTTTACAACACTGACTGCACTAATTGTCTTACCTTCTTCAGTTCTCCCGATCGAATTCCACTCTGAATACTCCATTATTTTACTCAGAAGCAAGGTCGGTTTATCAATCAATAATTACCCAGCTCATTCCCTCTCTCTTTAGAATCAATGCTCTTCTACCTCCCAAGCTCCCAGTACCCACTAGGTATGCCAGAAATTATTGGAAATCAACACTAATGGCAAAGGCACCATCTCACTCAGCTCCTGGAAAACTTCCTGATCAATACCTTCAGGCAGACTGAATCCAGCAGTGCCTATTTTTGGTATCAACTGTTTAGCAACAAACTGATTTACTGCTGGAATGCTGGAATTTAATCAGCATAAGATACATCATGTATTTCCAAAAAAAAGGGAAGCGTTTCCCATATGTTTGTGTCCTTTCTGCATTATTCTCCCATTTTCCTTTACTAATGCACCAAAATGGTTGAGAGGTTGTGCTCTTCTTTAAGCATCTCAAGAAAACTTCAGCTTGTCCTTCAGGCCACTGCTGGGTGGGTTTTCTGGCTCCCTGTGACTCCCAGCTCCAGTTTCTGTGACACTGGGAGAGGGTGGGAAAATATTCTCCTCCTCACCACGCACGGGAGAACAGAGACAAATGTAAATCTATGGCAAGTGAAACTCCAAGAGTAGGAGGTACAGAGAAGTGGTAAGAAACACTGAGGCCTGCAGGGAGCATAAAGTGCTTTAAATTTATTCTCTGGGCACTTGATATCAAGGAGCAAGACAGGACCATCCAGATGATTGAGTGTCCCTGGTACCGAGACCTGCCCTCGAAGGGTCCTTCTTCCAGGCTGTGACAAAGACATTTCATACTTCATCCAAACAAATCTTTCTTCCAGGTCTGAGGAACACAATTAGGGCTGAATTTGGGATCACAGACAAGCAATTGCAATTCTGTAGGGTTTTAACTGGTCTTGTAAACAAAGATGTCTGGAGCAATTAAATAATTCTTTTTTGTCCCAAGCTTTAATCACAGGATCATGGACTCAGGGGGGTGGTTTGGGTTGGAAGTGACAAAGAGCATCCAGTACAACCCCCTGCCATGTGCAGGGACACCTTCCACTAGACCAGAGTGCTCCAAGCCCCATCCAATCTGGCCTTGGACACTTCCAGGTTGGATGGGGCAGCCACAGCTTCTCTGGGCAACCTGTGCCAGCCTCTCGTGGTCTGACATTTCTTCCCCATGTCCAACCTGACTCCATCCTCCTCCATTCAACACCACTGTCCTGTGCTGGGGCCCCAGAGCTGGAGGCAGCTCCAGGGTGTCTCAGGAGAGCAGAGCAGAGGGGGAGCATCCCCTCCCTCCCCTGCTGCCCACACTGCTAAGGATGAGCCCAGGAGACATTTGGCTTTCTGTGCTGCCAGTGCCCTTGGCTAGGTCAAGTCCCATTTGTCACCCACCAGAATCCTCCAGTTCTTCTCTGCAGGGTGTCCATCCATCCATCCATCCATCCATCCATCCATCCATCCATCCTCCATGCCATCCATCCATCCATCCTCCATGAGGCTCTCATGTTTTTGGCAACTTTATCCCCGTACTTCAGTATCTTAAGGCACTTTACCCATCCCTCCCCAGCTCCTAGGACACACCATAACTCTTTCCAAAATCAGATACACCCCAAATGCTGGATTCAAATTATTCTGGATGAGAGAGTGAGCCTGTGCCCAGGAGGGGCCCTATGACTGAGCATCCCAAAGGCTGGGGGAGAAGGAGGGCCTGAGGGAGGGACTCAGGAGGGAGGAAAGTCCTTCAGCCCTGCACAAGGTGACACACAGTGAGCCCATTTGGACAGAGAGACACGGGGCTTTGTGCAGAAAGGGAGCCAGCTGGGGAATTGTGGAAAGGTTATTTTTAGAGTTGCACATTTCCATGATAAAGAGCAAGTATTACCTCTGGCTGAAAACTTTTTATAGCACTGGCAGAAAAAACTGACCAGAAGCAGTCCTACCTCCCAGAGCTTCAGCTGGGAGCACTCTTGAGATGCTGCAGTTGGGACCCAAAGTAGCAAGTGTGAAATAAAGACTCAAAATGCACCCGCAAAGAATTCAGACACCTGAACCTGCCTAATCAAGATTTTTTTCCTTAAAAAAAAAAAAAAAAATAAAAGCATGATTTATATTTTTAAACACTGACTGAAGTGTGGGAACTGTGTCATTTCATTCAAATTGTCAGGTCCCAGCGAAGACAACACACAGGCAGGTCACAGTAGCTAGGAAGGACTTTAGGTACATCCTGCAGCCACTGTCACCTGCAGTCACTGTCACCTGCAGCCATCACCCCTGCATAGTGGTTGTCTGGCAGCTTCTTCAGACTCCACTAACTCAAGAAAATGGGACAGCCCAAAATTCCAAGTTGGAAGGAAGGTACAACCCACAGGTTGCCCTGTAAATTTGAGAGATTCAAATGGCTAATTCTCAGGGAAAGGTCAAAAAGGGGAAAAAAAATCCACCTCACAGTGCTGGGTACTTGCTCAAGGATCTTTTCATATAGCCATGGACTTGCAGGGTGGTTTGGGTTGGAAGGGACCTTAAGCCCATCTCATTGGCCATGGGCAGGGACACCTCCCATTACTCCAGGTTGCTCCAAGCCCTGTCCAACCTGGCCTTGAGCATTTCCAAGCATGGGGCAACCACAGCTGCTCTGGGCAACCTGTGCCAGGGCCACCCCACCCTCATGGTACAACATTTCTTCCTTATGTCCAGCCCAAAACTTTTGCAGATGACAGCAGCAGCAAGGCAGGGTTTGGTCCATCCATCCCCACCTGCACACACAGCTCCAAACACAGGAGTGAGCCAGCTCTGTGCCTGCATGTGGGTTATATGTGCTGGGCCCTCTTCCAAGGGGGGGCAAGGCTGACTCACTGCCTCTATCCTTTGTTAATTTACCAGAATCAGAAACAACTTGCTCCTGATGCAGCTCTGGAGCAGGGGAACACACCTGCCACTGGCTGGGAACCTCCCTCCCCCAGCAGGTTGAACAACTGGCAGCCTCCAACCAGTCCCCTCGCACACCAGAGCCTCCCCATCCACTGACCCTGCACTCTCCAGGTGCTGCCTGGGAGCTGTGTGCCACGGGAGTCACACCCACGTGAGCTGTGTGGGATGGGAGCTGTGTGGGATGGGAGCTGTGTGGGATGGGAGCTGTGTGGGATAGGAGCTGTGTGGGATAGGAGCCGTGTGGGATAGGAGCTGTGTGCCGTGGGAGCTGTGTGCCGTGGGAGCTGTGTGGGATAGGAGCTATGTGCTGCGGGAGCTGCACATTTTGGGTGCTGTGTGGGAGCTTTATGCCACAGGAGCCACGTGCCATGGGAGCTGCACACTGTGGGAGCTCTGTGCTGTAGGAGCAGTGTGGTGTGGGAGCCAAATGTTTTGGGAGCTGTGGGAGCTGTCTGCCTTGGGAGCTGGGTGGGAACTGTGTGCTGTGGCAGTAATGTGCTGTGGGAGGTCTGTGCCATGGGAGCTGTGTGTCATCAGAGCCGTGTGCCATGGGAGCCATGTGCCATAGGAGCCATGTGCCACGTGAGCCATGTGCCATGGAAGCTGTGTGCCAGAGGAGCTGTGTGCCACGGGAGCCATATGCACTGGGAGCTGTGTGCCACGGGAGCCGTGTGCCATGTCAGCCATGTGCCAGTTCAGCTGTGTGCCATGGGAGCTGCGTGCCATGTCAGCCATGTGCCATGCCAGCCGTGTGCCAGAGGAATCGTGTGTCATGCCAGCCGTGTGCCATGCCAGCCCTGTGCCATGTCACCCGTGTGCCATGTCACCCGTGTGCCATGTCAGCCGTGTGTCATGTCAGCCGTGTGCCATGCCAGCCCTGTGCTGTGCCATGCCAGCCCTGTGCCATGCCAGCCCTGTGTGTGCCATGCCAGCCCTGTGCCATGTCAGCCGTGTGTCATGTCAGCCGTGTGCCATGCCAGCCCTGTGCCGTGCCATGCCAGCCCTGTGCCATGCCAGCCCTGTGCTGTGCCATGCCAGCCCTGTGCTGTGCCATGCCAGCCCTGCAGTGCTGCAGCGTGGCGAGCTGTGCTCCGTGGCCGGCAGTGCCGACGTGCTCCTCGGCACGCTCCTGCAGCTCGCACTGCTCCGCAGCGCAGAGCGTCACCGCCAGCGTCACCGCTGTGTCACCAGCTGCCTCTTCCACAGCGCTCATGAATGCACTGGAGGGGAAATCTCCCGTCTACTGGAGGAGGGAACAGGGAATCCCAAAAGCAAGAGGACCACCGAGCCTTGCTTTCTTGCCCCTTCACCGCCCCGGTTTTCCCCCCAGTGTCCTTGCTCCGCGCTCCCTCGGCAGGGCAGCTGACCTCTGACAGAGGGAGGGAGGCAGGGAGGCGTGTGGGAGAAAACCCAAACCTGTCTTTAACAAGAAAGATGAAATCACCCAACTGGAATGAACAGAAAGTAACAGAGACACTACAAATTCCTGCAAAACAATGCAAGGATGCACTTGGGCTGGGTAGGAAGAGGGGGGAAAGGGGATGGATGCAGGTTTGGCATTGCACAGAACAACTGCCAAGGACTCACTCGCCCTGCCCAACTCTTGCACAGGCAATATTTTCGTGTGCTGTCTCCTGGTGCTCCCCATGCTTCCCCCTCGGCACCTGCTCTCCCGCTGTCTCCTGGCCCCACATCCCTGCAGCCTCCCCCCAAGCCCTCCTCCCCCCTCTTATGTTGGATCCTCTTGCTGTCTGTCTCCTTTAATTATGGCTCCGTCTTCACACTCTGGAATTCACTCTCCTCTGCAAATTCATTCTCCAGATTCCTTCCTTTGCCAGGATCTGCCTTCCCCATTCCCTCCAATCTTGGGTTCGGTTTTAGGCACCTCATAACAAGAAAGACATTAAAGAGCTGGGGAAGAATCTGGAGCACCAGGAGGGGCTGTGGGAGCTGGAGGGGCTCAGCCTGGAGAAAAGGAGGCTCAGGGGGGACCTTCTTGCTTTCTACAACGCCCTGACAGGAGGGTGGAGCTGGGTGAGGGTTGGGCTCAGCTCCCAGGGAACAAGTGACAGGACAAGAGGAAATGGCCTAAAGTTGTGCCAGGGGAGATTTACATTGGATATTGGGGAAAATTTGTTCATAAAAGGCCTGTCAAGCCCTGGCACAGCTGCCCAGGACAGTGATGGAGCCACTATCCCTGGATGGCTTTAACACACGTGGGGATGTGGCACTTGGGGGACATGGGTTAGTGGTGGGCCTTGGCAGTGCTGGGGCAACAGGCAAACAGTAGGACTTAAGGATCTTGGAAGTCTTTTCCAACCATAATGAATCCATGATGCTATCCCCCAGATGTCAGCAACTCCAACACAATCACAGCAGCTCCTCCTCCTCCTCCTCCTCCCCTGTTTGCAGGAAGGGACATCCTTCCCTCTGCAGGGTGGTATTTCTACCTTTTAGAGAACAGGATTTATATTCTCTGGGGGGAATCCTTGGGGAAATCTTGCACTGGGGTATCTTCCAACCATGTTTGGCTGTACCCAGGCTATTCTGTACATCACACTCATAGTGCATCCTGGTCCTCCTCACCATCCCCCAAGACAGAGGGGCTTTCCCCAGCAATCCTTTTTGCAAGTCATCCTTTCCCACATTTGCAGTCCCTCAAAGCAAGATGTGCAGGGAAGGAAAAGCACAAAGGAGAGTGTCTCTGGTTTTATGGCAGGATATAGTAGCCAGGCACATGTGGGTATATCTCACCCATGTGACCAAGCTGGACACAGGCACCAGATGATTAAAGATTCAGGGTGGGATAGGAACAAAATGATGTATGAGTCCCATTGTGGGGGTCAGTCCTGGGTCAAGTTCCATTCAGTGTTTTCATTAAGAGCTTACAGACTGGAGCTTGCAGGGATGGCACAGGACAGCTGTGTTGGCTTCACATATCTGACTGAAAGGCACACTTGATTAATTACAAATCCAGGCTGAAGTCAATTACAGACATACTGGAGAAGGACGTGTCTCGGCTGGTTCCTAGGGATAACAATAATCTAACAGTCAAATACAATTCCAGACCCTGGTATCTGCTCACATGCTGGGAGAAGGTTCCAAGGAAGGCTGCAGCCGATGGCAGGATGGTATGTGTGGGGATGAAAGGCGTTTTTTTTCCTTGTAAAAGAGAAAATCTGAGCAGGAGTCAGGCAGTCTGAGTCCCTCCAAGCTCAATGCAGCACCACGGTGAGGACAGGCAGTGCAGGCAGATGGGGTCTGTAACCCCAGCCCCTAACACAACAGTGACCCTGAGTCCCCACAGTGCTTCCACACTGAGCAGACAAGGATGTACCGTGAGGAAATCCAGTGCAACAGCAGCTGGAAAGCAGGATTTAACCCAAGGGAGGTCTAGAGATTCTGCCTGATTGCTGCACGTGGGTGCTGCCCATACACACAGCAGCCTCAATGCCACCTCATGTCAGCAGATCTGGTTAATCCAATTTTCGAGAAGTTGGTCATCACTAATGCTTGGCTTGCCAGCTTTCTGCAGTCTGTGGTTATTGAATCTCCTCCTTCTGGGTTGAGGGAAGCTCAGGATTCCCATTCCAGGCTCAGGGATGCCACAGGACTGCCAGCCTGGAGCTGGGACAGGAACTGTTCCAGGTACCACACTGGGGTGCAATGGTCAGGAGTGGCAGGTTTGAGAACCATACCCTAACCATCCATGGATATGGTCCACTTGATAGTGAAGGTCTTTGTTCTCAAGCAGCCACCTCTGACCCAAAGTTCACATTCTCTGGACCAAATCTGCACCTGGGTTGTCAGGAATCTCCACTGACTGAGGCCTCATCCCTTTCAAGGAGGACACATCACTTGAGCCCTTTGGCACGGCAGGATTTCAATCTTTCCTGCTTTTGACCTCCCACAGCCTCCAGGGGTGGAGCAGAGGCATGTGCCAACACCACCCAGCCTGTGGCTGTGCAAGGAAAGGGGTTTTGATGGTGACTGACCACAGGTCACACAGAGATGCTGTGGAGTCCCCACACCTGGGGATATTCACATACCATCTGGACACAGCCCTGGGAAACCTGCCCCAGGTGACCCAGCTTAACCCAGGTGACCAGGTGATTTCCAAAGGTCACTCCCCACTTCAACCAATCTGCTTCTGTAAAAATAAGGAGCTGCAGTGCCCTGTGATGCACCAGACCAGACAAAAGGCACTGCTATGCTGTGTCCTGGGGTGTCACAGGAGGTCACACAGCTGCAGAACATCACCTGTCCCATGCAGCACTCCCAAACAAGGCTGGAGTGAGAGGGCTAAGGGGCACAGCCTGCACCTTTGCAGGACACACAGAGGGAAATTCCTCATCTGGACACTGGCTGAAGCAGCTGAGTAGAGACCCAGGAAAGCAAGGAGATGGCATTAACAGTAAAAGTTGTTCAAGAACAAGAGAAAATGTCTTACAGATGGAGATCCCACAGACATGATTGTTACAATCTGCTCTCACAGATTGTACAGGAAGGAAAATTACAGGAGGGAAATGCTGGAATCTGAAGAGCTGGTCAGTGTCCATCATGTCCTTTCATCAAAACCTTGAACTCCTGGACCCCTTCCTTTGTCAAACTCAATGTACCAAGTCCAGCGGTAGGGAGAACAAGGACACACAGCCAGCTCAAGGCACAGGAGTGCCAGGTAGCACTGTGGTCCTGGACCACCAGCATCTTTTGGTTGGGAAGTCCAGCCATCCCCCACCCACGTCTGATGACACCAACCAGTTGCCTTTCTCTCTGAATTGCCTGCCTGTCCATGTCCTGCAACACAGGATGCTCTTAATCTCCTCCCCAGACACACCCTAAGGACCAAGGAGCAACCAGGAATAAACAGCATCGAGGAGTCAAAATCCAACATTGGAGCAGTGCTGCTGCTGTGGCCAGATGGCTCTGAGGAGGTGAATCTCATCAGGTTTTTGTGAAAAAATCCCAGCCTTTCACACTGAAGACACCATATCAAGCAATAACAGTTCAGGCTGGTGCTGCCTTTCAGCAGGATTGCACACACACACATACTGGCCACCAAGCTGATTCCCTCTGGCACAACCAGCATCCCACTAGGCACGAGTCCATTTCCTCTTACCATCAATTATTACGTATTAGGAACCTGCAAGGATTGAACAGCTCATTCCAAAGCTCTTCCTAGTTGTTTGAGCATCTCCCTCCTGCCAAGGTAAGGTGGGAACTTCTGCCCTCACGCTGTGGAAGATGCCATGCGACAGATGAAGCCCCCAAAACACCCCAACAACACAGAGATAAAAGCCAAGACCCTTCCGCAGCACAAGTGCTTTCCCCAGACTGACCCAAGTGAGAGGCTGGTCAGCAGGAGATGGCTGGCAAGCAAGGGTGACACTCTGCAGCAGATTTGACCCACTGCTTCCCCGGGGCTTGCTCTGATGGCACTTAACGAGGGGCCACGTCTGCGTGCCACAGCGCAGGGCACTGCTCCCACTGCACACACAACAGCAGTGTGCCAACAGTGGCCCAGCTCTGCCCGCTCCATCCTGACATTTCAGCAGCTCTGTGGGAGCTGCTTTGGTCTCTGCCAAGGGCAGAGCTCTGACACAGGCAGCCACAGGAAAGGGGAGGCAGTGGGGATGCAGGAGGAGAAGCCTCCCAGACAAGGCACAGACCAGCATCACCACCCATGTCGTGGAGCCCACTGCCCCACGCTGGCCACACAGGCTGCTTGAGCGAAGGGTGGATTTGCTTCCAGCAAACTCCACAGAGCTGTCCTGGAGGAGGGCACGGAACCACCCTGCACAGGGAAACCTGACCTGCACACCCCCTTCCACCACCCACAGCGCAGCAAGATCTGCACATCCCAGCTTGGACAGACACGGGCTGAGCCCGTGCCAGAGCAGGAGCAGCTCAGCAGAGCACCAGGAGCCTGCACAGCACTTCAGAGAATCACGGAATCACGGAATGGTTTGGGCTGGAAGGGACCTTCAAAGGTGATCCAGTCCAACCCACTGCCATGGGCAGGGACACCTTCTGCTAGACCAGGTTGCTCCAAGCCCCCTCCAACCTGGCCTTGGACACTTCCAGGGATGGGGCAACCACAGCTCCTCTGGGCAACCTGTGCCAGGGCCTCACCACCCTCACACATAAGAATTTCTTCTTAATATCTAATCTAGTCTCCCCTCTTTTAGATTAAAACTGTTCTCCCTTGTTCTGTCACTATTTGCATGTAAAAATTCACTCTTCCTCTTTTTTATGAGCCCCCTTTAGGCTGGAAGGGGCCCTATGTTCTCCCCAGAGCCTTCTCATCTCCAGGCTGAACACCTCCAGCTCTCTCAGCCTGTCTCCAGAGCAGAGGGGCTCCAGCCCTTTGATTCCTCCACATTTCCCTGCAGAGGACCAGGCCAGGGAGCACATCTCAATCTCACCGCCAGGAACTGAGCCTGGAAGAACAGCTCAGGGCAGAGGGGGCAGCCAGCGTGGGGCTGTCCTGCTTCAGCCCTGCTGGGTACAATTTTGCCTGTATGCAAAGTGGGAAGGTATTTTCAATTTACATTCATCCTGCAATGAGCCCCAGGCACACAAAAGGAAGGAGAGTTTTCCAAATCCCAGGTCCCATCAAGCCACAATTGCTGCTGCTGTAAAACTCCAGGTCATGCTTGAGACACACTTGGACAGTTCAGAACCTGGTGCCTTCAGGAACCTCAAGCTGGTCTCCTACTGTATTCGAAATTGGAAATAGGAATACCAGCCCTGGGGGATCACAGGATTATGGTCCTCCTGCTAGTGATGGAGCAAGGCAGCAGCAGCATTCCCCACAGCTGAGGTGCCAGAGCAGCTGACTGCAAGAAGACCCCACCAGGGGCTCAGAAAAGCCTGTTTACATCACAAGAATTTGGATTTTTCACATGACAAACGACTTCAATCATAAAAATATGGATTTTTTTCCCATTTTTCTGCTGCTCACAGCTGATGGGACGCCATTCCCAGCTGCTGCATCTGTATCAATGACCACCTTCCCACCAGTGGTGGGTTCAGAGGCTGGTCCTGAGAGGAAGCCCCTCATCAGCAAAGTTAGTGACCGGTTTCTTCACTTTGGGTTGCGGGAAAAAGCAGCTCAGAGCCTCTCTAGGGAGAGAGCAGAAGTTCCCCAGGGCCACAGTGCTGTGTCCAGCATCCTGCTCAGACCTGGTACACCCTGGAGATGGAGCTACAATGGCAAACACTGACAAGTCATTTTATCAGCATTTTTTTCATGTAAAACTGAACAACAGGGCAAACAAAAAAGAACAAGATTGAGGGTCTAAATGTCACTTCATTTTCTTTTCAATTAAGAGCAATTTTTACACATCCTTCCCCAGCTAAATCTTGAGAGCAGCTCTGTTTGATGTGGCTCCACCACTGCAGAAGTGGAACAGCAGGAACTAAGCAGGATCTTCTTAAAATTCAGAAGAAAATAAGGTGGGTGAAGTTCTGCCTACATTCTCCAACTTGCTTTCCCACCAGGCTGCTTTCCTGTAGCACCAGAAGCTATTAAAAGCCCTTGCAGTAGTCTCAAGAGCACAGAATTATCTTCCAGATTGGGAGCTCCAGATTCTTTTTGGTCATGGTGAGATATATAATCCACACATGGTGCCATTACCCACTCTAAGCACTGTCTCTGCAAGAACCCAGATGGATGCCAAGAATAAGGCACTTCTTATAGCTGAGGCATTTTTAAGAGATGTTAACATGCCTTGCATAAACGTGTCCTACTTTCTGACTTGGGTTGAACACACATGAGTCACTCAGCTGCATCCTCCTAAAAGCCCACACCTGTACAGAAAAATCCCACCTCCTCTCTCACACACCCAACCTGATCAGGAAGTGGTGACAAAGGCATGAACATGCTGGTTTTATCATCATGATTCAAAACTTTTAAGTCCTCAATGGAAAAAAAATGTTACTCCACATCATTGGCCAACGCGCTGCGGAGTCACCTTCCACCATCACCACAGGAGGATGCTTTTACAGGAGACTCTGAGCTCAGGACAGACCTGGTCCTAAAAACAAGGTATCAGCATGAGGTTCGAATTGCCTTTCATCACAAAACAGTAGGTGGGGTGACAAGAAGTGACACAGAGACCTCGTGCTCCTTCCAAGTGGAGGTACAGCGGGGACAATGTTCTCCACCACACAAGGACGAGGCTCTGCTGCCCCCAGAGAGCAGATGTAGCACCTGACTGGCTCTGCAGCTCCTCCCACGGAAAGAGGAACCTTTCAAGTCTTGACACTGCCACCTCTCCTCAAAACCTTCTCACTATGCTGAAAAGGACAAGAAAGGAAAGGGCTGGCAGAGGTCACACCAGCCGTGGTTTCTCACCAGTGGCTTTGGCCGACAGAGAACTATGGAGCTTCAGCCTTGTTTCTTCTACAAAAAGCTTCAAAGAGAACATCTGTCAGTCTGAGAACAGCAGCTCCCTGCAGCTGAGAAGGGCAGGCAGCACCACAGCTTGTTCAACAAGCCAAAGGCAAAGGGAGCACAGAGAAACCCTTCCAGCCAGTCTGCCCCTGCTCTGCTTTCAACCCAGAAACTTTTTAGGAGAAACCTGTGGGTTTCTATCCCCTGACTAACTGAAGTAACCACAGATACAAGCTGCACTGTCTTCTCATCTCCAGGGATGCCCAGGGATGGAGCAACCACAGCTGTTCTGGGCAACCTGTGCCAGGGCATCACCACCCTCACAGAGAAGAATTTCTCTCCAATATCTAAAGTGCTGCTATCTAAGGGCTACTTCCAGCCCTGACCACCCCTGGCAGTTACCAGAACAATGATGGATCACTCCCCTTACTAAAAGTGCAAGGGGAAGTGGTTCACAGGAGGCTGGTAATAAAGAATATCTGCACAAGATGGTCTTCAGCTGCACACACATCAGTATTTACAGATCAGAAGCCAAGTCCTGACCTGCTGGATTCTATACCACTTGATTAATTATTTACCTCAAAGCTAATTAATCATCCATTAACTCTTGGTGAGCTCTTCTACCAGTAGGGCACATTCATGGAGTGACTCAATAAATGCTTCCACTATTTAGAGCTTCATATAATCAAGAAGAAAAACCTTTCATGAGAGAGCCCCAGACATCTGAGAGGCCATGTCCCAGCTGCATTTCATCTTCTTTACTGGACAATTCTTGGGCCTTGCCCCGTTCCTGTTATCCATGCCATGATGCTCAGTCCTTCTCTACACAGCACTTCTTTTTGGTTGCATCCAAAGCAACTCTTTTATTTGCATTTTTGCTAATAAACTGATAACTTGATTAGGAAAACACAGTTCTGCTCCACCTCTGTGGGGCCTGGAAACTCATTAACAGTGCTGAGAGATAAGATGCTTAAACCTATTAAGCAGGCTCTGCTGGCATTAAAAACAAGTTCAAGATTTGTTGCCTGCTCTCAAAAACCATTTCTCTCCAACAGACCCCAGGGACTGAGGCAGGATCTGCGGAAAGAGCTCCAGGGACACAGGAGGAGACATGTCACCACAAGGGAAGTGACAGGGACATTACCAAGCCACACTCTCCTTCCAGAGTGTTTGGCCCTAGTGCTGCCCAACCAGAGCCTTCGAAAGGCTCATGCCCAAAACATCAATAATTCATCCCATTTCCCCAACCACAGAACTACAGAATCAATTAGGCTGGAAAAGCCCTCTAAGATGATGAAGTCCGACCATTCCCCCAGCACTGCTAAGGCCACTACCACTAACTTATGTCCACAAGTGCCACATCCACACATCTGTTAAATCCACCCAGGAATGGGGACTCCAGCACTGCCCTGCACAGCCTGTGCCAGGCCTGGACAACCCTTTCCATGATGAAATTTTCCTCAATAGCCAATCTAAATATCTCCTAGTGCAACTTGAGGCTGTTTCCTCTTGTCCTGCCACTTGTTCCCTGGGAGCAGAGCCCAACCCCCTCCAGTCTCCACCTTCCTGTCAGGGACGTGTGGAGAGTGAGAAGGTCCCTCCTAAGCCATGGCCCGTCACTGTCACTAATGCGGGGCAGGCGTTGCTGCTGAAGTGACAGACTAATTTCTCTGTCCCTATCAGCCAGCATCTGTAAACATCTCCTGTTCAGGCTGCTGAGTCTGGAATATCAACCCAAACCCCATCTCTCACGTCTCAGTCACAAGCCAGGATTTACGGTAACACCTCCCCAGCCCACGTGTCCTCATGTCACCGTCTCCAGAGGAGACTGGTCCAAACACAGCACATCATCACCAACTGGAGAGGAACTGGAGCGTGTTAACAACATGACATGTCCCTCAAAGGGCAGCCCAGCACTCCACTGATGCAGGAATTGCATCCATGAGCCAGCTACGTTAGGTAGAAGGTCTCAGGTGTGAGAAAAATCATTCAGCATCACCACATCCCATGAATCCACCCCCATCCCCAGGCCAGGATATCCCTTTTGGGGCAGCCTCAGAAGGCTGAGTGCCCCAACTAAGCAACAGGGCATCCAGGGTGCAGGCAGCCCTGGGGTGCAGGCAGCCCTGGGGTGCAGGCTCATGGCTCCATCCCACCTGTGCACACAGAGCTGTGGAGCATCTGCAACACGCACTGGTGAGCATCCATAGATTACAGGCAGGGGATCCCAGCACTGGTAATTCGGCAGCAAATTGCCAGGGAAGAAGCCAAGTGACACATCAGGGGGAGTTTTTTCTGCTAGTGAATGATCTCCGGCTCATAAGCTGCAATGTCCCATTGGAATGGCAGCACCTTTCCATGATAATTCACTTTCTAGTTGCTCTCCATATCTATTATTTACACCTTCTTGCTGAATTCACTTGGAAATACCTCAGGGCCCTTTCCCACGGCTCTGCTCTAGTTGAAGGACCAAAATCCAGGACTAGAACCCACAGAATCACCCACCAAGGAGGGGGGGCTGCTGGTTGGTGCTGTGGTAGGCAGCCCAGTGACAGTGGCCACACACAGCTGTGGGTCCCTTCCCTCTAGCCAGCACCCATCCAAGTGGGTCCCAGCACAGCAGGGATGCAGGAGCCACAGCCCAGCCCTGCAGACAGCAGTTTTGTCCCAGGACTGGCTACCTGACAGGTTAAATCTTCCCCTGGAGAGCTGGGAAGCACTCTGCTCCTGACAGGAATAGCTCCTCTGCTGTGCTCCTCACTGCCTGCCAGAAGCTTGGCCATGACCTTGGAGGTTCAAACCAGCACAGAAACGAGACAGACACTGGCGGATGCAAGACAGCTGAATCACGGCTGCTCTGAGCTGTGGAGGCACTGGGGAGGAGCTCTTGCCAGAGGGAAAGCTGGGGGGACTTGAGGAAACTGGAATTGCAAAGAGGGGGGTTTGATGAAGGGACTATAAGTGGGATGGTCGTGCCCAAACTGTCGCAGTGAATGGCTCAATATGCAAGAGGAAACCAGTAACAAGTGGTGCCCCACAAGGGTCTCTGCTAGGACCAGAACTGAGTGATACTAGGACCAGAACTAGGTCATACCAGGACCAGAACCAGTTCATACCAGGACCAGAACCAGTTCATACCTCCATCAGGACACAGGCAGTGGATCAAGCAAATCCCCAGCAAATCTGTGAATGGTACCGAGCTGAGTGGTGCCATTGACAGGGAGGCAGTGGATCAAGCAAATCCCCAGCAAATCTGTGAATGGTACCGAGCTGAGTGGTGCCAATGACAGGGGGAAGGGAAGGGGAAGGGGAAGGGGAAGGGGAAG
>VZSE01003618.1:26771-53133 GCA_013398275.1 Promerops cafer | reverse complement strand
GGAAGGGGGAAGGGATACAGAGGGACCTGGACAGGGAACCCTGGAGGGAACCCTGTGAGGTTCAACCAGGCCTGGCAAGGTCATGGACCTGGATCAGGACAATCCCTGGTGCCAGCAAAGACTAGAGGATGGCAGAGATGGATGGATGGATGGATGGATGGATGGATGGATGGATGGATGGATGGATGGATGGATGGATGGATGGATGGATGGATGGATGGATGGATGGACAGCAGCTCTGTGGAGAAGGACTTTCTAGCTGAAGTCCCATTTGCCAAAAGAGATTTGGGACATCAGTGACCTCTGTGCAGTCCTTCACTTCCCAAAGGCTGACATTTATTCTTGGAAGCAGAGCCCAGAGTTTCACATTGCAACTTATTGATTCAAGCTGTGGAAAACAAGAACAAAAACATCAGCTGCTGACTCAACCCCTTCCTAATTTTCTAGAATTTTTTTCAACTCTGGCCCATAAAACACTTTGCAGCAGGTATGACGGAACAGGCGAAGATGCAGAAGGGATGGATGGAGGAATGGAGGGCATCCTGTGGTCTCTAAAAGAGGACAAATTTAGATTACATATTAGAAAGAAATCCTTCCTTGTGAGGGTAGAGAGGCACTGGCACAGGGTGCCCAGAGAAGCTGTGGCTGCCTCATCCCTGGAAGTGTTTAAGGCCAGGCTGGATGGGGTTTGGAGCCACCTGGGATAGTGGAAGGTGTCCCTGCCCATGGCAGGGGGTGGAACAGATTAGCCCTTAAGTCCCTTCCAACCCAAGCCACTCTGCAAATCCATGATTTTATGAACTTCCAAACCCAGTACTATGGGAGCTGCTGGCACTTGCAGCGGGGGAGCTACAGGGGTATTCTCTGTGAGAAGACCCTCAGGAGGTCTGAAGGAGCTGCCCCTTTGCAGGGCACAGCCAGTGCCAAATGGCTGTAAAACAGACTGGCCAAAGCTGAGACTATCAGTGACAGTGCCTCAGATAAAGGCTACAAAACAATGTCCAAGAGCAGCGGAGAGCAAGAATGAGAACATGTGGGAGAAAAAGCCCTGCAGACCCTGAGGCCAGTGCAGAAGAAGGGGCTGGAGGTGCTCCAGGCACCAGAGCAGAGCTTTTCCCTGCAGTCCACAATGAAAACTGTGCTGAGGCAGGATGTCCCCCTGCAGAGATGGAGGACACCATACCAGAGCATGTGAATGTGTCCATAAGGAAGCTGTGACTTCACGGAGAGCATAAGCTGGAGCAGGCCCTCTCTTGTTTGTAGACTGAAGCCTAACTGTGGCCCTAACACCCAGAACCATTGCCCACTCACACCATCCCCAGCCCTTGCCATTCAAGCCCTTCAAAGTACCCACACAAGCTGCTATTCACCCCAAACTCTCTGAGCAAAGAGCCTCAGCCTCACCAGGACCTGAGATAAGCTAGAGAGAGTTCACAATCATGGTGGAGAAGCCAGAGACAGACACTGGTCTAGGCTGTGGAACATGCATGAAACCAACCCCTAAGTCCTCCCATTCCCTCAGTCCCTTTGCCAGCAGCTCAAGCTGGGCAGAGGGCATGGGGACAACCCAGGAGACAGCACAGGAGCCTGACAAGGGAAACAAAAATAAATCCCAAGTCCTGATTGAGCTTTTGGGCAGTTCATGACACCAAATACTGCCCAGCTCAGGAAACAGGAGGTCCAAGTGGTATTCAAGAATGTCCCACAGATGTCCAGGCCATGTGCTTGTGTGTGGGTGGCCAGGCTGGTGAACACCAGTGTGCCAGCTCTGCCAGTGGGATTCCAAGCCCTTGGATGGCAGGCAGGCAGCTCTGGGCAGGCAGCAAGGATCAGCCTGCAGGGGTTGGGCTGGCAGCTGCCAGAGCAGCCACTGCTCCGAACCAGCAGCTCCCAGGCACTTCCAGGAGGCAGAGCCCTTCCAACCAGCTCTCTGCAGGGCCTCAGTAACAGCAAATGGGCAGCAGTGCCCCCACGGGGATTAATCATCTTCCTGGGATGCAGGGGATCGTTATTTCCCACCCCTCCATGCAGCTGGTGCTGCACCCACACACCACGGCAGCCTTGCAGCTGGCAGCAGCCTGGGGTGCAGGAGGGCAGTGGGCAGAGACCCTGCAGAGAGGGGGCTGGCACGGCGCGTCGGGAGAGTGGGCTGGAGCCTCATGCAGAATGTGGGTGCTGCTGTGAGGCTATGAAACACAGGGATTTTGGGGGGAGTTCAAGGGGAAATGGGAGATATTTGCTCTCTGAATGTTTTCTCCTAAAACAAGCGCTGAAAGGATTTGGAACGACGGTCAAACACTTGATTACTGCAGTGATTGTGTCAAATGCACGGCAGCACTGTGTGAACTGTCTCTGAAAAGGAACGGGATTATCATGGAATCATTTAGGCTGGAGCAACTCTCCAAGATCATTGAGTTCAACCGTTAATCCAGCACTGCCACCACTAACCACATCCCCAGGAGCCACATCCACACATCTGTTAAATCCCTCCAGGGATGGTGACTCCACTACTGCCCTTCACAGCCTATTCCATTGCCTGACCACAACTTCTGTGAATAAATTTTCTCCAGTCTTGCTACATCCTTTCAGGGAGTTGTAGAGAGCAAGAAGGTCCCTCCTGAGCCTCTTTTTCTCCAGGCTGAGCGCTGTTTTTAGCTCTGGGTAGAACACTGGATGCAGAACCACATGCTGCACAGTGCCACAGCTACGCCATGGGCCAGCACCACTGGACTGGACATCCTACTGCAGGTGTCTTTGTTTTGTCACTATTCAGAAGGAAAAAGGTCCCATGTATCTCAGGAACACTCCAGAAGCACTGTCGGTTTGGCCTGAGCTCGAAGCAGCTGTAGCCCCATTCCTGAAGGAACACAGCCAGCTTTGCAGAGTGGTGGGGAGGGCAGTGGCCAGCACAGCAGGGCAGATGTGCACAGTGCCAGGTTTGCCCCGGGCTGAGGCAGAACAGCTCATTTCACCAGTGCCTGCCAACTCCCAGCCTGACTCCCTCACATACCGGTCACTCGTCCCTGAGCTGGTTTTGTGAGGAGTTCTGCTCTGCACTGATCAGTCAGGGATGGGACAGGCACCCATTCCCACCTTGATGTCAGGCCCACTCTCCAGCTGGGCTCACCTGGTTGCTGCCCAGGACTGTCAGGGCTCCAGGAGTGTCTTGGAGCTGGTCACATCACCATCCAACCTGTTCTCCCCGCAGCCCGTCCAGTCTCCCACTGGCTATCCTGGCTGTCCACCCTCAATTCCTCTTCCAGTTTCTCCTCAGTGTCTTATCAGTTATGTTGGCAAACCGTGGGCAGCCAAACTGGCCACAGCACCTGCAGCTTCCACACCACAGGACCCCACCACAGATCCAGAGAACCCTGATTCCTGATGGACGCAGCCCAGACACGACACAGCTCAAGGGGTAAGAGCAGCCATTCCTGGCAGGCTCCAGTCCCATGCTGCAGCCATGGTCTCCCCTCCTTGGCACAGCCCACCCACCTCACCAGCCCAGTCCAAGGTGCCCATGCACCCACCCAGCAATGTCCCACCTCTCCACCAGACCCCATCCACCTGTGCTCCTCTGTGCTCCTGTATACCCACTGTGAGAGCTCCCAGGGTCCTTCAGCCCTCAGATTTCCTGCTCTGGCCACCACTTCCTCCGACTGCTTGCCTGAACTCTCCATTTTCAGTTGACTGCTTCTCCCTCTCCTCCCACCTAAAGCACAGGCACACACACCTCCCTGCCACAGGTGAGTACAGTCACCCAGGGACACACACAGCCACTGCCTTCCCAGATCCAAATGGATTTTCACCAATAATCCCTCCTCAAGCTATTCCCAGCAGTTTTCCACTCACTATCCCTGACTTTTTCCCCCTCTCAATAATTTAGTTGTAGCTTTGTAGAGTCAGTTCTTGGAATGTGCCCGTAGCAGGAGCTCCTGGTGCACCCACAGTGGGATCTTCATGGGTGATGCTGAGGTCCCAGAGATCCCAGGACTTCTGGCCACCCTCCTCCTCCTGCCTGTGCTGCTGCCCAGATCTACTGACCAGATCCTGCTGCTCCTGCTCTCAGCATGCCTAGAAAGCACCACCAGTCTCCCACACCAGTCTCCCACACGTCAGAATAATCTCAGGAAAGAGTAAAAGGATTTAGGGTTTGCTCAGCTCAGCCCTCCTAAACCCATTTCTGCAGATAAGGGATTATCCCCAGTGTCAGCACCGAGACAATGGTGATTCAGCAAGAGAAGGCAGAGCTCCAGCTGCAAAAGAAACGCTGCTGGGGCTGGAGGGGGTCTGCTGCAGAGCACCCTCCCCACCCTGGGGTCCCTGCCCCTCTCTGCCCGCACAGGCAGCACCCCAGGAAGCCACACTGCTGGGTGACACGGCCCATCCAGCAGAGATGTGGCTCCAAGGGGTGTCAGTGCTGTGCCAGGCGTGGTGACACAGCTGCACAGGGCAGGGCTGGCCTCCTCACCTCGCAGGTGCTGGGCTGCCACTTCTGATCCTGCTGTCTCCTTCTCTCAGCACCTTCCAGAGCAGCCCCATTTCTGTTCTTCACCCTCTGGTCTTCACACCCCCCTTAACCACCTCCCCTGCCCTGACAATGCCAAACCTGGGAGCCAAAAGCATGAGGAATCCCGGCCATGTCCATGCCATGAGGAGGATTGAAGGGATGGGGAGGGGATGGCAGGGGGATCCTGGCTGCCGGAAAAGGATGAGAGAAACTCCACCACAGACCAGTGTCTGTGACACCCAAGCGTTGTGCCACTGATGCCACCAATGCCACCCAGCATCCCACCCGCTGGGGGCAACGCCACAGCCCAGCTCACTGCCCACCAGAGCAAGGCTCCTGGTTGCTACAGAGGGGTCTCTGGCTCTTCTTCTCCCCTTGGTATACAGGGTCCAGCTGGGAACCACTCCAAATCCAGCAGGAAGAGGCAAGGAGAGCCTGAGGACACCACGTGCAGCCCCCCAGCCCACTGCATCCAGTGATGGCTGGGAGAGCCCTGGACTGGAGCTGAGCTCTGCCAGTCCAGACAGCAAGGGGCACAGCTGCCACATCCCCTCACATTTTGGCTCCTTTCTCTCCTTACTCCCTCTTTCTAACCTCCCTGGATGAAAAGACTCAGGCTTCAGGAGAGGGCCAACAGATTCACTGTGCAGCCAGCTCAGCTTACCCATCCATCCATCCACGTGGACCCCAGCCAGGGCCCAAGGACCAGCCAAGGCTGGAAACCACAACGGGAGTGGGACCAAATCCACACACACACAAGATGAACCAGCAGAGAGAGACAAGGGTGCCACAGGCAGGCATGGCTCAGGGCAGTGGTGGCCTCGTGTCCCCTCACCTCCAGGGCTCCTTGCCTCCCACTCTATCCCAAGCCACCCAGCACACAGAACAACAGGGACTGAGGTACTGCCCTGGGTGACCCTGCTGCCAGTCACATAAAGCCAAGGAGCCACAGGTCCCTCCTGCACTGAGATGGCAGCAGCAGCACCTCAGGCAGTAAGGATGGGCTCCTGCCCCACAGTCCCCCCCTCAGTGCCCATCACACAACAGGCTCTGGGGTGCAACAGGAAGTGCAGCCCAAAGGAGATAAAGTTTTCCAGCAGCAGCAATAACACAGGTTCCAGGAGTGCCACTAACCCTTTGGGCTAAATGAAGCCCAAAGTAATTACAGAACAACTGATTTTGTTTCTTTTTTTATGTTGCCATGAATCAGACTCCAGTTAATTGATAATAACTCTACACTCAGTGTGGTGGATCACCCAGCACTGCTCAGGGTGCTGGAGCAGACAATGCATGCTGGTGATCATGGAGCTGGGGTATGCAGGAGAACTGCACGGGAACAGGAAATATCACCTGGCATAACACATTAAGGGGAAACAAAAGAAAAAACCACAGGGGCACAGGAAGAGAGGACAGAGATGTCCCAGATACCCTCACTGCAGTGTTGGGATGGTGCTCAGAAAGCCCATGTGTCCTGTTCCTGTGGGCAGCACCCAAGGGCTGGCAGTGGGTGCCACCGTGCTGGGTACGACTCGGCTGCAGGAGCCTCACACAGGTGGTGGCAAAGGGAAGGTGAGGAAAAGCATGAGCATTGCTGCTTCCATGACCTGAGCATCCCTGGCACCCACGGCATGAGCATCCCCACACCCATGGCCTGAGCATCCCTGAATCCACAGCACGAGCATCCACAGCATCAGTGTTCCCACACCATGGCCTGAGCACCCTAAACTCACAGCCCAGGCACCCCTGGCACCCATGGCCTGAGCATACTCACGACCACGCTCGCCCCTGTTCTGCCTGCACCCCATGGCACCCACTGGACCAGTGCCAGGAGGAACTGGGCTGGTTTAGAGCTGGACTGAGCACTCCCTGGACAGCTGTGTCCACAAGCTGACACAGAGCCGAGTCCCCTGCCCACACAGAGGAGTCGCCATAACCTGCCAGCCCTTGCTCTGTTGTGTCCTTCAAACACACACTGCCCAGGGCTACCCAAGCACAGCACCCACCACCCAAACACAGGAAACCCCAGCCCATCCCCCCCACACACATCCCAACTTCCACAGAGAACCTGAAGGGCAACCCAGTCTGAAAAGCTCAAGAAATGCTGACCAGCAGCTAGGTCAAAAGTCCTGGAGACCTTATACCCTGGGGTACCCCACCTCATTAAAACCAGAGCTGGGGCAGGTGCTGGGGCCTGGGAAGGCTGGGATTGTGCAAAGCCCACACAAAACACCTGAGCTGCTGCGGCGACCTGCCAGGATGAAGCCAGAAGGGCAAACAGCTCTTTAAGCAAAATATATTTGTTCCTGGGCTGACGTTGGTACGTAAATCGATCGTAAACAGACTCAGGCTGGGAAGGAGAAGAGCACTGGAGGGTATGTCCTAGAGTGGCCCTTCAACAAGTATTACTGGCAGGAGAAACAAAACCCCTCCAAGATGGAGCTGGAAGCAGTGTGTGCAAGAGTGACAAAAGTGTCTGTGTGACACAGGGACAGGACAAAGCCGCCTGAGGCAACCCAAGCACAGTGTGGCATTGCCATAAGGGCCACAGGTAGCATTAGCACCCCGCTGCTAGGGATGGCCAGGCCAAGTGAGGTATTGGAGACAGTTTGGGAGATCCTGGACCCCCCCAGTGGGCAGAGGAACTCCCATCCCTGCAGCAAACACCCCTCCAGTCTCTGCATCACACACCAGGCTGGTATAAGGGGCAGCCACAGCTGCTCCAACCATGGGTGAAAAGACAGGCTGAGAACACATTCCCTTAGGGACCTGCCTGGAGGAGGGAAAAGCAGGGAGCAGAGAGGCAGGACGCTGAGAGCCCCAGGGGCAGATGGCACCTGTTCTCACTGTCCCCAAGAGTGCCTGCTCTGCTGTGTCTCTGCTGCCACACCATGCCCTTCCCACCCTGCTGAGGCTGCTGGTGAGGACCATGATGTCCACCAGCTGCCCTGGTGTGTTCTCCAGCCTCAGTCCTACTCCAGGAGCTGTGGGAAGCAACCAGAATCATCCAGCCTCCCTGGGCCACTCATGATTTTATGTCCATCAAAGCCACTCCACATACTGACATCCAACTAGGCCAAGGGCAAAGTCCTGCATCTGGGTCAGGGCAAACCCCAGTGCCAGCACAGACTGGGGGAAGGCTGGAGAGATGAAGGGATGGATGGAGAACACCCTGCAGAGAAGAACTGGAGGATTCTGGCGGGTGACAAATGGGACTTGACCTAGCCATGGGCACTGGCAGCACAGAAAGCCAAATGTCTCCTGGCCTCATCCTCAGCAGTGTGGGCAGCAGGGGAGGGAGGGGATGCTCCCCCTCTGCTCTGCTCTCCTGAGACACCCTGGAGCTGCCTCCAGCTCTGGGGTCCCAGCACAGGACAGTGGTGTTGAACTGAGGAGGATGGAGTCAGGTTGGACATGGGGAAGAAATGTCAGACCATGAGGGGCTGGCACCGGCTGCCCAGAGAAGCTGTGGCTGCCCCATCCCTGGAAGTGTTTAAGCCCAGATTGGACGGGGCTTGGAGCAACCTGGTCTAGTGGAAGGTGTCCCTGCCCATGGCAGGGGGTTGGAATGAGAAGAGCTTTAAGGTCCCTTCCAGCCCAAGCCACTCTGTGAATGTATCCCTGCTTCAGGCCAGACTGCCTGGGCAGGGGCAGCTCCCAGCTCCACTAAGGCTGCAGATGAAGGGCAAGAGCAGAAGATAAATAGGGAGGATATATTGCTTTTGCTTTCTGTGTCCAGGACATGCCCAGACACCTGTTCCCAGATCCCTTGCTCTGCTGGGGCTACGCTTGCTTCATCTTCAAAGTCTGATGAAGTCTGGGCTGTCTCTGATTTCCCATCCGAGGGAACTGGGAGAGGGTGAAGGAGCAAAGAGAAGACAGGAGAACAAAGTCACCCTCACCTGTCCTCTCCACTGCTCCTCCCAAAGGAGCATCACAGTCCCGAGCCTGCAGCCTCCAGCACAGCACTACTGCAACTCCTGGTCTTCAAGAAAACCTCCTCCTCCCTGCCCTGGTGGGACCAGGCACTGGGGGAGAGCAGCCCCAGAAAACCACTGCACGGTGGTAGTGGAGCTGAGAGGGCACAGAAAGCCATGTCTGAGGGGGGCAGCTCCAGCCAGCCCCAGCCTTGTTCCTCCAGCAGCACCAGAGCAGCAGCTCCTTGGAGAACATCGGGCTTCCTGCTGGGACACACTCCCAAAGGACCTGCTGAGAGGTGAGGTTGTGCTTACAGGAGAGCACAGAGCCAGCCCAGAGGGGTCCAGCCAGCTCCTTAGCACCTGGACAGCTCCACATTGTTTTTTTTACACAGGCTAGGGCTAGCTCAACAGCATCAGACGGAAGTGAACAGCTACAGCTTGTCTCCTTGCCTACCTGATACATCCCTCCACCAGAAAATGGTCTGCTAGGAATAACAGGGGCCACTCTGCAAGAACTCCCAGCAGCCAGAAAGACTGAACAAAGTCACCTGTGCCCTGGTGTCAAACACCACCACCCTGAGGCTGCACAGCTAAAATGATGAAGCTGGAAGTCAAGCATCCATGCACGTGAACCTCCCCTTCTGTCCTGGCGCAGCTGTAATGGACCTAGGTCTGAATTTTCAGGTCTGAAATATTTATTGGGTCTCCCGAAGCCTGCGGAGATGGGCTGAGCTGACAGGCTGAGAGACACAACTTGGGATCTGAAGATGTATGTTCCCAGAGGCAATTCATTGAGCAAACAGCCTTCGTTACATAACGCAGTGCTGGAGAGCCATGGAGCACGGCCACAGGAGGGATGCAATGCTCAGAGAAGAGGAATGACAGAGAAGCCCTTCCTGACCACTCCAGGAAAACAACAAAAGTGATTTCATTGCTTGCTGGCTGGAATGTCACCCAAAGCCACCTCCTCTGGGATGTGGCCTGGACCAAGGACCAAGTAGGAGCAGCTGATTCCAGTGCCAGGAGCAACAACAGCCACAGCACTCACTGGGAAGGATTTTAGGAATGGGTTTACCAGGAGCTGTGACTCAAATCTGGAGTAGCACAGCGATGGCCCCAACCCAAGGAGGAACACAGCCCCTCAGCTTTTCCAAGCCCACCCCAGCCCCACCACGCTGCCCATCTCGGGGGGGAGACCTTCCCAGTGCCCCTGCAGCCAGATCCGAACCTGCCGGAGCCGCGGGCTGTCACCTCACTGTCTCAGTGGCAAAGCCAGCCAGCTCCCCACCCACTGGGCTCCAAAATAAGCCCAGGCAGCAGCGGCAAGCCAGATCCAAAAACAGTCTGTGCAGCCAGAAGAGGGATCAGCAGGAAGGGAGGGATGAGCCCTTCCATGAGACACGGATCCTGCACCTCCCACGCCAGTCAGGTGGGTAAAGCCAGGTCTCACACAGACACTGGACCTGACTTTCTCCTGCAAACAAAGGACACCAAGGGCTTGCATCTGCCTAAGCACAGACCCTCCAAAAGCAGATTCCAGTGGGATTGAGCCCATGGAGTCCCTCTCTTCTGTTACTGACCCTGAGGAAGCAGCTATTCACCAGCAGCCACTACACATCTCCCCATCCATCCCTCCACTCAAGTGTTCCAGCAATGCCAATCACTGCCCAAACATTTCTCAGACTACCAGCCCAGCTCTGCCCCAGTCTAAAGCCACATTCCAAAGTCCTCCAGCTCCAGCAGGGACTCGCTGGTGGTGTTTAAGGAGTTTGGATCTCTGACGGAGAAGCTACACCCACACCAAACCAAGCTGCATAGCACATGTGCCTCCAGACAAGGATGAGAAGTCCGTGACATTCTCTTGCTTCCTGGAGGAGCATTTCCCATCGTCTTGCAGTGAAGGTTCCACATGATGCTGAAGTACTTGGAGATCACTAAGAAATAAGCAAGGTGCTGTTCCAGAGAGGAGGAGCAGCATCTCAAATCCCTGCAGAGAGCAACATCTTGCCCTGAAGGCCATCCCAGGTGTCACTCCTTGCCATGTTAAACAGCAAACCCCAGTGAGCACATCCCAAAATCAGCCTCTCACAACCTACATTTTAGCGTCCTTTGGCTCCATCCCCCATCCATGCCTCATGGGAACTTGTTTCTGAATTTCCAAATTAATCTTAATAAATTCACAGCCCTGCGGGTTCAGGAACACAGGAGGGTCGGGGTGATGCTGCCAGCACAGACCTGGCAGAGCAGGTCCAGAGGTGGCCACCAAAATGGTCCAAGGGCTGGGACAAGGGGCAGTGGGGACAGATTGGACATGGGGAAGAAATGTCAGACTATGAGGGTGGTGAGGGGCTGACAAAGGTTGCCCAGAGAAGTTGTGGCTGCCCCCTCCCTGGACGCACATTGGACAGGGCTTGGAGCAAGTGGTGCACTGGTCTAGATTTAAGGTGTCCCTTAAACTGGATGATCTTTGAAAGTCCCTTCCAACCCAAAGCACTCTGTGATTCTGAGTCTGTCCACCACAGAGCCCTGCCACACCTCCTGAACACACCACAATGCTACAAATCGCTAATTTCAGATTAATATGTGGGCTCCTCTCTTCCTGTCCAAACAATTCTTGGCATGACAAACTGAATTCTCTACAATACCAAGGAAAAGTAACACTGTAAAAAAAAGCCAGAAGCACTTCCAATGTCCCGGATGCTTCTGGAAGTCATGGGAATGTCACCACACCGTGTTCACTGCAGATCTCAGACTTTTACATAGATTATTATGCTTTTATGAGTGCCCTTTGCAGCCCCAAGTGGACCCCATGCCACTGCAGCAGCCAGGAGCACAGCAGCTCTTCTCTGAACACCCCCAAACAGGAACACTGCAACATCTTCCAGCAAAAGCACAAGAGCCTGGAGGATGATTGAGCAACAGCCTGAGACATGTGACTTCCCTTGAGAAAATCCCTCACTTCCAGGTTTGGCCAAGGAAATTCTAGCTGAGGAGCAGCTGCCAGGACAGGGGAGCCTAAGACACTTTAGGAAGGGCCAGTCCTTTCAAGTAATTACAATATCTAGTGATTTGACATTGGGCAATGTGTGTGTGGGCACCCTCCTGGGACCTCTAGGCACAACTCCACAAGCAGACATGCAATTGCACTGGGCAAATGAGAAGTGGATGGGAAGAGGGTGGAAGACCAAAGAGAAACCTGGTCTCAGCTTTCCAGCCTCTAAGCACTGGGAGCACGAGCAGCACTCAGCCCATGGAAACAACACCTTTGCCAAAATGAGGGCTGCCAGTGACCCCTGCAGGGTCAGACCTGCAGCATCCAACACGCCTGTGACACCAGCACCACGATGGAGGTGGGCAAAGGAGAGCCACCTGGGCTCAGTGTTACACTGAGGGTGGAGCCTGGGGCAGCAGAGCTGTTCCAGTGCTGCCCCTCAGCAGGTGGGGTCCACCTGGGCAGGGTCCAGCCCCAGCCCGCAGTGCTCAGCCCTGCTCTCCCTGCACAGCTCAGCCCTCGGATCCACCCGTTCCACAATAAGGGCTTTGCAGACACTGAAGCTGGAAAGCCTCTGCTGACCCACAGCTGGCTCCTCTGGCTCCCCTGGGAGAGCACTGCTCCCACCTGGGAACAGGGGACCACAGCATTCACAGTTCTAACTCTGCCAGATCCCCCAGACACCCAAATGTTGCCACCTCTTGGGAGCTCGAATCCCTAACTCCAGCTCCTGGCAGCAAACCTCTTCTCTGGAAGAAAAGGCTGGTGAAGAAAGAGGTCTGGAAGGGACAGACTCTTTGACCAGACAGCAACAAATTGTCCCCAGCACAGAGATGCAAGGTCCCAACTGCCCACCTCTGGCTGAAAGAGGAGCTGTAACATTTCTGGGCCCAACTAGGTGACACTTGGTCTGTTCTGCCTTATCCACGGACTTTCCCAGGCAGCCCAGGGCAAGACAACAGCCAAGCACCACAGAAACAGCCACCTGCTCTTCCCAGCCTCCACACTGCTCCATCCTTTCAGAAATCCCCCTCTGGCAGCCTCACTGGACTCTTACCACCTCTCCAGGTCTTAAAGCCATCAGTCACCGGGCAAGTCCAAGCCCTCCCTGACCATCCAGCCAAGGCCACCTGCAGACACAGGGGACTGTGCCTGGCTCCAGCCACCCCATCAGTGAAGCCACGTGCCCACAGGACACACGGAGCTCACTCACTTTCATCAGGGTTGGGTGAAGCAAGAATGGCGCTGTGCTTCCTTTTCACTTCTTCCACATTCTCCGAAATTTTATCAATGAAGCCTCGAATTTCTTCCACCTGTGAAGTGAGACAACAAGACACGTGCTCTGTGACAGACCTGGACTTTTGGAAAGTGAAGGGACTATTATACCCTGTTCCAAAGCAACCATGACATGTCTGAACCACAGCAAACATCTTTCTGGATAAATATTTTCCAGCTTGAAACTATAGCACCACTGTGGAATCAGACCTTCTCCATCCCACCAGCCAGCTCTGAGTCACAGCAGTGTAATACAGACTTGTATGTCCTGTATTCTTTGTGACACACTGAGAAACTTCTGGGATTTCTACATATCAGCATCAGATTGATTCCCAGACTCTGTGCCACTGGCAGAACACTGCTGAGACTGCACAAGCCAGGCTGGTAGCAGCTCAGTCTCCCATGGCTCCTTGCTCCATAAAAAGCTCCAGAAACACCCGATTTGATCCTCACCCCCCATTCCAGGGAGGCCACATTTTCCAGAAGATCCATCCTGGCATTTTCCCTCTACTTCTCTGCTACAGGAAGACACCAGCATCGCCCAAGAAGGGGAACCTCTCCTGTGTTCTCTGCCTGCCAGGCTGTTTACCCTCTAACTCAGTCTTCTCCTTCGGCTCACGCCACTCCTTTGCTCATCTTCCTCCACCTGCACATCAGATTTATCCCAGTTCCCACTCCATTGCCTGCACAGATCCATTTTAACACCCCCCACACACATGCCATGCTAAGGGTGTGCTAAAAATCTGCAAGCAGATCTTACAGCCACCCACATGCCAGAAGACAACCTCTTGTTTGGGAACGGGAGGCACAAAATTAAATCAATCCCATGCAGAGACTGCATGCACCTCTGCAGAGGTGCTCTGGGGAAAGGCCTGAGCTGCATGTGAGGCTTCCCTGCTCCCAGCAACAGCCTCGCTGGGTTCTGGAGGAGCAGGGGGAGCAGGAAAACATCCACAGGACAGCACAGCCTCAGGTTTGCAGGGAAGCCAGGTTCCTGATGTTCAGCACTCAGCATAACCCTGAGCAGCACCAGCCAGGGCAGGACCATCCTCCCCATCCCCAGTGGCCACAGGGAGCCTGGACCGTCCCCAACCCGCCCTGGTGTCAGCAGAAAGGTCTGAACCAGCTTCAAAGCCACACTGGAGGAGCAAACCTCTCACCTGCTCAAAGAACTCATCCATGAAACGATCTCGGTCCACACTGACGGTGACTTCATCATCATCATCACTGTCCTTTGCCTGCAAGAACACAGAGAGAGAGACGCATCAACGAGCGCTTGCTGCGGAGTTCACGGCTCTGCCTCAGGAGCTCCTCTGAGGCATCTTCCCCTTCTCCTGTGCTCACTTGCTCCAAGGAGCTGGGGCAAACACCAGCCAGAGTGTGGAACACCCCAGGCACTGCCACTCCAAGCCCCCAGGACTCTGAGAGAGCAGAGAACAGACGCAGTGAGGGATGGCCAAAACACCACGGCACGACCTCCGCAGCGAGCATGGGACAGCCCACATCTGTGGAGTGGGAGCTTCAAGGGCACCCTCAGCCCTGTGTGAGCACACCAGCTCTGCCAGGAGCAGGAATGGGAAACACCACGGATTCCACCACGGGAAACACCAGGATGCTGCAATGGGAAAGCTTGAGGCATGTCATGATGGGAAACGCAAGGGATGTTGCAACTGGGAAAGCACAAGGGATGCTGCCATGGGGAAGCACGAGGGATGCTGTGATGGGAAAACACGAGGGATGCTGCCATGGGAAACACAAGGAATGCTGCCATGGGAGAAAGCATGGGCGATGCCGTGATGGGAAAACACGAGGGATGCTGCAATGGGAAACATGAGGGATGCTGTCACAGGAAACACAAGGAATGCTGCCACAGGAAGGCATGAGGGAAGCTGCAGTGGGAAACACGAGGAAAGCTGCAATAGGAAATGAGAGATGCTGCAATGGGAAAACATGAGGAATGCCACATCAGGAAAACATAAGGGATGCCATGATGGCAAAAACAAGGGATGTTGCCATGGGAAAGCACGAAGGAAGCCGCGATGGGAAACACAAGGGATGCTCTGATGGGAAAATAAAAGGAGTGCTGCAGAGTGCAGGAAAGGTGGGGGCAAACAGATAATACAGCAGAACTAGTAAAGTCACAGCAGGCAAATGAGAGGTTGTCCTTGTCTGCAGAAGCATGTGTGTCATTGTCACCAGAGATGAAAACACCTCCTGTCCCAGCAAGGCGGGGGATGCAAGCTCTCCAGGGAAGGAAAAATTACAGTCCTCCACATAAGGAGACATTTAAAAGATTATTATCCAAAGCAGTTCATGACAGAGGGAAATGGAAAATTAACAGGTTGGAAAAGTTTCTTCTTACTCCATCTTTACTAGAGAGAAGAAGCCAGTGGAACGGAGATTTAACACAGGACTGCCTCTGCTCATCTCATGATGATTACAGTTTTTGCAGTTACACATCACCCCATGGCCCCTCTGCACTCTGCAGAGAGGTAGCCACTACAGTCTCCAGAGAGAGCCCTCTTACATTGAAATGAGCCAGATGAAATATCTTTCCTACCCCCTAAAATTCTCCTTCCATCCTACAGCAATTGATTTGGGCGGTATCATTCGGAGACCTCAGCTTTCAGCCTTGCCACCACTTGTGGCACTTTTTGCCTGGGTAACTCACTCACGCACAGTTATCCCATTCATGGTTATCCAGAGCCTTTGTGATCACAGAACTCCCACAATCCTGGTGAAAATCTCACCCTGACAAGGAAAAGCAGGCATGGTGCTGCTCTTACCCACCACTCTGTGGGCACAGAAAACTGTGCCCTAAAGTCTGACATTGTGCCCATTTGTGGCACAGCCACTCAGGCCAGGAGCTGCCAGCACAGTGAGGCTGGGGCACGGCCAAAGCTGCCAGCCTGGGGGTGGGCTGGTACATTTAAATCCCTCCAGTGATGGTGACTCCACCACTAACCTGTGCAGCCTGTTCCTGGGTTTGACAACCCCTTCTGTGAAGGCTTTTTGCCTAATATTCAACCTAAACCTTCCCTGGAGCAACTTGAGGCCATTTCCACTTGTCCTGTCACTTATAACATGGGAAAAGAGAATGACCCTCACTTGGCTGCACCCTTCTGTCAGGGAGTTGTAGAGAATTAAAAAGGTTCCCCCTGAGCCTCCTTTTCTCCAGGCTGAGCTGCCCCAGTTCTCTCAGCCCCTTCTGGTCCTCCAGACCCTTCCCCAGCTCCGTTCCCTTCTCTGGACATGCTCCAGCCCCTCAATGTCTTCCTTTTTGAGGGGCCCAAAATGGAGCCCATGATTTGAGATGCCTCAGCAGTGCCCAGCCCAGGGGATGGTCACTGTCCTGGTCCCAGTGGCTCCATCTGGGCTGGTACAAGCTGGGGCTGTACAGTCCCTGCAGCAGGCACTGCCTTCTGCATCAGGCAGGGCCAGCTTTTTCCCTGAAGCTTTCTGCTTCCAGAATTCTGCAGTTTGCTCCCACCAGGTCCACACCACCTCTCCCATTCCCTTCAGCAGTCACAGTCAGGCACTGAGAGCCAGAGCACAGCTCAGGCTTCGGGCAGAGCTGGATCCATGACCACATCCAACGCCTCCCACACCCCCCTGGAGCCAAGGGCAGGATTTGGCCGCAGGCTCTTTTAAATCCTTCCTGCACACCAGTGCCACCAGACAGCCCAGTCCCTCCCCCTGTCCCCTGTCATCACTGCTCCAGCCTTGCTCAAAACCATCTGAGCACAGGGACAGCTGTCACCCTCCAGTCCCGACCCCAATGCCAACTGTGCCATTCCTTCAGCCAGCAGCAAGCCTGGCTGTGAGCTCAGGTCCACTTGGGGTCAACAACTGGTTCCAGAGCAATGCCCACATATGCTCCATTGCTCCCAGAGCATCCCAAGCACTCCCCCAGCACCCACAGCACATGGGAGGAGGGCTCACCACTGAGGAGGTCACAAAGAACCACATCCTAAAGCTAGGAATGCGTGGATAGATCTTTGCTACAGAGATACAGGTACCATACATGTTCAAATTCCTCTTTACATATCACACATGCCTGCTAGATTTGTGCCGTGCTTGATTTTAAGCATCAACAGCTTTTAAGCATCACACACTAGGGTGGATGGGCAATTACAACACAGACCCCCCCCCACCAACACCCCCCAGGATCTCGGATAATGCCAACAGATCCTGGGGACACGTCGTGAGTGATGGAAGATGCACCTGCCAATGCAAAGGCCACCCTGGGTGCGTGTTGCCAGGTCAGGGGATCTTTCTTCCCCCACCCTGATAAGCCTCTCCACGTCAGGGACAAGGACATCCACACCAGCCCCCACAGATGGAGGCACACATGTCCTGCCTGCAGCTCCTGCCACCTCACCATGCACCAAACAGGATGGTCATCTGCAGGAAGGAGTCAAAGGAAAGGAGGATGAGAGCACCCTGTGAGGATGGATGAGGGGATTCTGGTGGGACAAATGGAACTTGACCTAGCCAAGGGCACTGGCAGCACAGAAAGCCAAATGTCTCCTGGCCTCATCCTCAGCAGTGTGGGCAGCAGGGGAGGGAGGGGATGCTCCCCATCTGCTCTGCTCTCCTGAGACACCCTGGAGCTGCCTCCAGCTCTGGGGCCCCAGCACAGGACAGTGGTGTTGAATGGAGGAGGATGGAGGAGGAGGCTGGCACAGGGTGCCCAGAGAAGCTGTGGCTGCCCCTGGATCCCTGGAAGTGTCCAAGGCCAAGCTGGACGGGGCTTGGAGCACTCTGGTCTGGTGGAAGGTGTTCCAGCCCATGGCAGGGGGTGGAACCGGATGAGAAGCACCAGTCAGCCCCTGCAGCCCTCTACAGAAAAATACACCTTCAACACAACTTCTCCACAAGCCTCTCCAGCTTTTTTTGCCATCATTCTAGCAGGATCTCAATTTGCCAGAATTCGGAGCCCCTATTTGAAGCCTGTGAGCAGAGTATTCCCACTGTTAACGTTAAATGCAGGCTTGTACGGAAACCAGGAAGGCCAGGGACTGGCAGCAGAGGAAGAGCAGCAGGAGAGCAGGGCACCTGCCAAGATGCTCTTCTCCTTGTCACCTCTTGCTTGTCCCTTCCACATCCAAAACAGGCCTGGCTCATTGCCCAAAGGATGCCACATCCCTGCCTAGTCCTCTCTGTGCTGCCCACTGGACCCTGCCATACCCAGAAACCCTGAAGGAAGGGGACCCACCACCCACGGAAGGGGTCTGTGCCAAAGCCACGCACAGCCTTGTCCGAGGCACTCACGGTTGAGGGCAGACCACTCCTGGGAGCGCAGAGGCTGATGGACAGGCAAAAAGATGTTATTTAGGGCAGGCACTGGACAGGGGGAGCGGCACAGAGCCCAGCCAGAAGCCCCATGAAGAGGAAATTACACAGATGGAGCCTGCTGGTCAGGAGGGCACATGTCACTTGTCACTCCGGGCTGGAGAAGGGCACCATCTGTCCAACCCACGTCACTGGAAACACCCTCGGTGCCACAGTGCCTCCCACCCCCAGTGTCAGGCAGATCATCCCACCCCAGCACCCCAGCCCTGAGCCAGCAAGCAGCAGCCACGTCCGCTAATGGGTGACCTGGACTGGAACCAGAGGAGAAGGCACTTGGAGAGCAGCTCACGGGACGCAGGGCACTGATGGATCAGCTGCTCCCAGCATCTCCCTCCACTCTGGCCCTCACTGCTCCATGCTTGAGGTGTTCCCCCATGATTAATACTAGTACAAAAGCAGGAATGAGACCAACTTTCCAAAGGAAACATAAAGCATCACACAGCCAATGGTGTTTTGGCTTCACACATCCCAGCTGTGAGCATCCCAAGCTCCCAAAGTCACACGGAAAGCTCCTGTCTCAGTCAAAACTGCCTGCAGGTGCTGCTCAGCACAAGCAGCAAACAATTCCCCAGCCCAGGAACTCACAATGTCAGGCACACCATCCTCCCAGTGCCCCTCCACTTCTGCCTCAGGCCCTGTCAGGCAGCACCAAGGACCCAGGGCTTCCAGGCTCTTCCCTCACACAGGGTAGGTGAGGATAACCCTTCTTTTGCAAGGTTTTTATTTCTCCAGTCCACCAGAGGCCAAGCAGTGGCACCATGTGGGCACCGTCCCAGCAGCTGGGCTGGCTCTGGGAGCTGCTGCTCCTTCAGTGCCACTGAGCAGTGGGAGCCAGACGGGGAGGGCAGATCAGTCAGAGCTCCTCCAAGAGCTTTCGGAGCCTCACAGGGTTCAAAGGGCCCTCCACAAGGGCCAAAATCCCAAGTGGAGGCAGAGGCAAACTGTGATACCATCCCTGACAAAGAAGAGGAGCAAATGGGAAGACATCCTGGCTCCATAGGTTTTGTAACCAGCACACACTAATAAATTCATTACTGAGGAAATTACATTCCCGTGGTTCCAACGCACCCCGTTCCTTCTCCAAGCACAGAACACCTGAAAAGACTTGATGCTTGCTCTCCTCCAAAGAGCAAAGCTGGCAGGGTGGGCTGTGCAAGGCATAACCAGGTCTCTGTCACCTCAGCAGTGGCCACGTGCAGCCCCAAGTTCCTGTCCTCTGCTGTCAGTGCTGCAGATGGATTTGGCCATGTCCAGATGCACCCAGGGAGCTGGTGCAGAGGAGCAACGGGCTCAGCCACTGCTGGGCACATCAGAACCCAGACACATCCCTCTACCAAGCCCTGCTGGCACATTTTCCTAGCAAACACCTGTGTCCAAACAGGCAGTGAGCCCTTGCCTGCCTCCAGCACCCCACGGGCTGTGGGCCCAGGCCATGCTGCCTCCCACCCTACCAGAGACAAGGCAAGCCTCACAAAAGCTCAATGGAAAGAAAAAGCCTCACCAGCTGCCACTGCCCTTCTAGGACCACTCAGTTAAGCAAAGAAAGGCCTCTTCCCTGAGATGCAGGAGGCTGCTCCACGGCTTCACTCCCAGGCTGCATCTGTTTGTTTTTATTTACAAACACCTCCGTGCTGCTCTGCCCAGCTGAAGAGATTCCAGCCATCTGGGCTTGACTTGCTTTGTAAAATGATGTTCTTTTTGTACCAAGACCAGAACGCGGCGGGATGCACGGGCTGCTCCTGGGGATGCCTCTGAGCAGCTGTGGGTCATGTCTGGGATCGTGTCCCCACACCCAGAGTGGCACACGGGGGTCCAACACCCAACAGCAGTCACCTTGCTCCCCAGTTCCTGGGTGGAGCCAGGTGGGGGTCAGGCTCTGCTCCCAGAGAACAAGGGATAGGACAAGAGGAAGCACCTTCAAGTTGTGCCAGGGCAAGTTTAATTGGATGCTGTGGGAAATTTCTTCACGGAAAGGGCTGTCCAGCCCAGTTGCCAAGGCACAGGCTGTGCAGGGCAGTGGTGGAGTCACCATCCCTGAGTGGATTTAACAGACGTGTAGTTGTGGCACTTGGGGTTAGTGCTGGCCTTGGCAGTGCTGGGGAAACAGTTGGATCTTAGGGTGGTTTTCTAACCTAAGCAATTCTATAATTCTAATATGCACCAAAACCAGCCCATTCCTTCCCATTAACAACTTCTTTTATGAATAAAAGTCCAAGGCACAGATGACTTCAGCATTCAGCAACATCTGCAGGAGTCAGTTGGTGTTTCCAATTTCCAAAACTAGTAGTGCATGGGAGAACATGATTTCCAAGAATTTTGTCCTTAGGTGCTGGCTTGCATTTCTGCAAAATAATTCCCAGCCTTTGGCACAAAGTCCAAGCCTTTTATCAGAACCGTGATCATTCTTAAGCTCAGTTTTAAAAGCAAACAGGTAAAATTCTCCTTAACTCTGAACAAGTGTCAGAGGTGACAGATTTGCCACCAGCCCTGGAGAGGGCAATGAGCTGAACTCACTGACCTCCTCCTGTAGCTCTGAAACATGGACAGCACTATCACCTACTGGAAAAGCACCCGTACTTTACAGCCAGTACTTCATAAATTTAGTCGTGGCTGAAGAATAATTTGGTTAAAAACAGACTTACATAATCTGAAATTAATTTCTTAACATCCTCTAAGTGGCATCATTGTTACAGCTCCAGTGAAGACCAGAGCTTCCCATGGGCAGCAGAAGGACCTGCAGCCACAGCACTCATCTCCTCTGTCCCCTCCATTCACCAGGGTCAGCACTCAGAGAGGTCTCTGCTGGGACCATCACTGTGCTTTGGTGTCTGCCAACGTCACCAAGCCCTGGTGATGCCCACTAGTGACACTGCAGTCTGTCCTAGGAAACTGTTGGAGAAAAAAGAAGGAAAGCCTCAGGCAGAGAAGGTGATACAGGCCGCACCACAACTCCCATGGCTGCGGGATCAACACAGTCCACAAAATGGTTATCCTTCAAATCCCATTACCCCACCTACACACAGGCACTCATGGAATGTACTGATTTGGAACAGACCTCCAAGGATGCTCCAGTCAAACCCCCTGCCACAGGCAGGGACACCAGGTTGCTCACATGGTCATGAAAGCTCAATGACGTTTCTTTGGTGCTCTTGTCTAGACCCTGTAAAAGACCCTCAGCACCATCCAGGTGAGACACTGATCCTCCCAAAAGGCAAAGGTCCTCTGGAAAACCACAACAAACAGTCATTTCATCCACAAAGTCAGACAGAACCTGATGGAAGACCAGCAATGGCAGAGAAAAAGGCAGAGCTCCTACTGGAAAACCTGCAGCACACATCTGCAGAAATACAGCAGGATGGAAGTGGCCACAGCGGCAGTGCTCTCCTGAAAACTCACAGGACAGTGAGCAGAAAACTTTATTTTTAGTTAATTCCAATTAAAAGAAACCTGGGTCTGCAAGTATTCACTAGAATCTGGAAAACTGCACTGTTAACAGAAAGTTCAGTCCCAGCCTGCAGCAAACTTAGACACTGCACAGCCAGGTCTGTCCCCTGTGCTGGGGTGTACCTGAGGTGCCTGAGGAGAGGAGGCAGCAGGGAGGAGGAACCTTCTCCTATAGAAAGAGTATGCTAGCCTAGGAGCAAATTAACACAATTTGGGCAGGAAATTTAGAATTCTCAGTCAGGAGCTGGTCTAGTGGAAGATGTCCCAACCCATGGCAATAGGGTTGGATGATATGGTTCTTTGAAGGTTCCTTGGCAACTGAGGGGAAACTTTTCTTGAGCCTGAGCTCTCCAGGGCTGCTGGAGCAGAAGGACTTCCTTTTCTCCTCTGGATGTCCCCAAGAAGAGCTTTTGGTCAGCAGAGGTCCTGGGCTCTGCTCACTACTTCCATCACGCCTGCAAGAGGTGATGGAGGAAGAGACCCTCCTGCCAGGAGAGAGCAGCTGCATCACTATGGAAAGTACTCAGAGTATCACCGGAAAAGGTTGAAAGATGTTTCAGAACATCTCTCACGTGGGTCCTGAGCACCCAGAAGTCCGTCTGCTGTGTCAGCCCCATCCCTGGAAGTGTTCAAGGTCAGGCCGGAGAGGGCTCAGAGCAACCTGCTCTAGTCGAAGGTGGTCCTGCCCATGGCAGGGGCGTTGGAACCACACGGTCTTTGAAGGTCCTTTTCAAGCCAAACCACTCTGTGAGCCCATGACACACCACATGCCACAGCCTGTCCCCTGTTCACAGCCATAAGTCTGCTCCCTGATTTGGGGGACAAAAGCAGTGCCCACATTTCCAACACCAGCCCTGATTCTGGCAGGGGCACAGGCAGAGGTGCAGAGGTGCAAGCAGCCTGTGACACGTCTCCCCTGCCCTCTCCCCTTCTTTCAGTTCAGCAAAACTTTCTACTCCTTGTGCTTCCACAGTGGCTTCGTTTCACATTTTTCCTAAGCAAAGACAGCCTCTTTGGCTTTGTGCCTGGGCTGGTCCTGACACAGCATTGCTCCATCTCCATTTCCCCATGCTGTCCTCTGCTTGCCCTCCCCTCCCCACGCATCTCCTCCAGGATCATCCTGTGGACACCATGGTGCAAGGACACTCCCCTGAGGCAGGTGTGCTCAGGTCACCTGGGCCAGAACAATACCACAAACTCTGTCTTCCTGGTCTTCCACCCGGGCTCACTCTCCTCCTTTTTGCTAATATACATAATTTTCTGGAAGAAGCAATTTATCATGGTACTTAGCTTAATGAGCCTTACTGTACATGTTCTGCCTGTAGTGATAATTTTGCATATTTCCTGAGAAATCTTGTTAACGGGGAGATACATGGCAAAACAAACATTTGTACAGCTTCTGAGCAGCTCATACACAAAGACACTTCGATTAAAACAACAGGGATGAGACTGAGCCCTTTTGGCTCCAGCCTCTCAGACATCCAATGCACAGCTGATATATCTGGCTGTACTTATTATCACTCTTATCACTCTCTGGTGCCCACCGATGGACAGCAGGTCTCAGTGGGTCAAGGGTATTCCCTTCCTCAAGTTGACTTCAGTGGGACGACCAAACCCCCATGGCACCAGACCTGAAGCTCCCCAACACATACCAAGGGACCCTGGGGCTCAGTGTCCCCTCTGATGTCTGTCTGTCCCTCAAACCCTGTCCATCACCCCACCAGGCCGCTCCCAGGCTGGGGACATGACACACCACCCAGAGCTGACCTAGAGTCTGGGCTTTGCCTGCAGCCGTGTTTAAAGCACACAAAAAGGTTTTCCCAGTTTTTGGCTTGCCCTACCACGGTGTGCACCCACTGCTGTGAACAGCATCCCTGTGGCCCAGGACCCCCCAGCTGCTGGGGAACACAAGAACATCTCACACAGGAGCATCTGGGGCTCATCTACATCACTCCTGTCACCTTCTTGCCCAGCAGACCCCAGGAAGGAAGGCTCACCAGCAGCTCACCCCTCCCGCCCCAGGACCCCAAGGCAGCAGGCAAAGCAGCTTCCCTGCCCCACTGCTTGCGGCACCAGGAACGCTCTAAGGGTAGCTACGGAGTTTGACCTGCCACGGCAGCTCCGCTCCTCCCCACCCCCAAAAAACCAGCATTTCAGCAACGCCAAAACCTGTCACGCTGAGGCAGAGCAGGCGGCTGCGCGCTGCGGGTGGCACAGCCACAGCCACAGCCACAGCCACAGCCACAGCCACAGCCACAGCCACCGGCTGCCACCCGGCGCGTGACGGCCCCACTCCGACTGGGAGGGACACGGGACCGCTGGATCGCTTGCGTGACCCTTCTGGGTGAAGAGAAGAGCTCGAAAGCGCTTATGGCAACGAAGAGGGTTAAAAAAGGAAAAGGAAGATGGCATCTAAACAAGTGAATATATTCATCTCCAAGGTCTGTAGGGACTTCTGCAGCCGGGGGGGGTTCTGGAAAAGACAGAGACACACAAGACCTGACCTCTGCAAACAGCAACTGTGGTCGACTTCACATTTGTGCCCCCAGGAGAGCTAAAGCCTCAGTAGGAATAGTATGGAATTAAGAGGAAGGGATGTAGTGAGGTCAGGCTGTGAGTCCTGGGGCACTGCTGCAGATTTCACTGCCACAGGAGGGGAGAGGGTGGACCCACAGAGCCAGACCTGGAACCCACCTTGCTTCCTCTCTCCTTTTATTTTTAACTCCCATCTCCCACAGCTCCCACTGGCAGGAGGCAGTGCTGGGAGCAGGGACTTGGCTGCCAGGAGTGAGGATTCATCCAGCTGGGGAGGGCAGTGGCACAGCACAAACACACACACATCACTAGAGAAATGCACACAAAACCAGCTGCTGGACATGAACAACGGGCACAGGAGGAAAGTGCACCCAAAAAATGGGCCCTGCCAATGGCTGGGGGTTTGGAACTGGATGGTTCCTTCCAACCTAAACCACTCTGTGATCCTATAACACTGGCACATCTCCCTCACTTCCTCCCACTCTCAAAACACCATTCAAAATTATTTTACCATTTGGACCTGTGTCACATCCTGGAAATCCCAATGTCTCACTCAAACTGAGCTGCCAGCTCTATGGCAGGATGGAGCACCATAGGACTCTCACAATCCAGCATGTACACACCATCTCATCAGGGTTGCTTTTGGAGGCGTTAGGGAACAGGACCAGCTCCAGATCCACTCCAGATGGGCAAGAAAGACCACTCATAGCCACAGCTGAGACACCTGCACAGAAGCAGCTGTAAACAAAGCTCTGCTCGGCCTCATCCAAGGCGTCCTGCACGGCCCATCCTCAGCTGCTCTGCTCCACAAAAGGACATGTTTCACCTATAAGTTAAATTTCCTGTCCCTGGTTCAGAGCAGACCTAGGGGCACTACTCCCACAGGGGCACTGAATAAGCTCGAGCAAGTCTGATCCAAACCAGAGCTGAGGTTCAGAAAAGAGCTGGGATTAGCATTTTGAATTTCAAGTACCATTTTAAAAATCCCGTTAAGACATGGAGCTCCTGTGACCACCTGGCATCCCCTCCTCTGCTCCAACAATGCCAGCTCTTTATTAATCCTTCTTTTTTATCATCCCTGGCAGAATTTAAACACTGTATTAACATGCGAAGAACCAACCCAGGCTATTAATGAGGCAGCAGAGAGGAACAAGTTCAAATGCTCCTGACTCTGTGTCCACTGCAGCACCTCACTCCTCCCTGGTGTCTGCCACCACCAAGGGTGTAAATCCATGCTGCCTCACTCACTGCAGTCCTGCCAGGGGGCACCCACTCATACTCAGGGCAACTGGATGCTTAAAAGCATTCCTCCATCCCCAGGAGTCTCCGGGAAGAATGCTGCACCCTCAGCATGAGGCTGATGAATAAGGAGCAGCAGCAGGAGTGAGGCGAAAACACATTTTATTTTTCTTAAGGCATATTTAAAGGAACAGAGAAATTTTAAAATACTCCATGGCATCACTTCTCAGCCAGCGCTGGCTGCCAAAAGGACATTAATGAGGCTTCTTTTTACTATTATTATTAAAAAGCCTGTTTTCCAATCCCATTTCACAGCCTGTGCTGGTGGTGGAGACAGAGCCCCATGTTTGGGTGTTTTCCAGGCAGAAGGGGGAGGCAGCTCTTGGGGGAGCCTCTTCCTCCCCCAGAATCTACAGCCACCCCTGTGCATTTACAGTCAGCCCTGGGCATTCAGAACTGCCCTGTCACCCCAACAGCCACCCCATCATCCCCGAGAGCCACCTCCTGAGCCCCTTGCTGGCATCACCCCAGCTCCATCCTCCTGGTGTTTTACAGACCAAACCAAACTCCCAGCCAAGCGATCCTGGTGGGAGCTCTGACGCCCGGCCAGACTGGACACCCACAGTGGTCCCCAGTGCCCCTCGCTCTACTGCAGAGTCCTCCCCACGGGACAAACCCCCCTTGCAATCCCAGGCGGCTCTGCAGCGCCAACCGTGAAGTAATTAAAAAAAAAAAAATCCACCAAAAAACCCAAACAAGAAAAAGCACCAGACGGAGGACCGGGGGGTGGTACGGGGCGGGGGCTGGAGCAGCACTCCGGGATTTCGGGCTCTGCCCCTTCGGCCACTGCCGCTGTCCGCAGAGGTCGGCCCCCCGCGTGGGCAGCAGCACCACGGCGGCCCCGAGGGTGCCAGAGGGGGCTAGGGCACGGGCAGCGGGGGGCACCGCAGGCTCCTGCCACCGATGCTCCGTGCGCGCATCCGCCGCCGCCTTCCACCGCCCGCGCTCCGGGACCGCGGGGGGCTCGGGGCCTCCGTGGGGCACAGGACCGGCTGCGGCCGCACACGAAGCCCGAGGCCTCCCGGACAAGCCGGGTCA
>VZSE01003618.1:4784-26255 GCA_013398275.1 Promerops cafer | reverse complement strand
CGCCGGGGGGCAAATGAGGTGTCACAGCTGCGGGTCACACCTAGGGGACCTCACACTTGGGGGCATCACATTGGAGGGGGCGTCACACGTAGGGAGGCCACAGGAGGAAGGCACATCCGGGAATAACATCGGGAGGGATCCCGCCGGGGGAGGTCATACCTGTGGGACATCGCATCGCGGTGCTCGTAAGGGTGTGAAGGGATGCACAGCAGGGCAGCCCGAAGAGCAGGGTCACCCCTGGGTGTCCCTGGGGCGGTCGCAGTGGTGCTGGGGGTCCGGCAGACAGCGAGGTTTGAGGGCACCAACCAGACGGGCTGGCTCTGACCCCCAGCCTGGGGACAAGCAGGGCATGTTGAGGGATCCACCCTGAGGACCCCAAAACCAGTCTCGCAAGGAGCAGAGAAGGGCCAGCAGGCTCAGAGAGATGCTGCCAGCTTCCCGCTTTTGGGGAAACTGGCAGTGCTGGGGAGACACCCGTCTCCCTCCCTGCTGCCAGGAATAAAAAGGAGCCGGGATCTCCCATAGCCGGGGCCTAGAGGCTCCTGCAGGTCCCGGGGCCATTGGATCCAGCCGCAGGGCCGCGGGTCGCAGTTCCCGCAGTCCCACACGTGTCCAGCATGCCTGGGGTGCCCAGTGCTGGGGTACTGGGGTGCCCAGTGCTGGGGTACTGGGGTACCCTGGTGCAAAGGCTGGGGGTCTCCCCTGCGGGTGTTACGGCCAAACCCAACGCAGCTCACCCTGCGTACAGCCCCACTCACGCCTCACTGGCCCGCACACCCCGCACACCGCCCTGCTCACCGCCCCACAGACCGCCCCACAGACCACCCCGCACACCGCCCCACACACCGCCCCGCTCACCGTGCACTGTCCCACATACCACGCACGGCCCCCTCGCCCCGCACAGCTCCACTCTACCCCACTCACCCCGCACTGGCCCGCACAGCCCTGCTCGCCCCGCACAGCCCTGCTAACCCCGCACAGCCCCGCTAACCCCGCACAGCCCCGCTAACCCCGCACAGCCCCGCTAACCCCATACAACCCTACACCCCGCACAGCCCCGCTCGCCCCTCAGGTGAACCCGGCCGGGGCTCTGGGGCGCGGCGCCCCCTGGCGGCTCCAGCCAGAACCTGCAGAGTCGGTCTCTGGTACCCCCGGTACCCCCGGTACCCCCGGGGCGGGGTTCGGACTCCCTTCTCGCTCCTCCAGGAGAGCTCATCCCCCCGGATGCACCGCTGGATTACTCCAGGGCCGCCCCAACATTCCCATATTATCCTGTGCGTGTTCTCCCCCAAATTACTCGTATCCATCCCTTTCCCACCTCTGCTTCCTCTCTAAAACATCCCATAATAAACTCTGTGCAGTCCTTCACATCCCAAACGTATTTCATTCTTCCAGACAGCTATAGCCCCTCTCTCTCCAATGGTGCTTTGACACCAGGGCCCTGGGCTGAGGCTCTATGAGTCCCTCATTTGGGTCCCTATCTACCCTCGTGCTTCTGTGCTCCCCCAGGCCTGTGTGGATGGGACTTGTGTAGGGTGGGTTGGTCCTGGAAGGGACCCAGCCAGGCACTCTTTGGGCTCCCCTTCCCACCCGTGTCTCCCCACGCTCCCTTCCAGGTGAGCAGAGGAGCTTTATTGCACATCCCAACAGTGGGATATTTCCCAGCACCAGGGACTGGCTGAATTCACTCAAGTGACAGGAGTACTGTGGACTTCCAAAAGAGACATCACCCCCTCTGCTGTCACCCCCATGAGCTCCTCCCACAGCCCAGGCTGGGAACCCACCTTCTCCTTGCTGTGGAGGCTGGACACATCAAGGAGGTATCTCTCCTGCCACCAAGTCCCCCTCAAAAGTGGTGCAAATTCTGTCCCCAAGCCCACACTTGCACACACAACCCACCCTCTGATCCAGGAGAAGCTGCAGCAGTGGGTGCAGATTGCCCAGAGTCCTGCCTGGTGCCAGCATCTCAGTGCTCAAGCACTTCCTCAGCCTCAGCACCTTCTCCAGCTGCCCTTGGGATCCTCATGGATGGCTCTTGGCATAGCCCGTGCTGCCATACCCCTGCCACAGGCTGCTGGTGGTTCCTCATGCCTACCCAAGCCCACTGCCCCCAGGAGGAGCCTCCTCCTCTTCCCAGGCAGCTGCTTCAGTGCCTCACAAAAACCTGGATCCTTCTGCAGGGTGCTGCTCTTGGGCTTTCCTGGAGAACTGGGACCATCAGGGTCAAGGCTTCCTGCAGGGGAAGGGACCAGCTCCCTCCCAGAGATTTGAAACTCCTGCTCCCAGCACATACATGTATTAGCTTGGAAACTTCTTGCATGCCAAGAAGTGGAACAGGAACAGGTTTTTTGGCCACCACCATCCAGGTGCCTTTAAAGAGCTTTGCTGTCAAGGGACACCCGTGGGTACCTCAGCTGGGAGTACAGGAACAGGACCCCATTGTGCCAAGAGGTGTCATTGGTGGAACTTAAGCGTTGGGCACAGTTTAGGTGCTGGGCACAGCTCAGGTACCAGGCACAGCTCAGGTGCCAGGCACAGCATTTCTCCTGTGGGTGCTGCACTTATTTACTGCAACTTGTTAGGGCAGGGGCTCCCTCCACCCCAGTGAGGGGGACACAGACCTTGTTGCTGTGAATCACTCCAGTGCCAGGGATGGTCCCACTCATGGAAGGATGTACAAAGCCACCATCATACTGCAAGGGAAAGACCTTGTCTGGTGTCGGAGCAGCCCTCCAGTGCCCACCATGAGGTTTCATCTCCCCCAATACCTCTCAGCACTCTGCCGAGGGAAGAGGCTGTTCCCAAGATGGTTCCACGTGTCCCACGCTCTCCATGCTCTGGCTCCTTGTGTCACGTGCTCTCTGTGCTCAGCCTTCTGCAAGGCAGGTGAGAAGGATGTAGATTCTAGACACAGCTCTGTCCTTGTCATGCCACAGAGCCAGGACACCATGCTCTGGCTGCCTCAGCTGAGACTGGGGATCAGTCCAACCATTACTGCCAAACTGGAGCACCTTCCCATGCCAGAGCTAAGGCTGACAGCTCATCCTGCCTGTCCCCTTGTGCCACTGCTGTGGCCCCACACTTGGCTCTCTCCATCCTGCCACAGCTCAGCACGCTGGGCAGATCTCTGGTGCTGACACTGGGCTACCAGAGCAGGACAGGGCCACATCCTCCTCTATGCCTGACCTTGAGCGTGACCACCCCACCTCCATGTGAAGGACCTTTTTAGCCAGATCTCATCAAGAGGCTCATGAATAAACATTTTCCTCCTCTTCTGAGCTCCATGGAGTGCTATGGAAGCCAACATTCTCGCTTTGAAAACTCTGCCTGCTACACAACAGCATTTTCCATTTCCAGACCCCACAGCTTCCCACCTCCAGGAAGGCCTGCAGGTCCCCTCTGTGCTGGCTGCCACCACCCATTTCAGGGCTCTGCTGTCTGGCAGGAGCTGGGACGAGAGACAGAGCCAGATCTGACCCAAAGAATTGAGACATGGCTGTGGGGTGACTGGTCTGCCAAGAGCCCTGGGCATGCAGGGGCTCATGGAGAGGGTCACACAGCTCCTCACTTGTGTTACAAGCACCAGGGGCTTGCAAACCCAGGGAGCCAGAGGCGCAGTTCACTGGAACAGTGCCTGTGCCTGCAGCACTCAGTGTATGGATAGACTTTCAGGTATTAGGCAGCCCAAAATGCAGCACAGAAACCCAAGGACACACGAGGAATTACAGAGGTGTTTTGAGCAGAGGCTGCAGAGGATGGCTGGTGCAGCTGCAGCAGATCCAAAATCAATCCTGTCACTCTCAAGGACTTGCCTCCATCAGGAGAGAGAACCACAACTGCCAGTGGAAGAGTTCAGACACACACAAGGGGGTGCAGAATAAATCCTCAACAGAAACACAGAGCAAAGCGAGTGCCGGGCTCGGAGTGAGGCTGACAGTGCAAACAGGATGGAAATCCAGAGTGCAGCCCTGAGCCAGCAGCTTGGCTCCAGATCAGAAACCACCTGAAGCTGCTCATTCATTCATTTTCAGGCACTGCTGTCACTTCAGGGACACTATTCACTTTGGAGGGACAAGACAGAGATCCTGAACAGCTGCTGGCAGTTATCTGTCGAGGATTAGGCTGGAAAGCTGTTCACAGAGGAACAGACCAGAGTCACAGAGCACATCAGTGCTGAGGGAGCCAGGGCAGCATTCTCCATGCCAAGAACACAGGCCGAGTCCTGTGGCACAGGAGAGACAGGATCTCAGAGGCAAAGAAGGGATGAGTCAGATGGGCCACTCCACGTCACCTCCCTGCAAGGGAGACTCAACCCTCATCCCACTCAGTGCCCACAGGGAGATGCCAGGGAGGGCAGGAGTGGAGGGAAAGGTCCATATGACCATGGTCACAAGTGGATCCAGCTGGAGGGTCCCTCTCCCTGCTCAGGGAAGCAGGTATGTCAGTGGCAATTGTTCCAAATGCTTGTCTCCATGCCAACAGCCATGAAAAGTTCCTTTTGGACAGCTAACACAGGCTGCAATCCCATGTCCAAGGATGGGAAGATGCTGCCTCATGGTCTTTCCAGGGACAGGACTCCTGTCCCCACTCTGGGGAAAGCTCATATCAGCAAACAGGGAGATGACGTTGGGAGGAAGGGGAACTGTGCCATGACTTGGAGAAGATGAGGCAGCTCAGAAAGGCATTGGATGGAGGTGGAAAATTGGGAAGAGCCGTGTGCTGTGCCTGAAAAAGTCAAAATGGGACAGGAGAAGGTAAACAAAAGAAAAAGAGAGGTGACCAAGGAGACAGAGAGGCAATTTGGCCTTTTGAACACATCTGTGGTGGAAAAAATCAGACATTATAAGGGCTCAGTACTTCCAGCAGCAAGAGGAAAATTGGACATTCCCTTGTCTACAGCTTGTCTCATCTCTCATTCCCAATCCCACATCCAGAGCCATAAGAGCATCATGGTGCTCACAAGAACACCAGCAGAGGGAACAGGATCTCCCAGGGAGTGGCAGAGTAGGACAGGAATCCCCCAGAGAAACAATAACCACCTAGAAGGAATCACAGGCTCCCTCCACCTCCTCATGCCTCCAGCAGCAGCCTGACAACACGCTCAGGCACAAGCTGCCACTGCCAATGCCCTGCACAGGAAAATTTCCTACAGAAAAAAGAACACTTATGATAGGGATGATCTGTATTCTCTGTCTTTATGTAAGGAACAAGTTGAAAAACATTTCTCAGGTTTTTCACAGATGAGCATGTGTCATCTGTTATGATGCCTGAAGAAATTTGTGCATTAGACCTTGATATTCAGCCTGACCTTTCTGGCTTCCTAAGGTCACATTCAGTCATGGCAAACCCACCTTCCCAAAAAGCTGATCCTCTCATTCCCAGATATGGAAAGCTTGAAACAACCTGCACACCTCCGAGACAAATTTCACTTTCATGCATTGTAGAAATGCTGCCAACTGTTGTGAAACTCACATGATCTGAAGTACAAGAACTTGTGAATAAATTATAGAGAAGTCTGATTACATCAGTCCTTTCTGATATTCTGTGTTACTCTAGAAAATTATTTTGACAGATGAGAGAGAAAGGGAAGCATCTCCAGCCTACATGGCACTAGGGTTCACTTAAAAACCTGCTCGAACCAAAGCAGCAAGGGACATTCAATCAAACCAAAGCAATCATTTCAGTGCAGGAACAGGGCACACGGACACTTATTCCTTGACTGATCCAATGAAGTGGGATTTTGCTCAGGTCAGCTTTACTCTGCCGTGCATTGAAATATTGGCATTAACTGCAGAGAACGTGGGCTGCACCTTGGGAGAACAGGGAGCATTAATAAAACAGCAGCAGGGGCTGAGAGGCAAAGCAGCCCAGAAGTTCCCTTTGCTGCCGGAAGCCTTCCTCTGCTACTCCAATCCCCTGGCTAAAATTAAAACATATTGATCCAACAATCAACCTCCAGTAGTGATTTAATAACGACCACTTAAGCCCTGTGGTGCAAATAAAATACTCCTCCCCTCCCCACACACCAGCCAGGGGCAGGACAGATCTCTCTAGGACACAGTCCTGCTGCAGCTCCTCCTGTCCAGAGCTGGCAGCTCCACACATCCCAAACCCCCTGTCTTGGTGCACATTCCCACCACCCTTCCCAAATACCTGTCCTGGTGCCCATTCCCACCATCCTTCCCAAATACCTGTCCTGGTGCCCATTCCCACCATCCTTCCCAAATACCTGTCCTGGTGCACATTCCCACCATCCTTCCCAAATACCTGTCCTGGTGCCCATTTCCACCATCCTTCCCAAACATCCCTCTTGATGCACACCCCAGAATCCTTCCCAAGCACCCCTCCTGGTGTGCATTCCAGTGTCCTCCCCAAAATTCCCTCCTGGTGCACATCCCAACAGCCTTCTCCAACATTCTTCCTTGTGCACATCCCAGTGTCCTTCTCAAACACCCTCCTGCTACACATCCCTACATCCTTCACAAAGGAAGGATGCAACTCCTGCTGCACATCCCCAGTCCTGGGATGGGGCCAAGCTAAAGCACCATTTGAGATTTCCGGGCAAGTCCCCAGTTTGGAGTTATCACAGCCCAAATCTTCCTCCATTGAGACCAAAACCCATTCCTGCAGTCTGACTTTGGTGGGAAGCTGTCCCAGTCACGTGAATGACTCATTTCTAGGTTTGGTTTTTTTTTTTTTCTGTTACATTTACACTGGAATTTCTAATGGATGTTGATTTGCATCATGCAGGCTCTATCAACTGCCCACAGCCTTTTCCTCCACCAAACTATCATTCCTGCCATTCCCTTTTGTTTGCACAGCTCAATTTGACCCCTGAGGGCCTTTGGGATGAGTCCTGCCCCCACAAAGCCCAAAGCACTGGTGAGCCGCTGGATTCAGCGTTGGACAGATGCCCATTCAGCTGGAAGTCCAGTTGGCTCTCCAAAACCCATCACAGCTCCAATCTGCTCAAAGGAAGAAGCAGACAAAGCCCCAGAGAACCCAGCTACGCTGCTGCAGCTGGTGTAGCCAGAGCTAGGGGGGCTGCCAGCCATGCACAGACCCCTGAGTCTCACTGCTAGACCCACTCTGGGACCCCCAAGAATCTGCAGCAATTCCTGGCCTGTGCCTGCTGCAGGCTCCTCCTGCCTTTCAGTTCAGGGCTCCCCTGTCTCCTTAACTTGTGCCCACCCATCCCAAGCTCTTGTGCACCCACAGCAGTCCTTCCTCTCACTTCTCCTGTTGAGTTTCCCTGTATGAGCACCCTTCTGGTGAGAACTGTAGGGACACTTCCATGAGTGACCTCCTCATGGCTCCAGGGAGGACACTGGTCTCCTCTCCTGCCTGTCCCCAGGGCCCACCTCCTGTTCCATCTCCCCACCTGTGCACACCTGGTAAATGCACAACCCCACTCCAGCCATAGAATCATGGAGTCATGGAACAGTTTGGGTTGGAAGAGATCCTAAAGCTCACTTCATTCCAATCCCCTGCCATGGGCAGGGACAAATTCCACCAGACCAGGTTGTTCCAAGTCCTCTCCAACCTGTCCTTAAACACTTCCAGGGATGGGGCAGCCACAGCTGCTCTGGGCAACCTGTGCCAAGGCCTCCCCACCCTCACAGCAAAGAGCTTCTTCCCAACATCCCACCTAACCCTGCCCTCTGTCAGTGGGAAGCTATTCCCCCTTGTCCTGTCACTCCAGGCCCTTGGAAATGGTTTCTCTCCATCTTCCTTGTCAGCTCCACTCAGGAACTGGAAGGCCACAATTAGGTCACCCCAAAGCCTTCTCTTTTCCAGGCTGAACAATCCCAACTCTCACAGCCCTTCCTCGTAGGAAAGGTGGTCCATCCCTCTGGTCAACTTGGTGATCTCCAGTTCCAGCTGTGCACACCTCCTCTCCAGGCCAGATGCCCTGGCAGGCTCAGAGCACAAATGCCAGTTGTAACTAAAAGACCAGTGACATTTTCATATGGGTACATGTATATGGAAATTTGCTAGTTTAATTTTTAAATGTGCAAATTCAAAGAGCATTTGCTGAGGGGTCTTTCAAACCAGCTTTTACCAGCACCACTTTATTCTATCAGGCCAAGGAGGCTGCAAGCACAACAGTGAACAACTGCAAGCAGTCTCTTACTTTGGGAGAATTGCTTGCTTGGTTCTAGTCATTTTTAATTTTAAAATTTTCCTCTCGAGTTTCTCTATACAGAGTTCTAAGCAGCAAAATAATATAATTATGTAAATCTTAGTGCATCTCACACTCAGGACACTAAATCCTGCCATAATAACTGGGCAATGAGTCAGGAACCCGACCTCATCAGAAAATTCCACTCTAACAGGATCTGCCATAGGCATCATCTCAATTAAAAAGGTGTTTTGTTACTTTATTGATAAAAAATTTATTCTCGTAACCTTTTAACTCCATCCTGAGCAGCATTTCAGAGAGATGCAGTTCAGCTATTGGTGATGAGCTCCACAAAAACACCCAGAAGAACGTGATAAACACACAAGACCACAATATGAATGATGATTAAAATAAAGAGGTAACAAGTGCTACATACTGACTGAATGCTCTTCATCCTGGGTCAGTCACGACAGACCACGACAGAACACAGAGGTCAGTTCTGCTGCTTCAGCACCACAAGTGGCACCTCCAGAGTTGTCACATCAGCACCAGGTACATCACCGAGCTCCAGGCCAAGGACACTGTTCTGCTGCACAGGCCACACTTCCAACACACCCTGGTAGCCTCCTCCATCAAAAAGAGGGGCAACAGGCAAGGAAGGGGAACAAAAGTCCCCTTATAATTGAAATTGCCAGATAGATTCAAGCTGCCAGACAGATCTAGGAATTTCAGCAAATGTCGAGGAAGAACAAACTCTGAGAGTTGCTGACTACTTTTTGGAGTTTGTATTCTCATTGAAGACTGGAACAACCTTAAAAATGGCAAGAAGAGAGTGAGGAAAACAATGGAGCACCAGGGAATATGGGGTTGTTCTAACAACCACACACATGGCTCCAACCATGAGTCTCATGTTCCCTGTAAAGGAGGAACGTGCAGAGCAAAAGAAGGATGGCCAATTCATATTTCATATCTGGCCTCTGAATCCTAAATTCACAGACACATTCAAACCTGTATGGTCTGAGCTTGAGATTTTTCTTCCCATTCCCTTTGTTTGGAATAGAAAACACATGGAAATGTGACTCGTGCACAAACCAGCACAGCACTGTCAGTCTGCAGGGAGCTATGTTCCTCTGAACTTGAGACAGAAATAAAAATAGGGGGAAAAATGAGAAAAGAACAGAAGAAACTGGGTAAAGAGTGGGTAAACACAAGCTTTCCCAGGAAGCACCACAGAGTTCTGCAATCAGAGATGCGACAACGAACCACCAACAAACATCAACCCCAAATGAACAGCTTGAGCAGTTCAAAGTTCAGCTGCTGTGCAAATGTTATCAACTGCTCTCACTGTCTGCAAACCTTTCAGCCCCAGCCAAAGCTCTGTGATGAACTAAGGGGAAGGTGTGTTTTCAATTTTATTCCTGAACAAAGAAACTTCCTGCTTGCCACTGCAGAGCCAGACCTTATGGGCACACAGAAGAAAATGCAGAATGTAACCCTTTTGTCCAGTTCTCCATCTGTCTTCCTTTGCTTTAATTTCATATATTATATGTGGCAGAGCTCTCTCTCTAGGAATGAATCAGTCTTAAGGTAGAGGTGGATGGATTAATTTTACTATTGATTGCCCTGTACACAACAGCAAACAACAATTATCACCGTTTCTCAAGAAGTTACCTACTCATTCCATTAATCTCAAACAGCATCCATGCCTTGACCTTCAACATCACCCTCTTCTCTAAGAAGAAACCTAAATTTACCAAGTCATGTCAATTTTTCTCATTAATTCCTTTTCACTCCCTGAAAAGGTGTTACAGGGTTCACAGGTTCCATGCCAGTGTTTTGGAAGAAATGCAAAAAACTGGCTGTATTCTTAGAGCCAGGTCACAAAGGGCCTTGAAAAACAGAGCTCCTCCCAGATACTTGTGGAAATGCAAATTCTGGGTCTGGAGGTGTTACAAGCTCCCTCCCCCATCCAAGGAAAACAACAAAGGAAGGGCTTCTGAAGCTTCCAGGCAGCAGCACTCCTGCTGAGGGCTGGGAGGGAGAATGCCAAGTGCTCCAAGCAGCAAGGTGATGCTCAGGGCTCCAGTGGCTGGGGCACAGCAGAGGCAGAAGTGTTGATGAGGTCCTGGGGAAGACTCTCCCGCGCTTCCTGCATCCGGCGCCGTGCCCGCTGGAAAGCCTCTACAACACAGAGTGACAGCAGGCCAGAATGCATTAGACAGCCTCAGGGAAGGGGAGGGCTGTGTCTTTTCAGTGAACATCATCTCTCCTGGTGCAGGATCCCACCTCCTGTGAATAGGTTACACCACCAAAGCACCTGGTGCTGCTGCTGCTCTGATTTCTGTACACGATGGCATCAGAGAGAGAGCCTGTGCCTTAGTGCCACCTGCTCTGCCCAGTGCCAGGCAAGACTGGGCAGCCTAGTCCAGGCTGTGCCCTCACACAGTGGTTATTCCTCCTGCCTGCTCGGAGCTGATGCCTCCTGAAGTTTCCAGCTCATTCTCCAGTTCTCCAGAGCAGAACATTTCACCTCTGCCACGGACTCTGAGAGCTCACAGGGAGGGGAATTACTCCCACAGTAATGGATTATCCTGAAATATCCTGCCCACTCTGTAAAAGGGGAGCCAAAGCTCACCAAGACAGAATGACACTGAAGGCCCTACCCAGAACATTGTAGACAGAGCTCTGCTGGCTGAAGCCTCCCAGTCGGTCCAGGACGCTCTGCATGCGCTGCCTCAGGGCGCTGTTCTCCAGAAAGGCTCTGCACAGAAGCACACCAGCAGGTCAGGGCTGCCAAAACCAGCACAGGAGATGGAGCTGATGGAGCTCATGCTCCCTTTGCTGCACTCACTTGGACTGCTGCAGGCAGCAGAGCCGGAATGTGACGCTCCCTGTGGTCTCTGTCCGGAAACCAAAGCGGCTCAAGCGCTTTCCCTGCAGGGATGGCACAGGTTAGAGTAACCCCACACTGAAAACAAGCGTGTTCCACCAGAGCACAGACTCCTGTGGGCACACTCTTCCCTTCCCTGCAAGGCTGGAAAGAAGGGCACATAGCTCCAGGCTGTGTTGAGGGCTGGACCTAAACCCTTGCAAGCTGACAGTGCAGTGCTGGGGCAGGGTTTCAACAACTGCATCAGGGCTTGTTCCCACACAAAGCTGCCACTAACATCACCCTGCTCATTACACCAGCAGCCAGCTCTGCAGCTTTCTGAAGAACATGAGGCTTCTACCTGCCTCACACCCATCAGCTTCTTGCTTCAGGAAGCTGTTCCAGGCATAATACAGCCCAGAAACCCAGGAGAAGTCTACAGCTGGTACCAAATGCTGACCTGACAAACACTGCATAGGCAGGGGCAAGCCAAGGCTTTGGTCCATGCTCCCCTACTTCTCTAGGCTGCTCACCTCTCAGAAGGCACAGCTCTGCCTCAGTGTTTGCTCATTCCTCTGTTCAGCATCACAAGACTCACAGAGGAGACATTTCTTTACTGAGAGAGACAGGACCAGCAGCTCATCCTTGCTCAAATCTGGTCCAGGCTGACCAGGAACCCAAGAGCAAAATGCACCATGTCCTGGCAAGAGGCTACTCTGCAGCTGAGCCCACCTTGAAGGTCGATGGTATCCGGATGTAGGTCAAGTCCTCCAGCTCAGGAGATCCCCCAATGAAAAACCTCCTCATTTCAGCAACAGTTCCCAGACCCACAGGACGCCAGGTAGGGATGGTGAGCATGTGGACACCTGGGCCAGGACAAGAGGACAGCTTAGCTGCTGTGACTTGTGATTTATTCAGTCACAGAGGACAGCAAAAGCAGGTGGATACCTGCTGACCCAACCCAGAGCTGCCTAGAAATGGAAACACCACACAGTATCAGAAATGTTCTAAAAGCATGTTCCCATTGAGTCAGCCCATTCTAGTCACACAGCCAAAGCTGAAAGTACCCTCTGCTCAATAGCAGCATCTCCTCATAACACACAGGGGTCACTCCCAGATCCCACGTGGGACACAGAGGGTTACAGCCATTGTAAAGATGGATGCACAGCATCACCTCAGAGCTTTATCACAGCAGATGTTGTGATGGCAGTATCAAAGCACGAAGGACAGCAACTCAAGATGTGCCTCACATCCTTCTTTTGCTGCACCCCAGACAGATGACTGCTCCCTTCAGTACACCAAATCCCTGGGACTGGCTGAATCACTTCTCAAGAGGACTGCTCACCTCATTCTCCCAGACAATTAACACAATGTCCCAAGGATGCTTTACCTGGACATGCTGGCAGCACCAAGGATCCATATCCTTCCACACGATACCTCTGCCAGAAATCCAGGGATAGGACCTCAAAGTAGAGAACAGGCCACTGAGGGAGACTGTCTGCAAGATGGGGAGCAGGTCACAGCTTTGGGAAGGAGACTATCACTGAGAAAAAGAATGCTAAATGCCCAACTCCACTAGTAGGAAGCCAAAGAATCAGAGAATCATTTAGCTCAGAAAAGATCTCCAAGATCATCGAGTCCAACCTGTGACCAATCCCCACCTTGTCACCCAGACTAGAGCACTGAGTGCCACCTCCTGTCAATCCTTGGACATCTCCAGAGATGGGGACTCCATCACCTCCCTGGGCAGCCCCTTTTAGTGCCTGACACCCACTATGTGAAGAAATCCCTCCTAGTGTCCAGCCTGAACCTCCCCTGGAGCAACTTGAGGCTGTTTCCTCTTGTCCTGTCCCTTGTTCTCAGGGAGTAGAACCCAACCCCCATCTGGCTCTACCCTCCTGTCAGGGAATTGTAGAGAGTGAGGAGGTTCTCCCTGAGCCTCCTTTTCTCCAGGCTGAGTCTGGTCACCTCCCTCAGCTATTCCTTGTGCTCCAGACCCTTCTCTCTGGACACACTCCAGCACCCTTCCACCACAGTCCTTTCTGTATTTCTTCTACAATGACTAACAAAGATTTATGGCTGATTACTTTCCCCTGTAAAAGTTGAACCCTCAGATTTGAGGCTGAAAACAATTATTGAGGATAAAAATTAGGGAAAATTCTTTAAGAGCAAGTCTAGACTGGGCTGTCAATTATCTTTGAGCAGAAAAGACAATCTTTTGTGAATGATCTGAAGCCAAACAGCACAACCTGTTTATCTCTGACCTTTCCCACTGCTATTGGGGGAATATTAGCTTGGATTCTCCTACACCTCTCCAAGCATTTCTTTTTTCCACAGTGAAACAAACTCATTGTGTGTCTTCTACTCTGAAAATTCATTAGTGTTGGTTGAATACCCAGATCCAAAGTGTACACTGGATTCAAGGGGCAAGGCACACTACAGCACTGTCCCTGGCTCCCACAGAGCAATAGGATTGGTGAAGGAGCAGCAGGAACAGGCAGCAGAGAAGCCCAGCTTAAAATAGAGCTGAAGTTTCAAAGTGACATGAACTATCTAGGGATTATACAGGTCACTGAGCACGTCTACAAATGTAAGACTCAGCACAGAGTTTTAGTTGTGTATAAAAAAGCTGCCTGGTTCTCCAGCTGCAGCATCCCAGGGCTCTGTGCAGGCACAGCAACATAGCCCTGCACTCCAGGTGTAAAGAGACAAGCCAAGACCCAAGTAGTGTTCCAATCAGATAAAGCTGCCTACAGGCTAGAAACAGGGCAACCTCAATGAATCCATAAAAATGCTAATGGACTCCTGGGCAGGGCAAACACAGGATGTGTCCAGGGGCTGTGTGGTGACAGGGTGAACTTTTGTTGAACCAGAAACATTTCCCTCTGTCCCTTCAGCACGATGGCTACAGTGGGACCAAAGGATTTCAGAGGAACAAGGAAACACACCTTCATCTTCTTGGGTGTAAAACATCTCCACAGTGAAGGGGTAGCAGAAGTATGCCACATTATCCTAGAAAAAGAACAGGGCAGAGATCAGATTCCTGGACAAGAGAATTCATCACCAGCATTGCAGAGGGCATAAAGAGTGGGAGAAAGGAACTAATGGCAGAAAGCAGGTGATGCTGCACAAAAAGACCAATTACATCCCACTAATAAACATGTGACTGCAGGATGGACCTGCATACACTCCCTAGTGCCATGTCGATGGACTAGGATGTAGAAAATAACGGAAAAGGGGAGTGACACACCTCAAATGAAAACTCAGTCAATTGCATAACTACAGGGCAGCCCCAAACTTTACAGGAGCCAAGCCAAGCACAGTACCTCAAGCAATGGTATTACTGAAATATTGTATGATAATTATTTTTGTAATATGAAAACATAAAATACATAAAAAAGCTGATAAAATTCAAAGTCAATGTGAAGTCTCTACACATTCCTGCACCAGGCAAGCTGGAACAATGCTTGGTTAACTCAGAGCATTGCAGAACACAAAAATCAAAGCTCCAAGGCAATCAGTCAGCAAGAATGAATAAAAAAAGTGAGATTCCAGAAAATGCTTGGGAGTAGTTTTATTTGGTTAAGTTTTATTTGGAGATGGTGAAAAAATTATTTGGACCCTTGAAAAAATGACAAGTATAATTAGAATAAGGAGAATCCCAAACACGCTCCGGTCTTGGAAGGAGCCCTCAACTCAGGACCTTTGCTGAATATATCTGTAGTTTGTAACACACATTTCACTCCAGAGACTGCCTGCTCAAGCTGCTCTGCAGGTCTGAAAGTGTCCTTACCCAGCCCACTGTCTTGGTGGCACAGGTCTGCGTCACTCCCGAGAGCTGCTGGAACGGGGAGCTGGACCACTCTGGGGGGACAGCAGAAGATGAAGGCTTGGGATGAGGCCAAACTCACAGACCAGAGCAGCTCAAAGGAGAATGTCAATCCCTGATGACTGGGGTAAAAAGTAACATCACCCAGCCTGACATTCACAGAATCATTAAGGCTGGAACAGCCCTCCAGTATCATCATCCAACCTGTGACCGATCCCCACCTTGGCAACCAGCCCAGAGCACTGAGTGCCACATCCAGTCATTCCTTGGACACCTCCAGGGATGGGAACAACCCACCACTGCCCTGGGCACTCCTTCCAATGCCTGACCACCCTTTCCATAGAGAAATTCTTCCTCATGTCCAACCTGAACCTCCCCTGGTGCAACTTGAGGCTGTTTCCTCTTGTCCTGTTACTTGTCTGGGAGCAGAGCCTGACCCCCACCTGGCTGCACCCTCCTGTCAGGGAGCTGTAGAGAGTGAGAAGGTTCTCCTGGGCCTCCTCTTCTCCAGGCTGAGCCCCCCCAGCTCTCTCAGCTGTTCCTCGTATGACTTTTCCCTGTCCTGTTTCAGGCACTGCTCTTTAGAACACCCTGAACTGTCCATGAAAAGCACCAACTCATGCCAAGAGAAAAGCAGAGCCTTATCTAAATCCACTAAGTAGCAGAAGTGGTATCTTGACAAATATATCCAGAGAGGGGATCCAGAGCCATAGCTTTAGGAGAATTAAACATGCAGCAGGATATGCATGTAAGTGCTGGGAGCCTTATTTATCTATCAAAATTTAATATGCTAATATCAGCACAAAACATGATGGCAAGCACTGAAATCAGACAACGTCACTGTGGTGGGGAGTACAGGAAGGCTGTTCTCTGCAAGATAAGGAATGCAGTTTGGAGAGACTGGTCACCACCACCTCTACGTCCCAGCCTGAGCCAAGTTCTGCCATTTTAGCTCTGAAGGGCTCTGACTAGATCCCAGATCCAAAATTAATTTCTGCTGACTCCCAGCAGAGCTGGTCTGATGGACCAGCCAAAGCCTGTTTCATCTCTTACACTGCTGCGACGTGGCTGGCAATGTGAATACTCACGGTTAGGCAGCTCCAGGAAGAAATGCACATAAAGGTTGTCATACTCATAGCCTTGAGCTGAAACTGAGAAGAGAGAATGAACTTCAGCTGTTTGATTCCACACAAATTCTTCCAGCATTCACTGGAATGAATTCTCCAGATTTTTGGGAGAGCCACCACCAATAACCTCAAGGAAAATCAGTTACTGCTGGAAGCTGGGAAAAGTCTTCAAAATAACAGGAGATGACCCACAAAGAAAATTGCTTCTCCAGACTAGCCCTGTCTCTGTATCATTAACCAGATGAGGGAGTTCACACATTTAATTGGTTTCTTTGGGAAGTTAATAGAGATTATAGCAATCTGCTCTCCTTTTTTTCAGATCTAGGCCTTCTCAGAACAGCTACAGCATTTGTAACCTCCAACATGTAAATGCCTCTCAAGGGATTAGTCTGCAGGAAACAGGGAGGAGAAGGAAGAAATAAAGGATTCTAGGGCCTCCTGAATCTAGGGATTCAAGAATCCTTGGATCATACCCTCAGCCATCCTAACACACCCACATTTGCCCCTATTACTGTTTAGAATAAGAACTCACCTATTTCTCCATTCATGAAAAGTCTCAGAGTACCAGGAAGAGGCTGGAAAAATTAGCAAATAAACAAGATAAAGAACACAACAACCACTGGTGCAACCACAACAATTCCTTCCCAACAGCATCTCACACAGGTATTTCATGGGTTTCAGGACATGAATGATTTACTGTTCTAGCCAGGGAGGAGGCATGATTTGCTCTACCACTTCCACAAGTGAACAGTCCCTCTGGAAAGATGCTCTAAAGAGACCAAACCCCCAAAGCCCAGCCTGCAGGAATCTACTGTTCTGTAAATAGGTCTCTTACAGATGTCAAGATCAATATAACACACAGTGAGAGGTCACTTGCAGAAATCACAGTCCTGCTTCTCTCATGTTCCTCCATTTGTCCAAGATGAGGGAGCAGGGGGAAGCACTGAGACACTCTATCAAAGTACTGGAAAGCACAACTTTCACCATTTTGTATTGTATTTCACTGATTTGTATTCACTGTATTGGCAAACAGTATTTGAGCAAAAGAAGACTGCAGTTTGGATAATTCAGTGAGAATGGAAACTGCATGAGTCTGAGTGTGAGAGGGGCTGCTCATTTGCACAAAGTGGCACACAGAGCTGTTTAACACTGAAGAAGTTAACAGCAATCACTGTTAATAAACCCTCCTTCCTTCTCAAAGTACTAAAATCACAGGCCTTGAGGCACTGCATGCAGCCTCACAGAGACTGTAGTGTTCAGCAGGCCCTGAACAGGCAGGATGGATCTCTGCAGACCCCAAATCCACTGCCCCTTGTCCCTTCTGACCCAGTTTTCTGCTCAAAGCCACAAGGCAAAAGCTGCTAACCCCCCTCCAGAGCAAAACAGGTCTTTGGAGACTGTACTGCAAGTGACAACTGTGTGAGCCAGGTCACCAGACCCCAGAGACAACAGAGCTCCAGTCCCTGCCAGTGCCTCTGGAACTCACCATTTCAAAGTCTGAGCCCACGAGCCCACTGAGGTAATCCCTGTGCCGCCCGTACAGCTGGGAACACACACAACAACAACAACAAAAAGTGTCATTTTGATTATAGCTGCTGTTATGTACTGCAAAACTTAAACTGTATATCATTTAAACTCAAATCATTACCAAGCTTAGCACACGTGGGGTTGTTACAGCAAATATGGAGAATGTAAGTATCTAATAGAACAAAGATGCATAACTGCTAACACTGCACAGAACTTCAGCTTTGGTTCTCCAAGGCCAGTTTTAAGGGAAAAGAAGCTCTGAAGAATCAGATCTTAAATGGTATCTGAAAAACACAGGTACAAACTACTACGAGGAAATGGCCAGGCAGAGATGAGTGTAGTGAAATCATGATTTCCTTGGTAACCACAAAACCAGGAAGGAAATGCACAAATAAAAATCTAAACCAAAAAGTATTTTCATAAACTGGTAAGAGACAAAAAGGCAATTCAGAAAAATCGAGATGTGAAATGGGATCCCAATATCCTGGGACATTACAGGTAACAAGGCATCATTTAATAAATATACAGGCAGCAAGAAGATGATTAAGGAAAGGGTTTGCCCACTGCTCAAAAGAGAAGGAAAAACACTGGCAGGTGACACTAGGAAGGCATTGGAGTTGGGTGGTTTCCTGCATCAGTTCTCACTCCCTAAAGCACTGCAGCCAGAGGCAGGACAACTACAGACAAGGTCTTTTGAAGGAATAAGGGATAAAGCAGAGAGTATTTGCTGCAGGTCTCAGATCCCTGAGCATGATGAGGCTCAGGGCAGTGACATTTTGTCACTTCAGGTGTGCAGAGCACCAGCAGTTACACCTCCATGATGCTCTGAGCTGCCTCTGTTACTCAGAACTAGTGAATGTGCTCCATGGCCAGTACTTACGTCTCTGAACACACGCTGCTCACGCTCCTCCTCCTCTGGCTGCACCTGGGCAGATGCATTCTCAATGGTGTATTCCCACACCTCTCGCTTCTCTCCATCCAGCTCGATCCTGCAGAGTCCCAAAACACACAGGGAAAACTCCCCCATTATGCAGAGGGTAGGCACAGGTATCAATGGGGCCCCCCTGACCCAGCAGTGTCCCCTCTACCCAGCCTGTGCAGTGACACAAGGGCACTCAGAGCCCTCTCCTCACCCCCAAGTCCCTGCCAGCATCATTCCCTCAAAACAGAAGACTTGCTTGTGTCTGCCACATGCATAACCTAATTATACAAGGGATGTAGTGACAGAACAGGCTTCAAACTCACAGAGGGCAGGGTTAGATGGGTATTAGGAAGAAATTCTTCCCTCTGAGGGTGGTGAGGCGCTGGCACAGGTTGCCCAGAGAAGCTGTGGATGCACCATCCCTGGAAGTGCCCAAGGCTGGACGGGGCTTGGAGCCACCTGGTCTGGTGGAATTTGTCACTGCCCATGGCAGGCTGTGCAACAACATGGGCTTTAAAGTCTCTTCCAACCCAAACCATTCCATGATTCCATGATAACCTGCATCCCTAGAGACTTGCACCAAAGCCCCACACAGCACACACACAGTGACACTGAGCGTAAGCACACAATAATATTTTCTTAGAAATCTCTGAAATAAATGAAATATTTCTCAATTTAAGTGCTGATCCCCTGCCTGAAGGGCGACCAGGAAACAGCCATTTCAGCCCCCAGCCCCAGCAGAGGTCCCAGTCCTGTCCCACTCACCGGTAGGCTCCTTTGGTGCCAGTGAAGTCAGGCTTCACTGTGATCACCCCATTGCCATCCACCTTGATTGTGCAAAGCACATTTTCGTACTCCCTGTGACCAAGCCTGAAGGAGGACACCAGGAAAACACAATCTGAACAGAGAACATGGACACCCCCATGCTCTGGAACAGCAGAGCCAGTAAAGGAACTTGGGGATACAAAAGGTAACACATACACACTTTCCTACATTGGTTTAGAAGCCTTTTGGAGGTATACACTCAGCTACCTCCCAAGTGAAGAAAGAGGTAGAAAGAAATTGCAGCCCATGTTACTGAGCTCTTGGAATTCTCTCTCCTTAACTAATGAAACAAACAGGAGTTATGAGGAAGGAGGGAAGATGGATTTTCTTTTGGGAAATTATGATCACTTCAGGATTTTACTTACTTCCCATAAGGTCCCAAGTCGCCCATGATGTACATGGTCTGGACAGGTGTGTTAATTACATGATTGTTCTTTATAAATTCTTCTGAAGGTTCCCAGGTGATGATTTTTGACTTCAGAGAACTTGCTTCTCTGTCAACAACAGAACAGCACCAGTCACAGCTCACCTCAGCAGCACCAAACCCACCATGCTGAGGAGTCACAGTGCTGGACTACATGTGTGACACAGCACAAGCCACCAGCTCCCACGGACCAGGCTGATCCACAGCTGGGGCACCAGCACCACGAAACCTGCATGAACAAGCCCCAAGCCTGAGTTTGAACTCACACAGGCCTACGTTCCTGCCTTCTCCTCCTCACATTGGCCATCCTCTCGACCAGATGCGATGGCACTTCATGATCCAAATCAGTTACCTTCTGGCAGAGCTGCAGGAACAGACAGGAACTAGCTCAGTTGGACACCTTTCCCAAACACAGCTCTCCTCTTAGAGGAGGGAACAGGTATGCACACAACCACGTGCAAGGACAAATTGCTAAATAACTGCAGAATTCCTTCACTGTTCTGCTGGCAAAATACAGCCCACCCCAGAAATTGCAGCTCCTACAGAGCAGTGCTCCTACAGAGCCAAGTCCCTCTGGCTGCCCCAACCATTGCTCTGAACCAGGGCCATCCCACCCCAGGTCTGGGGCACCAGGGGAAACTGCTTTGCAGCAGTGTGTCCTCCTGCACTCAGGGTATCTGCCTGGCTGAGAACCAAGAAATGTTCCCTCTGCAGTAGGACTGGAAGTTTTGACAGACACCAACTAAGAGCTGGTACCTCCTCTAGGTTGGTGAATCGGTCGTGGTCAGTGTAGGTGAAGATGCGACAGTTCTTCCGACCTCCAGCCTTCTCCAGTTTCTGGATCTCCTCATGGTACTGCCAGTCCAGGGGGGTCTGGCAGGCTGACTCATCCAGGTACAGATCCACCTCAAACTGACAGCACCACAGGTAAAGCACAACAGCTGCCTTTCACCAGCTTTGCCAAAGCCACAAATATTTTTCAGCTTTTTTCCCCACAGACAAGACCCTATAGGAATCCCAGCAAATAACTCAAGCTCCAGAGCAGCCCCAACACTGCTCAAGCATGTGGCAGCCAGCAGCACCGATGCCCACCTGGAAAGCTTTGGGCACAGTAGCTCGCCCTGAAACAAGGAATCCCACAGAAGGGTGCAGAAAAGGGGGTGTCAGGAAGCTCCCCCAAGCCTGTTCAGTTCTGGACAGGACAGGAGACACATGGATCTCCTGGAGCAGGTTCAGCAGAGGGTGACAAAGTTCATCACGTAGCACCTTTCCACGATGAAAAGCTGAGAGAGCTTGGGCTGTTCAGCCTCGAGAAGAGACATTGAGAGGGTACCTCACCCCTGTCTGTCAGTGCCTGCAAGGAGGGGTCAGAGCATGGACGAGGCTCTGCTCCGTGGGGACCAGCAATGGGACAAGTGGAACGGGCAGGAACTGATACCCAGAAAGTTCCACCTGAACACGAGGAAGAACTTCTCCCCTGTGCGGTGACCAAGGCCTGAAGAGGCTGCCCAGAGAGGGCGTGGAGTCTCCCTCACCAGAGGTATTTCAAAGCCAGCTGGACACAAGCCTGAGCAGCGTGCTCTGGGGTGCCTTCCTGAGCAGGGAGTCGGACTGGATGACCGCCGTGATCCCCTCCCTCTGACCCATTCCGCGGGGTTCCTCCCGCGCCCCGCTCCGCGCACCCACCTGGCTGAAGAGCTTCTCCTGCCACCCCACCTCGACCTCCTCCTCCTCGTTCTCCGGGGGCCTCGGGGCGCCTGCGCCAGAGGCCGCGGTAACCCGCAGCGGCACCGCTCCGGCCCTGGCGGCGCGCTCGGCCCGGCCCG
>VZSE01003617.1:0-13902 GCA_013398275.1 Promerops cafer | reverse complement strand
GTGGGATCTATGGGGGCTGTGGGATCTGTCAGGGCTGTGGGGGCTGTAGGATCTGTGGGGGTCTATGGGATCTATGGGGGCGTTGGGAGAGCTCCTGGCCAGCCTGGGGCAGTGCCCTGCTGGAGCCAGGGAGGGCACGAGGGGTGGCACAGTCCTGTCCTGGGCACAGCCCCTCTGGAGCAGCTGGGACATCCCCCCAGCTCTGCTGGGAGGGGACACAGCAGGACACGGAGCAGGGACAGATCCAGAGCGATCCACGGAGCTGCTCCCGGGCTGGGAGAGCTGGGAATGTCCCCTGGAGAGGAGAAGGCTCCAGGGAGAGCTCAGAGCCCCTGGCAGGGCCTGGAGGGGCTCCAGGAGAGCTGGAGAGGGACTGGGGACAAGGGATGGAGGGACAGGACCCAGGGAATGGCTCCCACTGCCAGAGGGCAGGGATGGATGGGAGATTGGGAATTGGGAATTCCTGGCTGGGCTGGAATTCCCAGAGCAGCTGGGGCTGCCCCTGGATCCCTGGCAGTGCCCCAGGCCAGGCTGGACACTGGGGCTGGAGCACCTGGGACAGTGGGAGGTGACCTTGCTCTGGGGAAAAAGTGAAGAGTTTTCAGATGACAACACAACAAAATCGAGAGTAAATAAGTTTTGGAAAAAACAGCCTGAAAAAAAGAAAAATATGGAATGCAGAACCCCGCCTTCAGCCTGAATATTTTAACCCAGAGGAAGTCAAGAGCTGACTCTCATGGTGTGAGTGGATTGATCCATGTTTCTCTTTTTAATAAAAGGTTTTTTAATGCATCAGGCAAGGAAATTCTGAGCTCTGCTTGGTGGAATTTCAAACAAGAAATTCTGCACGCTAGAAAGCAATCTCACAAGGAATCAACTCGGTAAGGGAAATGTAATTACACGTACAGACACTCCTGTGCTTGAACTCCCGAAATTACGAGTAGCTGCTTCTCTAAAAATTATGCTCTCAGGAATTGATGAAAAGGGACAAAATCTGCATCTTGTCTTTCACAGTGACCCTGCTGAGAGACTGAGTGTTGTGGCAATGGTCTGAGCTCTTCATATCAAAATCAACCCAAATTTTCCCCTGGCACCCTCCAGAACAGAGTTATTACCATGGAGACTTCACATAAAAATAGTCATACTGATCCTAATTAATAGGCATTAAGTCTTTCCATCACAAGGCATTCAGAATCTGACACGTTCACGGTTAAACCCAGCTGAAAATGATTAGGAATTGTTATTTTTGAAGGTGAAGCCTGCGTTCAGAGGCAGTGACTGAGGCCCAGAGCAGTGCACAGTTCAATCCTATGAGAAAGCAGGTGCCCAGAAAAAAAGGGTTAAAGTGTCCTTGGACTTAGCTGGCATTTTTTAAATTGATTGCAGATGGAGTCTGTAGGGTGGATATTTGTGGCCAACATCGTGGATTTCATTGGTGATTAGAGGCCCATGACATTATTTATGATCCCAAGCCCATGGCAGCACCTTGCAGCAGCCGGGGGCACTGGGGGCTGCACTGGGGGCTGCAGAGCTCCCGTGGCGGGGGGAAATTCAGATTCCATGGATGGAGAAAACTGCTAAAGCAGAAGGAGATTCCTCCTGCTCCTTGACATCTCAGAAGAGCTGTTGAATCAGCTGGCATCCAGAACAAATCCCAGGTGCATGTGAGGGAAATCAGGTTTGGATTCAGTAACCAGCGGAACTTTCTGGATTCATGGGTGTGTTTCTGTAGGGAACACAAATGCCTGGATGTTTTTACGCTGAAGATGGCCATAAGTTTTCTCATGCTCACCTGCAGCTCTGTGCTTTGCTACATTTTTGCTTACGTAGGGATTTTTTAAACATATTCAAGACTCCTGAGCAAGAAGCGTCTGGAAGGTGACATCACCATGGGATGGGACTGATAAGATGGAGCTCTGGGGTACAAAGGTTAATTCCTTTTGCATAAAATGGAGCAGATAAAAGCCCCTGTGGGATTATTCCTTAGTTTGCATTTTTGCAGAGCAGCACAAAGGGCTCACAGGCTCTGACCCCGTGGAGGGCTGTTCTGCCTTTGGGCCCTGCAAGAACATCCCAGAGGTGGAACCAGATGGGCTTCAGGGTCCCTCCCAGACCAGGCCACTGCGTGCTCCCCACGGGCCCCTGGAGGACATCCAGCATGGCAGCTCTGCCACCAGTGTTTTGGTGTTTCCAGCCAAACCAGGGATGGCGGTGCGGGTGAGGAATTGCGTGACTGGACATTCCAGGCTGACATTCCAGGCTGACATTCCAGGCTGACATTCCAGGCTGACATTCCAGGCTGGATTTCCAGGGCCACGGTGCTGAAGGTGACAGCCCTGTCCATGGAGTGTGAGTGTGTCACCTCTCCCCTCCCCTCCCAAAGGTCCCACCTTCCCGGCATTGTGGATGTGAAGGACAGGGCAGTGCCTGTCCCCTGTGCTGGCCCTGCTGGGGCCACAGCTCCAGTCCTGGGGACAGTTTTAGGCACTGAGGGGCTGGAGTGCATCCAGGGAAGGGGCTGGAGCCCCAGGAGGGGCTGGGGGAGCTGGGAAGGGGCTCAGCCTGGAGCAAAGGAGGCTCAGGCTGGGAGTTGGCTCTGCACAACTCCCTGCCAGGAGGGGACAGCCGGGGGGGTCGGGCTGTGCTCCAGGGAACAGGGACAGGAGCAGAGGGAACGGCCTCAGGCTGGGCCAGGGCAGGCTCAGGGTGGGCACTGGGGGAAAAGACCATGGCGAGGGCTGGAAATCACTGAGACTGGCCAGCGCCGGGGGGAGTCCCCATCCCTGGAGTGCTCCGAAAGCTGTGGCTGTGGCACTTGAGGCCGTGGAGCTGCCGGGCTGCTGGCTGGGCTTGGTGCAGGTCCAAAAACTCTTTTCCAGCCGTAGGGATTCCGTGGGCGTGGGGAAACCTGCCCGGCCTGGCGGCGTTGCTCGAGTCAGAGCTCCCTCGGTGCCGGTGCCTCGCGGGAGCGCGCCCGCCGGGCCGGCTGTGGCTCCCCGCGCTGCTCGGCCCGCGCCTCCCGCTCTCGAACGCCGTGGGTAGCGGCTGCCTGGCCGTGGGAAGCTTGGCAAAACACATCTTCTCAGGAGTGACTGTGCTTTTAGCGAGCAGCCATTTCTTGAGGGTTATTAAGCTGAACATCCTGGCAAGTCGTGTCACGTCCATCAAGGTTTTCCTGTAACCATCCCATATGTTCTCACTGCATCCCGGGGAATGTGGGAAAGGACTCGGCTCGTTGTCGGGGGGAGGTGAAGGACTGCTCTGCCCTGGGGACTGCAGGAACGTGGGCAGGAACTTTGGAGAAGCGACTGAGCAGAGCAGCCCCGCTCGGGCACTCTGGGGTCCAGCAGAAGCTGTGCAAGTGGAAAACCCACGCCAGAGAGCCCCGTGCTCCTGTGCAGCCAGGACTGGAGCTGGCCCTGCTCCAGGGGCGCTGCTTTTCCCTAGAGGGTGCTGAAATCTGCTGTGCAGAGCACGCAGGAGGAGTTTGTGGTGCCTTTTTTCGTGGTTTGGAATGGCAAAGGGGCTGCCAGAGCCAGGGACCTGAGCAAGGATGGCAAGAGAGCTGCCACGGGAAGGGGAGCAGCTGCTTCAACAGGGTTTGGGTGGAACTGATCTCATCCTGGCAGCTTTTCCCAGGGAGCCAGCCTGCCTTTCATCAGCCCCCGAACTGGAGAGAGCCTTGGGATGGCTGTGAACATCTCCCAGCTTGTGGTCAGATTAAATGTGGGCTGATTAAACCAAACCTGGACGGGGGCACATCAGCTGCTCTCGTGCGTGGCCCGAGCCCACCTCCCCTCTGCGGTGGCTCCCCTGGAACACTGGGAAGTTGCAGAATTTCTGCCTAGAATTGATTCTTTGCCAGAATGTCCTCCATTGCCTTTTGCACAGCCTGGAAAAGGCAGAAAGGAGCTCAGGAGATGAAGGGACTGCCGCAGAGCTGAGGGCAGCTGGTGCCACACAGGGAGCAGAGTGCAGTGAATCATTGCTGGGGTGTGCCCAGGAACAGCCGCCCTGGCTGGGAACAGCAGCAGCAGCAGCACAGCCTCTGCAGAGGGAAAGGGGCAGCTGCCCTCAGACATCCCGGCTCTGAAATGGGACAGAATGTCATTGCAGTCACAGACCCCAGAAACCCAGCACGGCCCAGGCTGAGGGGCCCCAGAGGGGCACTGCTGCCCCCCGTGCCCTGCAGGGCCATCCCAGAGCCCAGGGCACAGCAGAGTGTCCGTGTGGCTCTGGGATGTCCCAGGGAGGAGACTCCAGCCCTCGCTGGGCTCTGCTCAGGGCTGGCACTGCCCAGGGCAGGAGTTCTGCCTCCTGTGCTGGGGAATTGCTGGGATCAGTCCCTGCCCATTCCATTTCAGCCACAAGTCCCAGCTTTGTGCCCTTGTCCTGTTCCCTGTCCCCTCTGTGCCCTGTCCCCTTCCCTGCCCCANGCTGGGGAATTGCTGGGATCAGTCCCTGCCCATTCCATTTCAGCCACAAGTCCCAGCTTTGTGCCCTTGTCCTGTTCCCTGTCCCCTCTGTGCCCTGTCCCCTTCCCTGCCCCATTCCCTGTCCCCTCTGTGCCCTGTCCTGTTCCCTGTCCCCTTCCCTGTCCCGTTCCCTGTCCCGTTCCCTGTCCCCTCTGTGCCCTGTCCCCTTCCCCGTTCCCTGTCCCCTCTGTGCCCTTGTCCTGTTCCCTGTCCCCTCTGTGCCCTGTCCCCTTCCCTGCCCCGTTCCCTGTCCCCTCTGTGCCCTGTCCTGTGCCCTGTCCCCATTCCCTGCCCCGTTCCCTGCCCCCTGTGCTGTGTCCAGCTCCACTGCAGGGACACAGAACAGCCCCCGCCTCTCCTTGGAAGAGGCTGCAGGGTCTGGTACAACACTCTCGCAGAAAGGTGAAGGCACAGGAAGAACAACTGCTCCTCTGGGGTCCAAATGCTGACAGGAGGGTGAGAGATGCTGTTTCTGCTGGGCTCCAGCCTCTCCTGTCCCCTCGGTGTTTTCGGAGTGACCCCATACCAGCAGTGCCTGCTGTTAAGCACCGAACAGCAAAGGCCACGTTTGTTTAAGCATTAAAGCTCCAAGAATTACAGATCTTAAATCTTGTTTCCTTTTATTTACCCTTCCAGAGTAAACTCTCGGCGTGTAACTCTCAGAAGCCGCTCCTTGTTCACCCCTCTGCTCCCTGGAATGGTGCCCAGCTCCCAGCACCTCCCGAGCAGAGCAGCTGGCTCAGCACCCAGGGCGGTCCTGGCCCAGAGGGCTCACTGGGCTTTGGCTGATGTAATTAACTGGCCCGTGGGAGGTTCTGCCTGCATGAGGCAGGAGGAAATGACTGCCAGCACCTGGATTTCCAGCATGCCCTGGCAGTGGAACAGCCCCTGTCCCGCGGCGTGCCCGCTGCCAGGAGCGCTCCCAGCTCTGTCCCTGGGGCTGTCCCAGGAGCCCTCTCTCTCCTCAGTGGGGTGCTGGCAGGTGAGCCCAGCAGGTGAATGACTTCATGCAGCAGTCTCCCCACGACCACACCGCTGGAATGGATCCACCTGCTTGCAGGGGAACCAGCCCTGTCCCCTCCCCACGGGGCACGAGCCACCAGGAGCTGGGGGAGCTGCACCTCATTGCAACACACTCAGGCAAGCCAAGAGCTCTGGCTAATTATTTTTCTGCCTAACACATCAATTTTTTTCTCACTTTTTTCTATGAAATACCTCCACAGAGCTCCATGCTTATGACATTTCATGTGATACCAGACCAAGCACATCCTCTCAGTCAATACTTTTTAGTTGCTCTTTTTGTCTCCCAGTCTCTCAGTGATTTTTTTAAAGTTTGTACAATACAAATTTTTAGGAGTTAAATTAAGCTTTTTGCTGGCTCACACTGAGCCCTTGCCAATCTGAAGTAGGTCAGTCTCAATTTGGTTGAATTTTCTTAATTCTCCTAATTGTGTTTGTTCAGAGCAGCAGAGGGTCTCACTTAAAGCTGCCCTCACCATGTTCAGCAATATAAAACTGACTGAGCATTTGGAGTCCAAGGAGCAACAGAACCCTCTTCCAACCCTCTTCTGCCATCTGCAGAGACAGAACAACCCAAAAGTTGCTCCTCACTGCAGGGCAATAAAGGTTTCCAGTGCAAACGGAGAGAGAGGCGTTTCCTCACCAGCTCAAAGTGAGCCTGAGATAATCAGTTTGCAGCTGGAGACAATTCCAACAGGAGTGTGACGGGGACATCAGGCAATGAAACGAGCAGTGCTGGCACAGTTTCCTCTCTTGTTTATTCTTTCCCCATGAAGAATGGTACTGGACACTCACCACAGAGGAACTGGAAGGGTGATGGCCATAAGCTCTGTGTGTGGACCTTCTTGGGAACAGTCCTTGTGAACGTATCACTTCATCATTTGGAGTCCTCAGAGTCCTGCATAAAAACGATTTCTATTTATTCTTTCAACTTCTGTGCCAGTAGGATGGGGACTGAACTGGGATACTCTGAATGAAGGGAGGTATTTTTAAAACCCCAGGCAAAATTTGTCCTTTTTTTTTTTTTTTTTTGGTTTTTGTTGCAAAATTTTGGGATAAGATGGATGTTTGCCAACATCAGGCTTAAAATTGTAACAGTTCTGATCATCATTAAATCATAAACTCACAGGATGGTTTGGCTTGGAAGGGACCTCAAATCCCACCCAGAGCCACCCCTGCCACGGCAGGGACACCTCCCACTGTCCCAGGCTGCTCCAGCCCCAGTGTCCAGCCTGGCCTTGGGCACTGCCAGGGATCCAGGGGCAGCCACAGCTGCTCTGGGCACCTGTGCCAGGGCCTCCCACCCTCCCAGGGAAGGATTTCTCCCTGACATCTGCCAGGATATCCTTGGCCACCTCAAAGCTTGGCTACGGCAGATTCACCAGCCATGGGAACCACTCCTGTCGTTGCTGCTGTAAATCCAGACTGGGTGTTCAACTGGCTGGCACCTGAGCTACTTCTTAACAATAAACTGGCAAAAAGAACCCCCGTGGAAAATGATTCTGTGTGTATGAGCACTGAAACCAGTTCATTAAATAGCAGGTTTTGGTAGTTGGAATTCGGAATCATTTGGGTTGGAAAAGCCTTTAGTGCAGCCATTCCCCTGCACTGCCAGGGCCACCACTGCCCCGTGTCCCCAAGTGCCACATCCACAGGGCTTTAAATCCCCCCAGGGATGGGGACTGCACCATTTACTCTGAGGGGCTGAAGTCTGGGGGGGTTAAAGGTGAGGTTTGCCTTGCCTGACCCTGGAACCCCCTCCCCACATGGACTGCAGTCTGTGCAGGTGACTGATGTGAATTCCCAAGGGAGCTGTGGCAAAGCTGGGGGCAATGATCCCAGGTCTGGACTCGCAGTGCAGGTTCTGAGAGTTCCCCTGGCTGGGCTGGGCTGGGCTGGGCTGGGCTGGGCTGGGCTGGTCGTGTGAAGTGGCAGAAACCTCCCAGGACGAGGCACTGCGAGTCCAGTGTGAATTATGGTGACCTCAGAGAAGTTCATGACAGGCTGAGGGTAATGACTTCAGCACTGGGAGTTCAGGAGGGGCAGCTGTAACTGAAATAAATGTAAAATGTTGCTAATGGACATTTCCAGCCAAGATTTTTCTTCAGCTGTTGGGCCACAGCCCTTAGTGCCAACATGGGAGCTGGAAGAGATGTCCAGGAGAGCTGGAAATGCTCCCCAAGGCTGTTTTCCCTCCCAGGGAAGGAGCTGTCCAGGGCTGGTGATGGTGCTGAGCTGGGAACTCACCACGGGAATGCCCCGGAGTCAGGGATAGGGCTACTCTACCAGTCCCTGGGCTTTTCTTTATCCCAAACCACCTTCCAGGAGTGGGGCAGTGCTGCTGCCCTGCACTGACATCCCAAAACACCTTCCAGGTGGTGCTGCTGCCCCTGGCACTCAGCAGTTCCAACACACCCACTCTGACCCCCCCAGGGTTCTCCAGGAACGTTCCCCGTGTTCCAGGCTCCTGCCCAGGTTTCCATCACACATCCATGCACTGGATAAGGTCAGAAGGGACCTTTGAGACCAAGTTCCAGCCCTGCTGCCACCTCCCACTGTCCCAGGCTGCTCCAGCCCCAGTGTCCAGCCTGGCCTTGGGCACTGCCAGGGATCCAGGGGCAGCCCCAGCTGCTCTGGGCACCCTGTGCCAGGGCCTCACACCCTCCCAGTCAGGAATCCCTTCCTAAAATCCAGTCTGAATCCACCCTCCTTCAGCGTAAAGCCGTTCCCTGTGTCCTGTCCCTTGTCCCCAGTCCCTCTCCAGCTCTCCTGGAGCCCCTTCAGGCCCTGCAAGGGCTCTGAGCTCTCCCTGGAGCCCTCCCTTGCCCAAAGCCCCGTGGTCACTCGGAGGCTCCCGCGGTGCCCGCTCTGTGCTGGGCAAGTGCAGGGTGGGCTGAACGCCCAGCAGGGAAGTTCCTGGCAGAAAGAATCGCTTTGAATTGGTGTTCTGGGAGCAGGGACAGAAAAGGAGTGGGACGGGAGGAGGAACCCGGAGCAAGAGCCCGTCTGAGGCAAGCACTGGCCTCGGGGTGTGCAGCAGTTTATTCCTGCCCTGCTCTTGGGCCTGCTCCAGGACCTCCCCGAGGGATGAAGAACTGAATTCCTTTGTTTTTAATTAAATAATTGATTGAACTGTGAAGTTTCGTAGGAATGGAAGATCTGCTAAAGGAGGTTGAAATCAGCAAAGAGATTAGTAAAAAAAAAAAAAAAGGAGAAATCATTTAATTCCCAAACATTGGATTTGAGCATTATCAGAATGAAATGTTCCAGACTTTGATTTCTGAAAGTGCTTCATCTCAGTATTCAATAAATCTACTTTTATGTAGAAGTGACACTTTTCATATTAAAATTAACACAGATTTACAAAGAGAGAGAGCTTTAATGGTTAAATAGAACCAATCTGAATGAAAATGAAGAGCAATTGCAATTCCAGAATCTTTTTTTTCCCATCGGGTCCCTTTAGAAAACTCTGTTTTAATTTAATAACATTTCTCCCCTCTTATTTTTGTCTGCTTTGGACGCATCTGGAAAGCCTATTTTTCCTTTTTATGGAAATTTTGGATGTATCTGGGAAGCCCATGGTTCCTCGTTATGGAGATGGAGCCCCAGGAGCTTGGAGCAGGTGATTACAAGGGAAGGGCTCCCAGGCAGGGCAGCAGAGACTCCTGCAGAGGCACGGGGAGCACTGGAAACGCTGGTGCTTCCCTGCTGTACCCCGTGTCTGTTCCTAGAGCCACCGGCTTTGGCACTAGAGTCTCAGAAGTTTTCCTCCGTGTGCTTTGACTTCCACTGCAATTTTTATTTGTCCTGCTCATCCCGTGTTTGCCTGGAGGTAGAGCATCAGGTGAGAAAAAATGAGCCAGGTTTAAAAATCACCCAACAACCTGCTGAGGTTTGAGCTCTGTTCTCACCACGGGAAGGGGCAAGAAAGGCAGGAAAAACCAACTCCAGCAGGATGATGTCCTGGAATGACCTTGCAGGGGACCAGACGAAAGGTTACCTGCCCTGGGTGATTTCATCTTTTACAGGATTGCTTCCCCATTTCTAATAGAAGTCAGGATATCAGAGACGTCTGAGATCACATTTGCCCCCCACATTACTCTCCCTTTTCGTTTATTTCTGGGTGCTAAAAGGTGGCATTTGTCCCACAAGCCTTCCCCAGTTCCACTGGCAGTTGCGGTGAATCCTTTGCTCGTGCGTGTTCCCCCCAGGTTCTTTGGCCAGCCGTGGGGTTCTCGGTTCTGCTCTGCCCCGTTCGCCCGGGGCCGCTGTTCCGGGCCAGCCTTTGTGTCTGCACCGGCCAGGCCCCGCACTGCCACCGCGGAGACGGGGCCACGGACAGGGGACCTGCCGCGGGAAGCTCCCGGATTCCGCCTCTCCTGACCCGCGCCAGGGGAGGTGGCCGGGGGAGGACAGCGAGGGCAGGGTCCCCAGGGGGGCAGCTTCTCACACATCGACACCCTTGTAACGCTGGCAGTCGCTCCGGTGGGTTCCAGGCGTGCTGGAAGGGCTCCAGGCCAGGCTGGCCGGGGTTTGGAGCACCCCGGGCTGGCGGAAGGTGTCCCAGCCCATAGCAGAGATGTGCCTTGAGCTGCTTCCCAGCCTGACCCGTTCTGGGATCTGTGATTCCAGAGAGCCTTTTCCTTCAGCAGCCGTTTCTCCTTCTCTTCGGTGAAGTCCCTTTGTTCCCCTTTTCCCTCATTTTGGGTGGCACGGGGAGCTGGCAGCAGTGCCACACGACGGGCACAGTTTGGTTCCTGGGTCAGCCGTGGCTGGAAGCCAGCAGAGCCCCCGGGACAGACCCAGTGTCCCCTGGCATGGGCGGCCACTCAGCTCTGGACAGGTCACACTCGGCACCGCGGCACTGCCACCCCCTCAGGTGTTCCTCTGTGTGAGGAGGGACCTCCCTCGAGGGAGCAGCACCCACCTCCCCACTGCAGGGTGGCTCGGGAGTGGCACCTGGAGAGGACAAAGGACAACCAGGATAATCCATCAGGATAATCCATCAGGATAATCCCACCTGCCCCTGGGTAATCCCCCCCTGGGGCAGACAGACCACAGCCCTGGCAAGCCAAGGCTGGAAGCAAAGCCCCTCCAGTGCCAAAGGGAAAACGTCATGAGGAGCAGGACAGGATTGCTGCTGCCCAAGGCAGGAAATAGTCTGGGGAAAGGGATTTGCCCGGGCCACTTTGGATCCATGAACCTCCCAGCTGTGCCCGGCCACTCGCTGGGTTCAGATCTCGGCTCTCACTGAGCCTCTCTCCAAGCCGGTCTCCTCAGAGGTCCATCCCTTGAATTCCTCGTTCCAGCTAAGCCTCTTTGGCCATAGGAGCTGCTCCCACCTGCCCAGGCACCTCCTGGCCTGCAGGTGACTTCCCTGGGAGGTGAACCACGGCGTCCCTGGGTTTGTGAACACCTGCTGGTGGTGTAAAGCCCAGAAGGCTCGTGGATGACTCAAACACAGCACTCTTCCCACTGTTCTGCAGTATTTTCTGTTTATGAATTTATGGAAATTTGGGGTTTTAATCAGCACCAAACCCCAAGAACTTCCGAATTCTGTGCCACAGTTATAAATAATTAAAAACCAGGGAAGGAAGGTGGGAGCGTTACTGTGCTGGGGAAATGTTGTAGCAGCTCCACTGCATTTTCCCCCCTGGCCCTGTGATGCTGGAGAAGCTCCTGGTGAGGAGCAGATGGGCTCAGGCCAGGAAAGCACGGCCAGGGCGGAGCTCGCTGAATTCCAGCCCTTGGAACGGGCCAGGCTGCCCCTGCCAGCCCTGCCAGGGGCTCAGTGCCCTCAGCCCGCTGGAATGAGGGACGTGGGGGACACAGGGGACATGAGGGACATGGGGAACACGTGGGGAATGGGGGACATGAGAGACACAGGGGACACGAGGGACACCAGGGACACCAGGACACGAGGGACACGAGGGACACGAGGGACATGGGGGACACCAGGGACACCAGGGACACAAGGGACAAAAGGGACACAAGGGACACAGGGGACACGAGGGACACCAGGGACACCAGGACACGAGGGACACGAGGGACACGAGGGACATGGGGGACACCAGGGACACCAGGGACACAAGGGACAAAAGGGACACAAGGGACACAATGGACACGAGGGACACCAGGGACACCAGGAACACAAGGGACACAAGGGACACCAGGGACACCAGGGACACGAGCGCTGCTGGCGCTCAGCTCTGGCTGCACAGGGGCTCCTCCAGGCCCGCAGCTCCCCCTGCACAGGGGCAGCTTCACACGAGATTTTTGGCTGCACAGTAAAACCAGGAGGGAAAGGCAGGGGTGGCTGGGGCTGAACAAAGCCTCCTGCACCCAGACACAGAAATAATCCCAGCAGAACCCCTGAACACAGAGAGAGCCACGCTGAGCAGCACGGCACAGCAGAGTCCAGGTGTCTGGGGCACAGCAGAGTTCAGGTGTCTGGGGCACAGCAGAGTCCAGGTGTTTGGGGCACAGCACAGCAGTGTTCAGGTGTTTGGGGCACAGCACAGCAGTGTTCAGGTGTTTGGGGCACAGCACAGCAGAGTTCAGGTGTTTGGGGCACAGCAGAGTTCAGGTGTTTGGGGCACAGCACAGCAGAGTTCAGGTGTTTGGGGCACAGCAGAGTTCAGGTGTTTGGGGCACAGCACAGCAGAGTTCAGGTGTTTGGGGCACAGCAGAGTTCAGGTGTTTGGGAGCACGGATGAGCTCGGGTACATTGAACAATGAGCAAATCACAGAGACCTGGAATCCNCCCACTGCCCCAGGCTGCTCCAAGCCCTGTCCTGGAACACTTCCAGGGATGGAAGTAATTATTTTTTTACATATATATATATGTAATAATATATATAAAAACATATCCCACTGCAATCCAGGCCTTACAAGATGAGTTTCCTATTCACTAGCCCCAGACAAAAACCCAAGAGCAGCTCCTTGGCAGTTTTGAGCTGTTTCTCTGGGGCAGGTCCTGTCCTGGCAGGCCAGTGAGCCCTCTCCTCAGCAGCCACTCTGATTTTGGGGAAAGGAGCTGCAATCCCGCTCATCGGGGGCTGCACAAGGTCCCAGCCACTCCGTGTCTCTTGGCTGCTCCTCAGCAAACTGGGGAGGGAACCAAGGGCTGCCTTGTTCAAAGAACCGTGAAAAATTGAAGATGAAAAAACGAAAAATTAATGGGAAAAATGAAATGGAGATGAAAAAATAGGCAAAGCCTTTGTGTGCAATTTCCTTTGGGGGGAAGTCAGCAGTCACCTCTGAGAGCAGCGCTGGCCCTGACAAGAGTTCCTTTCATCACCTGGGAAGTTGCCCATTTGCATTTTGAAGTCTCTCGTTTGCTGTTCCTGCATTCAGATGCAGGTTCCCGTTTCTTGGGGTTTTTTTATTGTTTGGAGGTTTTTTCCCCACGTTTGTCCTACAAGAAAAAAGCAAATTAACAACCTCCATCCAGGGGTGGAGTTCACTGATGTTGTCCTTGAGGAGGGAGGCTTTGATAGGCAAAGAATTCCAGAGACTTTTTTTTCCTTCATCAGTGTGATACATTCCAAACTCAGTATTTCGGGTGTTCTTATGAAAAAAAAAAAAAAAACCAAAAACAAAAAACCACAGCTGCCCTTCCAGGAGCCTCCCATGGTTAAATCCTCACTATTTCTGCCTGTGGCACTTCACAGACGTGGTCCCTGTGGTAAACGCAGCATCACCCTGACTCCTCAGCGAGGCAGCTGGGAATGGGCTCTGAGGAGCAGAACTGAGTTCACGCTAGGGGAGACACTTCGTACGAGCCAGAAACCCCCACTCTGCTCCACTGACTCCCAGACGAAGGACAGCCAGGGGAAGGAGTTTGTTCCATTTTCACTCTGCTTTCTCTCCCTTTGATTCCATTTCCGTTTCCAAGATGTCCGGGGGTGTTGTGTTTCAAGAACAAATTAATTCCCTGCTGTGCTTCTTCTCTACTTTCAAATCCAACTGAATCCTCACCTTTCCTCCCGTGAAGTGTTCAAAAGCTGTGTGGATGTGGCATTTGGGGACACGAGTTAGGGTGACCTTGGCAGTGCTGGGGAGTGCTCAGACTCGATGGCCTCAGAGCGTTTTCTCAACACAAATGCTTCTGTGAAGCATCATTTGATAAATAAAGCTATTTTTGGTGAGGTTTGGACGCCCCGTCCTGGGTAAGTTGTGGTGTTTTCCTTCCAGGCCTTGAGGAAGGAGGTAAATAAACCCAGAGGAGGCTGCTGGCGCTGTCTGCAGGATCTGATCTGCCTTGGGAGCTCCTGTTCGAGCAGACAGGTTTACCAGGGATATTCCTGGTAACTGACATCTCGTGTCTCATCTCCTCTCCTTCCCAGGGCCCCTGAAAAGTGCAGGAGCTCCAGCCTCACCCTCAGCTCCGTGCGGCCGGGCCGGG
>VZSE01003613.1:8952-19476 GCA_013398275.1 Promerops cafer | reverse complement strand
CAACCCAAACCATCCCACCATTCCCTGATTTCCTACCCTCCAGAGGCTGGACTTTCCTTCAATAAGGCAAATCTTAAAGGCCAGAAGTGTAAATTCTGTGGGATAATATGTAAGGTTTGGTCTAAGGGATAGAATATTGGAATTCTTCATCATTTAAATAGACAGTTCAAGCAAACCAACTCCAATGAATTAACATTTCACGGTCTGAAGTGTTTTATTGTTCCAATTCATTTGGAAGGATTTGGGAGAAAATGGCCCCTGAGTCGGGAAAGGAACCCCAGAAGGAATCTGGAGGATTTCTTGCTGTTTGAATGTGAAATAAGGATAAATCTAAAAGAAGTGGCCAGGCCCCTAGGGATCGTATCCTGGTTAGCCATTCCCCATGTCCAGCAATGCATCCTGTCCCCAACCCTGTGGATGCTGCCCCTTCCCTCCTCCCACCCACAGAGAAGTCCTGTGTGTCTCCACTGCTGCCACGCTTGGCCCAGCATGAAGATGAGGAAATCCTCCTCCATGACCACCAGACGGGCCTGTGGGAGCTGCCAGAGGCCACCAAATGAGGGGATCTCACTCACTTTGTTGGCAAAGAAACATCTTTTCCCTGACTAAAAACGTCCATGAGAAAGAGTGAGTCTAATTTGGAGTTAATAACCCAAAGGTTTTGTGAGAACACAGTGAGGGCAGAAAGCTCTGGAGTCTCCTGGTCTGGGATAAAACAGAGGAGGAGGATTTCCATGGATACTCCAGGGCTTATTTTATGCTGCACATGGGGTTTTTTCCCTGTCCTTTCCTACAAAACCCAGCGCATGCTGTGCAGAGGGAGGACGAGACAGAGCAAACCACGGAGGTCATGACTCTGATCCTGTGGGAAGCCGCTCTCCAAGCTGAAAATTTAAGGTAAATATCTGCTGCTGATAAACACTTGGTGCATATTTAAGGCCACCGCTGTTCCTCGGGTGCCCTTTGTTGGTGTAAATAAACTTCAGCTCGGTTTGTGGCAAACCTCAAATATTTGACTTCAGGCTCAGCAGAGGACACAGAGTTATGAATCTGATCCTGTACATGGGTTTAACGCTGCCCTGATCATGTGGGATCCTTCATGAAATTCCAAGATTTTCCAAGGAAAACAATGATAGAAGGTTAGAGGAGTCTCCTCTAAGGTGCTTCTGCTCAACATCCATCCCACTCCAAGGAAAATGTCAGCACCTCCTCTCCATTCCATCACAGAATCACAGAATCCAGAATCACTCAGCATCCCAGAATCCCAGAATCATGGGGTTGGAAGAGACCTCCAAGATCATTGAGTCCAACCCAGCCCCAACACCTCAACCAAACCCTGGCCCCGAGTGCCACATCCAGTCTGTGTTAACCACACCCAGGGATGGTGACTGCAGCACCTCCCCGGGCAGAGCATCCCAGGGCTTTATCTCCCTTTCTGTACAAAACTCTTTCCCAATACCCAGCCTGGATTTCCCTTGGGGCAGCTCAAGGCTGTGTCCTCTGGTTCTGTCAGTGCTGCCTGGAGACAGAGACCAACCCCCCTGAGCGCAGCCACCTTTCAGGGAGCTGCAGAGAGTGACGAGGTCACCTCTGAGTCTCCTTTTCTCCAGGCTGAGCACCCCCAGCTCCCTCAGCCCTTCCTCACAGGGCTTGTGCTCCAAGCCCCTCACCAGCTTCGTTGCCCCCTCTGGACGCGCTCGAGCATCTCAACGTCCTCCCCAAACTGAGGGCCCAGGGCTGGACACAGCACTCGAGGTGTGGCCTCACCAGGGCCGAGCACAGGGGGAGAATGACCTCCCTGCTCCTGCTGGCCACACCAGTCCTGATCCAGGCCAGGAGCCATTGGCCTTCTTGGCCACCAGAGCACACTGCTGGCTCGTGGTCAGTCGGTTATTGACCAGCACCCCCAGGTCCCTTTGTGCCTGGGCTCTGTCCAGCCACACCGTCCCCAGCCTAGAGCGTTGCTGGGATTATTGTGGCCAAAATGCAGGACTGGGCACTTGGATTAATTAAACTTAACCTTGTTAGACTCTGCCCATCCATCCAACCATTCCATGTCTCTCTGCAGAGCCCTCCTACCTTCCAACAGATGGACACACGCTCCCAGCTTGGTGTCACCTGCAGATTTACTAATGAAAGACTCAATTCCCTCATCCAGTTTTATTCATTTCCATGATAATTCTGGGACAGAGTGATATAACCCTATGGACACCAGGTGTGTGTCTTTGCCTCAGGCAAGGAGAAAGGGCACATTCCTGGGATTTATCCTGAGTCCACATCCCTACAAAACCAAACAAAGCCTCCTGGAGTGAGTCTGAGTGTTTTCATCACCATCACCTGATTTTTGGGAGCACAAGGAACACTCAGGAACTACACTTTCGGAAAGTTCCGAGCAAAGCCAGATGGATCTCAGATTCCTTGGCTCTGAACTGCCTGGATTGTGCAAAGCTGGTGGCTGCACTGCTGGAAAATCCTAAATTGCTCAGCACAGGGGGTTCTTTGTCTCCTTGGAATTATGAGCAGGAAGCAAGCAGAAGTAGCAGCAGTTTCACCCTGGTCACTGCAACTTGGAAATGTTCTTGGGAGAAGTCTGGCTCCCTGTGGCTGCTAAGAGGGCAGTGGAAATGGAAATGAATGGAAAAATAGTCCAGAAAAATATTTAGTGTGTGTGACAGCCAGACCTGTGCTCCAATGGACATAAAATCATGGAATTCCAGAATGGTCTGGGTTGGAAGGGACAACAGAGGTCATCTCATTCCATCCCTCTGCCATGGCAGGGACACCTTCCACTGTCCCAGGCTGCTCCAAGCCCCAGTGTCCAGCCTGGCCTTGGGCACTGCCAGGGATCCAGGGGCAGCTCCAGCTGCTCTGGGAATTCCATCTCAGCCTCTCACCACCCTCACAGGGAAGAATTTTTTCCCAATATCCCATCCAGCCCTGCCCTCTGGCAGTTTGAAGCCCATTGGAACCCTGGTCAGTGAGAATTTCAGCTCTCTGTGCTCAGGGCACTGCCCCTCAGGAAAGCACTGCATCTGACCTGAGGCCCTGGAGAAGCTTCCAGAATTGAGTGATGGCACTGGGATTGTGGCTGTGGAGTTTGAATAGAAGTGTGTGACAGCACAGGGTGCAAAACTTGGGGTTTAAGGGTTTAGAATATAATATATATATAAGGCAAGATGGAGGTTTTGGGCATTGGCCAGTTCTTCTTCTTCACCTTCTTCTCCATGGGTTTGGGTGCTGTTCTGTAGTTGGATGGAAAAGCCACAGTGCGGACAACGAGTTCTTGGTTATTGGGTTGAAAATGGAAATAATGGAGGTGTCACTTCTGAATTGGAGAGTTTGTGCTTCAAAGGCCTTGCAGAGAAGGAGATACATCACCATTTTTCACTTTGTTAGCTGGAACTCCCAGCTGGTGAGACTGTACCATGGATGAGAATGAATAAACACCTGNAGTGTTCCTGAGGTGCTGAAGATGCTAAGGGATGATCTTGGAGGGCTTCTCTAGCCTAAATATTTCTGTGAGATTTTCATCTTGGTCCTTCTGGTTGGGGCCAGGCTTTATGTGCAGGGAGATGTGCCCACCTCAGCCGTAGGACACTTTGGTTGGAAATCTTCCCCCCTGGAAGCTCTTCCATGTGGCAGAAAATGCTTTAAAGAGTGACCTGGAGATCAGGATTTCCAGCAGAATCCCTCAAATTAAATTAGTCCCTTCATTCCGTGACTCAGAGGATGCTTTTTTAAAAAGGGGCAGAAATTGTCTTGAGTAACACAAAACCAAAACCTTTGGCTCAATGAGTTTTGCTGATCCCCTTTCGTGTATTCAATTTCATATTTTTGGCAACACAATCACAATAACTCTGAACTCTCCTGTTCCCTGTGCAAAAATTCCTTGTTTGGAGCCACGTAGATGTTCCTTCCTGCCAGTCTGCTCCACGCTTCATTTCTAATTCCCGATTTTTCTCCTCCCTGGCCACTTCTGTCCGTCTGCCCCAGGTGGAATTTGCCAGTCCAGGAGGTTGGGCTGTGGGTGGTGGGCTGTGGGTGGTGGGGGCTGTTCCTGTCAGCGCTTGGCCGTGGTTGTTTCCGAGCTCCAGTTTCTTCCCACCCACATGGACGGGACAGGCAGTGCCGGCTGGAATTCCCACAAGGAGCCAGGAAAATGCAAAGCCTTGGCTTTGGTTCTGGGTTTAACAAAGCCCTGTCCCAGGAGCGGGACTGGGAATGGCAGAGTGCTGTGGAAATGGAAGGAAGCGCAAACCTCAGGAGCAGCTGGTACCAGAAAATCACTTAAAAAAAAAATAAAAATACAAGCTCCTCTTTCAGCTGGCCGAGGTTAAAATATCTGGCTCCTTCTCCAGACTTTTATTGGGAATTCTGTCCCGGACACCTCCAGCTCTTTGTTTCTCCCTGCGAGGGATGAACAGCTGCAGTTTTTGGGAATGCTCTCCTCCCTTCTTTCCTGGCAGGTAGAGGCAGCTCTGGAGCACTCTGAGGAATCTTTGCACCAACAATGACAGCCAAAATCTTCCTTAGGATGACAAATTTTGGCCCTACTGAGTTTTTTTTTGTTGAGGAAACGGAGCAAAATGTTCAGCAAATGATAGGTTGGACATGGAGGTGACCCCAAAATTTGTCTGTTCAGTGGAGCAGATGAGCCACCACTAAACTTGATGGAGATACCGCAGCTTGGAGGCTGAGCCAGAGCACAAAGAAGCCCTGAATTTTAAGAAAAATCAGATTTAGAGTACCACAGGAGGCAGGGAAACTGCTGGAGTTCCTGGATGTGATGTAACTCTGCTGGCCTGGCCCATCCTGAGATGCTCCTCTGGGATGTGCTGAACCACCAAAATCCACAGCATAAGTTCTCAGAATAGGCATAAATTATCAAAAAAAAGCAAAATTCTAACACTGGCAAGGCAGAAAGAAATCTGCAGGTGGTCCTGGAAGAGTTGATTTGCCAGACTGGAGATTTGGGCACACTCACATCAATGTCCTCATGGAGAACAGAAACCCAGCCCTGTAGGAAAAAAACAGGATTCAAAAGCAGGGGAAGGCAACTCGTGGTTTATGAATTCCAGAAAGTTGCAGTTCATTTGAAGAAAATGCAAAAATTCTGGTCATTAAATCTGAGTAAGAGCAAAATTGGTGTTGCCTGGCTCTCGGCAGGAACTGATGGATTCCAAGGAAAACGAGAGTTCCCATCACCAGGAGTGTCCTCCCAGCTTCCAGCAATGGGTGACTCCTCAAATCCTTGAGCCAGAAGTTGGATCTGCACCGTGGTGTGAAATAATATTTATTGAAGTTTTCCTTACAACTTTTCCAATTTGCATTTCTGATATCCATTTCAATTCCAGAGAGTTCTGCATCTGAATCTGGGGAAGATTTGTCTCTTTTTTAATTTGACCTGATGAGCACAGAGGTGAACACGACCAGGAATGACAAAGATCCTGAGTGAGTCATTCCAATTACTAATCCATCCCAAAAAGTGCCATTCATTTTTTTGGGAGACCTTGTCTTAGCACATGAAGAACTTGGAGAACTGGAAGAAGTTTAATAAACCAGCCCTGTGTTCTTTCTTAATTGTTTTTCCCATAAACAACTGTTGATTCAGTCATTTAATTGGGAATTCAGTCATTATTTTGGGAATTATAAAGAGTTGCTTTGAAATTCAGGTTGAAGAGTGTTATTTCAATGCTGTAATGTATTTCGCCTGAAGCTGCAAGTAGAGTAAAAACCAAGCTTTCACAACATTTTAGCTCCAAAAAACCTGAGACAATGAAGGTGTTGCCCTTACAAAACCTTCCTGTATCTTGTTGACAAGTATCATAGTAATTCTTTTTTTGTTTGATTATCTCACCCTATATCAAGACAAAATAAATAGTAATTATGTTGCAAACAGTTTTATTTTGCTAATTAGCTGTGTGGACTTATATCCTTGTCTTTTACCCAGGGAATAGAGAAAGTCAGATGGGCCACAGAATTCCAGATCTTTTTTTATGGATTTTACGATGGAGAAGAAAAGGTTGTGTGAGGATCTTACAGCAACTTTCAATATCTAAAGGGGCTACAGGGAAGCTGGAAAGGGACAACTCATGAGGAGCTGGAGTGATGGGACAAGGGGGAATGAGTTCAAACTGCCAGAGGGCAGGGCTGGATGGGATTTTGGGAATTGGGAATTGTTCCCTGGCAGGCTGGGGAGGGGCTGGGATGGAATTCCCAGAGCAGCTGTGGCTGCCCCTGGATCCCTGGCAGTGCCCAAGGCCAGGCTGGACACTGGGGCTTGGAGCAGCCTGGGACAGTGGAAGGTGTCCCTGCCATGGCTGGGGTGGCACTGGATGAGCCTTAAGGTCCTTTCCAACCCAAACCATTCCAGGACTCCATGGTTTTATTCCAATAGTCACTGATGTATTTAGGTGCTCTTTCTCATCAAACTCATATTTAAAGTGGGAAGAACAACATATCTTAATTTTTCCAAGGACGACATCTGCATTTCCACTTGTTTAGAAGCCTCTCTGGGCCACCTGTGCTGTTTGGCTGGAGCTGCTGTTGGTTCTGTCAGACTGTTCCTCACATCAGGCCTTTTCCAAGAATTCTGGAGCCTCCAGAGCCTCCATTCATGGCTGAAGGTGGAAGCAGCACCTGGAGGAACTGCGCAGGAGGAGTTGGGAAGCACAACCACCAGGATTGATCAGATCTCTGTGGTTAAACCTCAGGTCCCCCCGCTCCAGGGAGGCCCCTCCGCCACCCTGCACATGTCACCACTTCAGAGGGCAGGGGAAGCCACAGGCTGAGCGAGGACAAACTGTCACCTCAGGAGTCACACGGGAATGGGGCTCATCCTCCGTGTCTTCCTCACTCAGAAATTGTGGCTGATACCTCACGGAGATAACGGGCACGTTCCCGGCTGACTCCAGCAGCTCTGCAGCGTGAAACACCTTTGTTAACAAAGCTTTCCCTCAAGTGTGAATTACCAAGGCACTCACAGGAGATTTTCCTGATTAAAATTCCCATTAAAATTCCCATAATTAGGGCATCAGAGGTGCTTTACCTCCCCTGTGGCATCACACTGCTGCTGGCTGGGTTATGGGGATGTGATTTTGGCAAGGCGAACAAGCAACATTGCCCTCTTGGGTTCAGCCTTGGAGGAACGAGGTTTCCTGAAGGAAAAATTGAGGAATGAGGATTCAGATCCTCTGTATGCCGGATTTGGATGGGATTTCACTGGCACATGTCTTCCATGGAGTGTTGGGCAGGACAGGGAAGGTGGCAGAGGAGTAGGAGTAGCATTTACTTGTTCCCTGCTCTGCTGAGGCCAGGTTGGACAGGGTTTGGAGCAACCTGGAATAAGGGAAGGTGTCCCTGCCCATGGCAGATGATCTTTAAGGTCCTTTCCAACCCAAACCATTGTAAGATTTGAGGTTTCTAATCTCTAGAAGATTTGATGTGTCTCATCTCCACAACTTCATCTTGTGCAGTGTGAACTGCCCTTGTTTTCCTCCTAACGGATGGGTCCCAACATCTAAGAACCGCCCTAAATTCATGACAAATTGACTTCCATCACCTCTGGGGGGCTTCCCAACCCCTTCTAGAAAACCAGAGGAAGCTCAGCAGCTCTCCGCCATCCTGAGGGAAAACACACAGTCTCTTTTCCTGGCTTTTGCAGAAAGCAAGGGGACTTTGAGCCACTCGGGTGCCAAAGCCAGGCTGAAGAACAGGGATTTCACTCCTTTAATTCAGTTAAATCTCCTGTTCTACCCACCCAGTCCTGCTGTGCCATTACAGACAGATTTCCTAAGGATCACCTTTCCTTTAGGATCCAGAAGTGTCACCTACCTGTGACCAGGTCACAAAGCCCATAACTGATGGAGTCGCCTTCTTTTGTCTGGACCCAGAAGACAAGGAAATTCAAAATTCATTTCTGTAGCTCTGTTTAAGTGGGAGAAATGAGGGATTCAACCTGTGAGAGGACAGTGGGAACCCCTCTGACCAGACTTCATCCCTCATCCAAGGCTCTCCAAACATCCCTGTGCCTCATCTGCCATGACTTCTTCATCATCATCATCATCCTACCAGTCTCACGGGCATCCCAGGACAGGAATGTGATTAATCCATATACAGAGAAATCTCAGGGGCTGAATCCCATCTCTTACTGGTTTTGCTTGGCAAACACCCACAGATATAGGATTTTCCAAAAAGGACAGAAATTCCCTCATCTTTGTGCGTGCTGATGTCCAAATTTAAGCTGTTTTAGCAGTGGCAGCTGCCCTGAAGGAAATGAACTTTCTCCCCCCCCAAAAAAAAAAATCCAAGGTGGACTTTGCTGCCTCAAAATACCTGAAATCAGATAGAAATGGTCAAAGTAGTAACTTCGTAATAGTAATTTGTACTAGAACTTTTTTATTTTTGTTTTTTGGTGAGTACTCCCCATTCTTTGATTATTTTTTTTCATTCTTTGAAATGTTCCCATTGGATCTGGTGGCAGTTTTGTGAGGACGATGATAGAAAATTTTCCTTCTAAAATGTGACACTCACAACCCAATAGTGATGATCAAACCTTTCTGTCTCAATAAACTAATTACAACAAGTAATTATGAACTGCTTTATCCCTTCCCAGATTTCCAGGATCCTGGAATTAGGGTTGGAAGGATCCTTCTTGCAGCAAATTGCAAAATGAGGCCCTGAGGGTGTGAGATCCTGAATCCTGGACCCTCCCAGTCAAGGAAAAGAGCTCTCAGTTCTCCTCCTGATTTTATCAAAGCTAGGCTAATCAAGTATTAATATTCCCTACCTGGATTAATTGCCTGGAATTTATGGGATATAAATATCCATTTCTTTTTCTGACAAGTTAACGATACCCTGCAAACCCCAAAATACAAAGGGGACAGAAGTTTTGCACAAAAATGAAAGCAAATGCTCCACTCTGGAATGTCAGCATTTGCTGAGGACAATGCAGGATGAATTCCAGGCCACATTTTTTAATTCCTGTTAAAATTAATGTGAGGTGGATTGCAACAGCTCAGCTGCAACTGGGTCTACGCAGAGGAAACTCTGAACTCCAGCCTCTGACTAAATGATGGAATTTAGGGTAAATTCGGTTGTTAAAACAAGTTTTCTAAAAGCAGTCTGATTCAATTTAGAGTTTTTTTTTCCCTGTTCCAGGCTCGACACAGCCACAGGAACAAGGTGGATGTGAGATATCCAAGAAAAAATAGGCAAATTCCAAAGAAGGCAATCGATGAAGGTGATCGATATCTCATTCACATTGTTGAATAAATAATAACAGAGGAGGCCTAAAATTAGATTTGAGAAGAAACATGAACTAGCCTGAACACAGGCTGATGCAGTCTCACTGCTGCACTGGAGAGTCGGGGTCTCAGCTGGGACTGGGAATGGTGGCTGAGCCCGAGATGTTTGTTCCAGGGGAAGGAGGGGATGGTGGAACTGGAAATCCATCACTTCTGGAGAGAATAGAAAGTTCGAGGTGATTTAGGGGATTTTTCTATTTGCAGAAACTGATCTTAATCCCAGACTGGTTTGGGTTGAAAGAAACCTTAAAGATCATCTCATTCTACCCCCTGCCATGGGCAGGGACACCTTCCACTGTCCCAGGTTGCTCAGAGTTCCATTTAGATCCTGAGCTGAAGAAAACAGGGAAAATTAGATTAGGGTTTGAGGCCAAAAGTTGATAAATCCCCTAAAAACCAGTGCTCTCCTGATAGAGGAGAAGGGTTTTGGTTATGGCACTGCAGTAAACTGGAGCTGAAATCCCTGCACCTGATTCACAGCAGGGCATCAAATTTAATTCCCTCCCCCCTGCAGCCAGGAAGGGATGACAGATGTCCAAAATTCTTGGGAATGTTATCTTCAAAGTCTCCAAAATAACAAAGTTCACCTTTGCAACGATGTTCCCTTTATTTTCATTTGTGTGACATGATCTGCTGAGTTTGACCCCAACTTCCAAACAAATTCAGATCCAGGGAGAATGTTCAGGGGTTTTTCTTCCTGTAAATACCATCTGGTCTATATGGAATATTGAAGCCTGAAGTTATCCATGTCCCACGTGTCCCACAGACAGAGGTTTTCAAATGCTGGCCCACATTGGTATTTTTATAAATCCCTTTATTGATATTAATCAATAATGACCAAACTTTTGGAGATAGAGCAGTAAATACAACCATCAATCCCACTTCAACAGAATTGCCCAGAAGGTCAGATCACTTTGTCTCTGTCTGAGCGAAGAGGATGGAAAAAATATCTCAGGTGGGGAAGGGAGCCCTGGAAAGGATGGAGGGATGGATTTAGAATCATGGAATCATGGAATCATGGCATGGTTTGGGTTGGAATGGACCTTGAAGATCGTCCAGTTCCAACCCACTGCCATGGCAGGGACACCTTCCACTGTCCCAGGCTGCTCCAGCCCCAGTGTCCAGCCTGGCCTTGGGCACTGCCAGGGATCCAGGGGCAGCCCCAGCTGCTCTGGGCACCCTGTGCCAGGGCCTGCCCACCCTGCCAGGGAACAATTCC
>VZSE01003610.1:0-15694 GCA_013398275.1 Promerops cafer | reverse complement strand
AGGGGCGGGTGTGCCCAGGTGAGCCCCGTGGTACTCACAGGCCGTTGGCGAAGTCGTGCATGACGCTGGGCAGGCTGGTGAAGGTGAGCACCGGGATCAGCGCGAACGGCAGCTGCAACAGGCAGGAAAAGCCACGAGAATGAAGAGTGGGAATCGCTGTGACTGTCATGGAATCCCGGGGTGGTTTGGGTGGGACGGGACCCCACATCCCACCCCATCCCTCTGCCGTGGCAGGGACACCTTCCACACCTTGCACTGACCAGGCTGCTCCAGCCCCCCCAACCTGGGAGAGGCCGGATCCCACCTGGCCAGGAAGGTCCCCTCCCTGCTCACCTGGAGGCTCATGAGGACGTTGAGGAAGTCGTTCATGCCCGTGAGGTGCTCCACGTCCTGGAAGATGGCCACGAAGAGCGTGGGGGTGACGGCGATGGAGCGCGTGAGCAGCACCCGCGCGAAGCGGGACCAGCGCAGGTTCAGGAAGCCCTGGGGGGAGGCCATGAGTAAGGAGTGAGTAAGGTGTGAGTAGTGCAGCACCAGCACGGGTTCAGGAAGCCCTGGGGGAGCATAGAGCAGCAGGGGTGAGGAGGGAGTAAGGAGTGAGGCATAGGGAGTACAGGACCAGGAACCTCTGTGGGGGGACAGGGCAGTGGGGCTGCGATGGTGAGGAGGGAGTGAGGAGTAAGGAGGAGTAAGGAGGGAGTGAGGAGGAGTACGGAGGACAGAACACAGAGCAAGAAGAATGTAGTGAGGAGTAGAGAGTCAGAAGTATGGAGTGAGGAGTGAGGAGTACAGAGTAAGGAGTAAGTGAGTAAGGTATATGGAGCAAGGAGTATTGAGTGGGGAGTATGGAGTGAGCAGTAAAAAGTCAAAGAGTCAGGAGTAAGGAATACAGAATACAGAGCAAGGAGAATGTAGTGAGGAGCAGAGAGTCAGAAGGACCCAGTGAAGAGTGAGGAGCACTGAGTGTAAGTACAGAGTATGGAGTAGATGAGTAAGGAATACAGAGCAAGGAGTACTGAGTGAGGAGAGAGGAGCAGAGTCAAGAAGTAAGGAGTTAGGAGTATGAAGTAAGGAGTAAGGACTACAGGGAGCAAGGAGTATGGAACACAGAGCAAGGAGCGCGGAGTAAGGAGGGAGTAAGGAGTGAGGAGCAGGAACTGTGGTACCTCCATGACGAACTGGCCCGAGTAGGTGCCCGTCATGGTGGAGCTCTGCCCGGCCGCCAGGATGCCGATGGCCCAGATGTAGAGGGCAGCAGGGCCGAAGTAGCAGCCCAGGACAACGCCCTGCAACGGGGAGGGAGCAGCTCCGTCAGCCCGGCCCCGGCGAGCACGGGCAGGAGCAGGAGGAACGCCCAGGAGCAAAAGGAGGGGTCCAAGTACCCCTGGGGTCTCCTCCCCATGCTGTTTTCGGGGATCCCTTCACTGGGTCCCAGCCCCAGTGCTCCCAGTTTATCCAGAAGCAGCAGCTACCACGAGACAGGGTCACTGGGCTGCCCCAGACACGGCTGTCACCCCACACAGACACCAGACAGGGTCACTGGGCTGTCACCCCACGGAGACACCAGACAGGGTCACTGGGCTGTCACCCCACACAGACACCAGACAGGGTCACTGGGCTGTCACCCCACACAGACACCAGACAGGGTCACCGGGCTGCCCCAGACACGGCTGTCACCCCACACAGACACCAGACAGGGTCACCGGGCTGCCCCAGACATGGCTGTCACCCCATGGAGACACCAGACAGGGTCACTGGGCTGCCCCAGACACGGCTGTCACCCCACGGAGACACCAGACAGGGTCACTGGGCTGCCCCAGACATGGCTGTCACCCCACACAGACACCAGACAGGGTCACCGGACTGTGCCCCCCCGGGGGACACCAGACAGTCACCAGCTGCCCCAGACATGGCTGCCCCCACCCTGGGGACACCAGACAGGGCCACAGGGCAGTCCCTGAGCTGTCCTCCTCGGGGACACTCACCCCCTTGTAGATGTCCACCTCCAGTGTCTCATTGTTGTTGGGGAAGAGCGAGGAGTGGGGGCTGCTGGAGTTGGCACAGACCTGGTTCTGCAAGGGCACGGAAGGGTGGGAATAAGGGAATGGCTGGGATGGAAAACCCTCTGGGATCACTGGCCATGTCCCCACCACTGGCCATGTCCCCAGGTGCCATGTACACACAGCTGTTAAATCCCCCCAAGGGATGGGGACTCCACCCCTGGCCTGAGCAGCTTTTCCATGAAGGATTTTTCCCTAAAATCCAACCTAGACCTCCCCTGGATGCCTTTTTGTTTCATCCTGTCACCTGGGAGCAGAGCCTGACCCCCACCTGGCTGTCCCCTCCTGCCAGGCAGGTGTGGGGAGCGAGGAGGCCCCTCTGAGCCTCCCTTCCTCCAGGCTGAGCCCCCTCAGACCCCTCTGCCTCTCCTGAGGCCCCAAACCCTTCCCCAGCTCCACTCCCAGCTCTGGACATGCTCCAGCCCCTCAAGGGGCCCCACTTACGACAAGGGGCCAAAACTGACCCCAGCATTCAGGGTTTGACCTCAGCAGTGCCCAGCACAGGGGGGTGGGCACTGCCCTCATCACTCCACCCCTGCTGCAGCTCCCAGTCCGTCCCAGTCCGTCCCAGTCCCACTCACCACGTCCGCATTGGTCTTGTTGAAGAAGGCCTCGGCGAAGACGGTCACCACGAAGATGTTGATGATGAAGGAGACGAAGAGCGCGATGCACGACTCGATGAAGAAATACTTGTTGGCCTCTCGCACCTCCCGCTTGTCTGCACGGTTCACCTGCCGGGACTGGGGGCACAGGGACACGAGCAGGGGAGCAGGAGTCCCCTGTTACTCCCTGCAGTCGCAGCTGCCTGCAGCCATGGCAGCCTGGCCAGGACCCCGCGCCCCACTGACACTGCTGGTGGGACCCCAGCTGGCTCTGACCCCCGGCTCGTGGCCAGCAGCCCCGGGGAGCAGTGCAGGACAGGGCTGCTCCTCTGGCTGCACGTGTTAGAGTGCCCAGGCTCCCAAGCAGGAGTCAGAGGAGGCTCCCTCTCCTTCAGTTTCTCAGGTTTGTTGTCCCGGGCGGGGGGAACAAGAAAAGAGAGCGAGCGAAGCCCGCGCTGCCCCTGAACCCCGGGGGGTTACAGTTCTGTACAGTCAGGTCACAGTGGGAGCAGAGTGAGGAGGGACCCACGATCCAACACCCCGTGGCAAAGGCACGGGCAGTGGGAAGGGTCCCACGGACCAGCGGGACACAGGGCACAGGGAATTCTCCAGAACCAGGGGCAGGAATGGGGGAATTGGCATCAGGTAAATAAGGCAGCAGGTGAGTCCAGGGGGTGACTCACAGCAGGACCAGGGAGGGGAGAAGCCGGGGTGAAACCAAACCACCAGGGGTAACAGGAACAAACCGAGGGGAGAAGGACCCACCAGCACACCCCACAAGAGCCACACGTCCCCAGGCTCCTCCGGGGGTGTCTTCCCAGCCCAGGGTCCCCTCCTGGCACGGCGCTCACCTTGACCAGGGCGGAGTGCAGGTACATGTTGTGGGGCATGATGACGGCACCCACGATGCCCACGGCCTGCTCCAGCTGCGGCGTGCCGCAGTCCCGGCAGTAGGGGACGAACAGCCCCTGCAGCAGCTTCTCCTGGTTGGGCTTCACCGTGATGTACTGGGCACAGGGACAGGGAAACAGGGGATTTTGGGGTGCTCCAGAGCGAAATCACGACACAGACTCAAATCTCCTTAAGTGCCCATGCCTGTGTTTGGTGCTGTTTCGGCACAGGAGTGGGATCACGGCATTGAATCATGGAATTGTTAGGGATGGGAAAGCTCTGGGATCGCTGGGCTCAGCACTGGCAAGGCCACCAGGGAGCATGGGCCCCAGTGCCACACCCACACGGCTTTTAAATGCCCGGGGACTGGGACTCCCTCCCTGCCCAGGGCAGCCTGTACCAGTGTGACAGCCCTTTCCAGGCAGGAATTCTCCCCAATATCCAACGTAAACCTCCCCTAGGAGGACATTTACTCTCATCCTGTCACCTGTGAGCAGAGCCCAGCCCCCACCTGGCTGTCTCCCCTCCTGCCAGTCAGCTGGGGAGAGCAAGAAGGTCCCTCCTGAGCCTCCTTTCCTCCAGGCTGAGCCCCCTCAGCTGCTCCAGGCCCTTCCCCAGCTCCATTCCTGGCTCTGCACACGCCCCAGCCCCTCAGAGTCTCCTGGAGGGGGTACCTCATATCCGAAGGTCAGGGCCATGATGGTGATGAGGAGCCCAAAAAACGCCTCCAGCTTCCGCAGGCCTGCAGGGAGGACAAGCCCCGTGTCTCTGAGCTGAGACACGCTGGACCCCAGGCCCAGCCCCCGGGAGTCCCAGGCAGAAATTACCGTATTTGTCAAGGAAGAGGAAAACGAAGGTGTCGGCGATGGTGATGAGCACTCCCCCCCAGAGTGGGATCCTGTGGGCCAGAGCGGGGTCAGTGCCCACCCAGAGCTCCAAACCCCGTTTATTTAGGGCTTTTTTGGGGTGGAGCTCTGTGGCTGGGGGCTCTTCAAGGCCTGAGCAGGACAAGGGACCACAGGAGCGCCTGAGTCCATGGGCTCCCCATGCCTGCCTGTTTTGGGTCCACTCCCTGCCTTCCCAGGAGTCCTACATGGAACGTGGAGCTTGGCAGGAAGCTGCACCCCGATTTTGTAACAGTCAGAGGTAAAAACTTAGAAAAAGTCTTTTCTGGTGTAAAAAACCCCAAACAAACAGAAATCTGGGTGGAATAAAACAGGGCAGAGCAAACAGCTCACATGCAATTCACACAATAAAGACTTGCTCTACTAAACTGAATAAATAAAGCAATCAGTTTTAAGAAAGAAAACTTTCTTCCCAATTACATAGATAATTTTCACCCCTAGAGAACTCATTAGTCCCAAACTGTATTGCATTCCTGCCATCAGCCAACAGCACTTTTCAGTAAAGAGTTTTCACATGTTTCAAATATACATACAGCTGTATTCTTCTGAAAACCTGTCAGGTATTTTTAAGATGACAGTTTATGTAATATTTTCTTTTCACATAGCTAATTTCCATTCATTCTTACAGTGCAGCTACAAAGTTTAGTTTTATCAGAAACGTATCCAGAGATAAAAAATAATTGACACAAATATCTTTGGGCATTAGCATCGATTATGAGCATCAGAAGAAGTAACAGCTGCTCCAGCAGCAAATGACTGGAAGCACCCACAGTGTGCTGTGCTGTGGCTGAGACACACCCAGCTCAGGCTCCCAGACCACCCCTGTGGGTGTCCCACCCTGGACACAGCCCTGGAGGCTGAGCTGGCCACGGGAGCGCGGCCAGCCAGGGTGACTCACATCCTCGGTGCTGATTTGGGGCAATTTAGGGGAAATAACGGAGCTTTTGGCACAGGGGTTCCCTCCCTCCCTGCCTCATTTCCCCCACAAACCCCAACTCACTTCCCCATGGAGAGCAGGTTGATGGCGATGGCGGAGCCGATGACCTCCTGCATGTCGGAGCCGATGATGGCGAGTTCCACCATCAGCCACAGGATGATCCGAGGGAGCTGGGGGGAAGGAACACCCATGAAAACCAGGGAAGAGCCCCCCTCCCGTGGGGCTGTGCTGATCCCGCAGGCAGGGATGGGGTCATCGCCCTGCCCTGAGGGGGGAAGCACGTAGGGAGCTCAGGAGCTGAAATCCCAGCTCCTGTGGCAATCCCGGGGAGGATCCGGGCCACCTGTGCACCCCAGTTCCTGCCCTGGATACAGCAGCCAGCTGCAAGAGCAAAATGTGGGATCTCCAGGTGTGGATACACTGGGAATGAGCGTGGGGAGACGTTCCAGGTCACAGCAGTGACACAGTGTCAGGAGTTGGATGGGGAACACCCAGCTGCACAGGGAGGGGACACCCCAAATGTCCCCACAGCCCTCCCCAGTGCACAGGGAGGGGACATCCCAACTGTCCCCACAGCCCTTGTCCCAGTGCACAGGGAGGGGACATCCCAAATGTCCCCACAGCCCTCCCCAGTGCACAGGGAGGGGACATCCCAACTGTCCCCACAGCCCTCCCCAGTGCATAGGGAGGGGACATCCCAACTGTCCCCACAGCCCCTGTCCCAGTGCACAGGGAGGGGACATCCCAAATGTCCCCACAGCCCCTGTCCCAGCCTCACTCAGCAGCAGATCTGCCTTACATAAACCCAAGGAATTCCCAAGCAGGGCACGAACAACCAGGAAATGGTTTTGACCTAAAGGACTGTTTCTCCCCTCATAATTCCTTGGGATTATTTTAGCATTCCTGTGCTGGGAGGCAGCTGAAATCCCAGATTTTATTCCTGACTGGTAAATGGCAACATCTCCCTGCTCCCTCCTTGTGTCTCCCAAGCCAGGACAGCACCAAGAGACCCTGAACCCCCCCCGTGAACAGCCAGGCCCTGAAACCCCCCCTGTGAACAGCCAGGCCCTGAAACCCCCCCTGTGAACAGCCAGGCCCTGAAACCCCCCCCGTGAACAGCCGGGCCCTTAGCGAGTCCTCATGGCACCACCAAGGACCCTGGGGGGTCACCAATCTTCTGCCCCCCACNACCTTCTGGTACTGGCGGTTGCAGACCTCGGCCAGGTGCAGCCCCGTGACCACGCCCAGGCGCGCCGCCAGCCGCTGCAGCAGCAGCCCGATGACGGTGGCCAGCAGCAGCACCCACAGGAGCTGAGGGACACGGGGACACCAGTGGGCAGGGGGACAGGGGAGCCCCGGGTGCCCCCACACCCCTCCGCTCTGGGCAGCTCAGGCTGCTGCAAACCCACATCATCGATGTTTTCGAGGCAGTTGCGTGCCCAGAGCTGGCGTGGCACGGATCCAAGACCCTCCTGGCTCCCCCTCCCCTCGGGGTGCTCCCACCACCACCAGCCCCCCACGGGACGCTGCTGGTGGCCCCGGGGGTCCCTGCACCCACCTTGAAGCCCGCCACAGCCCCGGACTGCAGGTCAGACTCGATGTTGCCGGGGTCGAGGTAGGCGATGCTCATCAGGAACCCCGGCCCTGTGAACGCCCACAGCTTGCGGAGGCTGAAGCAGGAATGCTGCAGGAGGGCAGAAATGGGGGAAACTGGGTTCACTCCCTCACTGACACCACAGACAGGGGCTCAGCCTGAGCCTTAACCCCATCCAAAATTCTGCGGGGCTGGAAAACCAAACTACTGCCTAATGTCATCCTTGATCCCAGCCCAAAGCCGGGATCTCTGGTCCCAGTCTGAGGGGTTAGGCCCAGGCTCTGGGACAGCCAAGGGCATGCTCATGGCACCCCAGGGGGACCCAGGGCCCTCCCTCTGCCCTTGCTGGCAGCTGAAACGGGGGGACTCCTCCGGGCCAAGGGCAAGAGGCACCCGTGGCCTGGGAGGGAACGAGGGGACAGCGCCACGGGGCCAGCCAGAGCTCCTGCTCCCTGATAAGGGGACAAAGAGCCCCCCCCTCCCTGACAAGGCCTTTCCCTGCTCTTTGCCTGCCCCAAGCAGCAGCCAAATCCCATGGGATCAATCATTAACACAGGCCTCACATCCCCCAGAGCACGGCAGACCCCTCCCAAAGGCCCCTCTCCCAGGGCCCGTTCCCAGTCCAGGCTGGGGGGGGAACTGGTGCTCGTGGGAATGACTCAGGTGGGTGTCTGAGGCAGATTTTTCCAGCGGGGTTTTCCCACTCACCGTCTCATCCTCAGGGATCGGGATCTTGCTGTCGAAGTAGGTGGTGAACGGCTCCCCCTCGTCGGTGTCGGGGGGCTGCAGGGGGCTCCTGCTGCTGGAGATGGTGCTGACAACCCCCCCGGGCCCCCCAGACTCCCCAGAGACATCCTCTGCAGGGAGAGAGGGAACAGGAGGGGTGAGCATTCCTGGAAAGGCCAGAAATCCTGCCGGGGGCTGGTGAGCTCCACAGGACAAGCCAGCACAGTTAGTGATGCTAATTAAGTGATAAAGAGGTAATTAAATTAAAATATCCCACACTGCTGCACCCCTTGGAGCCCGCTGCCTTCCCAGAATCTCCCCTCCCACCCGGTTCCAGGCTGGAGCCAGGGATGTATTTATTCCAATTAAGGATGTATTTATTGCAATTAATTAAAAAACCCATCCTGGGGGCTGATGTGGAGTGATGGCAGGACCAGCGTCCCCGAAATTATTAACTGGGGCTGGATGAGGCAGGTCCCAGGGAACCCTGCACCATTATCCCAGACTCTCCTGGCCGGATCCCAGGGAAATCCAACATCGGGAGGCTGCAGGGGCAGCCAGGAGATGGCACCCAACTCCCCATCCCCCACGGGGAGAGGCAGCACTCAGAGAAATCCGGGAGCTTCAAACGTCAGGGGTGAGGGAAGCACGCGGGGTCACCCCAGCACACTCCCACATTCCCACCCTCTCCCCCCACCACCTCCAGCAAAATCTCAATCCCACACTCCATCCCAACCCCACACAATCCCACACTCCATCCCAACCCCACACAATCCCATACTCCATCCCAACCCCACACAACCCCACACAATCCCATACTCCATCCCAACCCCGCACAATCCCACATGATCCCATACTCCGTCCCAATCCCACACAATCCCACACTCTGTCCCAATCCCACACTCTGTCCCAATCCCACACAATCCCATACCTGATCCCAATCCCATGCAATCCCACACAATCCCACACTCTGTCCCAATCCCATACAATCCCTTACTTGATCCCATACAATCCCTTANCCCACACAATCCCATACTCCATCCCAACCCCGCACAATCCCACATGATCCCATACTCCGTCCCAATCCCACACAACCCCACACAATCCCATACTCCGTCCCAATCCCACACAATCCCACACTCTGTCCCAATCCCACACTCTGTCCCAATCCCACACAATCCCATACCTGATCCCAATCCCATGCAATCCCACACAATCCCATACTCCATCCCAACCCCACACTATCCCACACAATCCCACACTCTGTCCCAATCCCACACAATCCCATACCTGATCCCAATCCCATGCAATCCCACACAATCCCACACTCTGTCCCAATCCCATACAATCCCTTACTTGATCCCATACAATCCCACAGTCTCTCAGTCCCACACGATCCCACACAATCCCACACTCTCTCCTGATCCCACTCTCTCCCGATCCCATACAAGCCCCCACGATCCCCACTCTCTCCCAATCCCACACGATCCCACACAATCCCACACTCTGTCCCAATCCCATACAATCCCTTACTTGATCCCATACAATCCCACAGTCTCTCAGTCCCACACGATCCCACACAATCCCACACTCTCTCCTGATCCCACTCTCTCCCAATCCCACACGATCCCCCACGATCCCCCACAATCCCCACTCTTCCCCGATCCCGTACAAGCCCCCACGATCCCCACTCTCTCCCAATCCCACACGATCCCACACAATCCCACACTCTCTCCTGATCCCGCTCTCTCCCGATCCCGTACAAGCCCCCACGAGCCCCCACTCACTCCCGCTCTCCCCACGGGGCATTTCCCTTCCCTCGGGAGCAGCTGGAGCACTCTGGGCTCAGAGGGCCGGGACAGGGCAGCTCTTTGCCCAACTTCCCTCTTGCATCACGGCCGGGCTCCTCCTTTCCCGGCCTCCTTTGCCTAAGGGATTTGGAGCTGCCCGGCTGTGTGGAGATCCCTGCTCGGGACACTTCTCCCAGGCCGGGCTGGTTCGGCTGGGCCGAGCGACCCCGGGGTGCTGCGAACCTCCCGCAGGGCTCAACCCAGCACCCTGGGGCGCCCCGAAGGAGCAGGGAGTGAAGGAGAGGAAGGAGGGTGGCGAGGGCAGCCCCCGTGCCCGTTCCTGACCCAGTCTCACCGTAGGACGCCTTGCGCTCCATGGCCGAGGTCCCGCGGGACGAGCCCTTCCCCTGCTCCGGGAACGGCCTCACGCCGGGCACGCGGGCTGAGAAACGGAAAGATCCCCTCAGGACGGGAAGCCAGGGAGAGCGGGGGACAGACACATTCACCTCCCGGGCTCGGGGAAACCTCACAGGGATGGACTCCCGTCCTGAGCGCTCCTCCAGCTCTGAGCGTCTCAGCAGGGGCGGGAGAGGGGATTTAGGCTGGGATCTGCTAAGAAAGTCGCCCTGCTCTGCCCATGGAGGCCGGGTGGGCACCAAGGTGGCGGGAGTGTCCGCAGGCAGCCGGAGCTGGTTGTGCAACTCGGCCGGGGAAACAAGGGGGAATTCCCCTGACTGGAAGCCACATCTCATCCCCCCTCAAAGCCCTCCAGCACTCCCTGAGCCCCTCCCAGCCCCCCAGGCAGTGGGAAGTGGGTTAAAGTTGATTAAAGTTGAGGTTTAACTCCTTCATCACGGCCTGAGTTTAAATTCAACCCACGCAGGAACGAGCCAGGATCTGGGATGGGGCTGGGGAGGGAATTGGGGTAAGGAGGCACCCTCTGGGCTCCAGGAGGAGCCCAAACCCCCCAAGGACAAGCCAGCATCCCTCAGTGACGACTTGGGGCCTGTAAAGCACCTGATCCTCTGAAATTCCATCAGATTTGAAGGCAAGATTTCCATAAAACAAGGGAACATTGGTTCAGTGATGTAGAAGGAAATGGTCAGCCACGGATTCAGTTACAGTGAACTCCAGCTCTGACCCCTCACACATAATTTTCAGTCTTTTCTAAGCACCAAACCTCACAGCTTCCACTAAAAAACAAACCTACAAAAGTTTAGCAAAAAGCCAGCTTTCCTCCAAAACATGATCCAGGGGGGTGACCTTACCCTGGCAGCGAGTCCCACCAGAGCCTCCCTCCAGGACGAAGCGAGGAGGGTGATCTTGGGGGAATGTTCGTTGTGGACCCACCTCAGTGTCTGAGCCCAGCCCCAGCCCAGCCTGGGCGGGGGCAGGACAGGGCCCCTTATCAGCCCCAGCAGCTGCCGGGCTGGGGGCTGGACCCACACCCTGCTCAGGGAATGTGTCTCCAACTCACCCAGAGGAGACTCTGAGCACACATGAGGCACATGGGCAGCCTTTTCCACAAAGGAATTCTCCCTAAAATCCACCCTAAACCTCCCCTCGAGGCTGTTTCCTCTGGCCCTGTCACCTGGGAGCAGAGCCTGACCCCCACCTGGCTGCCCCTCCTGCCAGGCAGGTGTGGAGGCCAAGGAGGTCCCTCCTGAGCCTCCTTTCCTCCAGGCTGAGCCCCCTCAGAGCCCTCAGCCTCTCCCAGTGCTCCAGCCCCTCCCTGTCCTGCACTGGGCACCCAAAACTGACCCCAGGAGCCCGGCTGGGGCCTCAGCCGTGCCCAGCAGAGGGACGGGCACTGCCCTGCTGGCCGTGGCCATGCTGTGGCTGACACCAGCCAGGTGCCTGTGGCCTCATGGCCCACCTGGGCTCACGTCCAGCCCGTGGTTCTTTCCCACCCGCAGTGTGCCCCAGGGCTGAGCGTGCCATCGCACCGGGCACGGCAGCCCCCTCCCAGGGCAGCGCTCCCTGCACACAGCAGCCCTGAGCAGAAGCTCCCGCGCTGCCCGGGCCCTCGCCGCGCGTGCAGCACAACGAACAACGGGGCTCTTGTTCCGCCCCCCCCCGCTGTCCCACGGGTCCTTCCTACAGCCCTGGGCTCATCCTGCTCCCCGCAGGCCGCGGGGCAGCCGGGGCTCGTGCTGGGAGCGGTTCCTGCCTTTGAGGCCGTGCCTTTGATGCGGGGCCTGGGGCCGCGCTGGCTCCTGCGGGGCAGGCGGCATCCTGAGGGATTCCTCTGGGCTGCTGGTGGGGCCGACAGCTTCTTCTGCTGCACGCACAGGCTGGTGACACTGAGCTCCTCATCTGGTGACACTGGGAGCCCTTCACCTGCGCCCTGACCCTCTGGGCCAGCCCTTGCAGGCGAGGTCACACTGGCAGCCACGGGAAACGCCCTGGTCCAGTGCAGACAGCCAAGGTGGCCACTTGCCATCCCAACGCAGGCCACTGGAGAACTGGGTGGTGGCAGGTGCTGGCGTAACGCTTGGACGGGATGATCTCAGAGAGCTTTGCCAAGCTTCATTCCCTGATTCCACCCTGTTGACCACCTCCCACGTGGCCCTGCTCCTCTGCTGGCACCGGCACCACCAAGTCCAGGGCCTGGAAAACCTTGACCTCTGCACGGAGCTGGTGGGGTCACCCTGGGGCACAGCACGGCGGGTCCACCCCTGCGGGATCCATCCCTGCGGGATCACCCTGTGGGATCCATCCCTGTGGGATCCACCCCTGCGGGATCCACCCCTGCGGGATCCATCCCCGGGGATCCACCCCGGCGGGATCCATCCCCACAGGATCAGCCCATGGGCTCCATCCCTGCGGGATCACCCTGTGGGATCCATCCATCTGGGACCCACCCCTGCAGGATCACCCCTGTGGGATCCATCCCCACAGGATCAACCCATGGGATCCACCCCTGTGGGCTCCATCCCTGTGGGATCCATCCCTGCAGGATCAGCCCGTGGGATCCATCCCCGGCGGGATCCATCCCCACAGGATCAGCCCATGGGCTCCATCCCTCTGGGATCCATCCCTGCGGGATCAGCCCATGGGATCCATCTGTGTGGGATTGATCCGTCTGGGCTCCATCCCTGCAGGATTCCTCCCTCCTTGCTCTGCCCCACTCCTGCCCAGGACATGAGAGGACAAAGGCAGGGGTGACCCGGGCTGTGCTCCTGTCACAGCAGGACAGGGCACCTGCCCACCCCCGAGCAGGTCGGGCCAGCTCGGTCCCTGCCCGTCCCTCATCCCATCCCACGCTCCGGAGCTGGGAGATGCCCTGGGCTCAGGAGGGAGCTGAGCCTGCCCTGCTCACCCAGGTGTGCTCCCCGAGAGAGATGGAGCATGACCTGGTTACTTCCACACCCAGAAACAAGCAACACAGGCAGGGAGGAGCCGCTCTCCTCCCAGCCTGCTCCAGCTCCCGGCTGAGGCGCCAGCCCCATTGTTTCCAGCGTGGGACGGGGCAGCTGATGCACGCCCGAGACCGAGAATGTCGGTGTCCGCCGCCTCTAATGAATCAGCCTGTGTCCAAGCCCAAAAGCACGGAGCCGCTCTCCCATCGCTGCCGGCAGCGTCCCGCTCTCCCACGTTCCCCTGCCCGTGGCCGGGACAGGCCAGCCCCGGGAGGGACCGGAGCCCGCTCTGAGCACCGGCAGCCACAGCCACGTGTGGACCTTGCCCGGGGCCAGCCCCTCCGGCGTGAGGCCAGCCGGGAGCACGGAGCCCTGCCAGGTCACAGCGACATTCCCCGAGCCGCTCCAGGGCCTTCGGCACCGGCCGGACTCATCCTCCCCACCGGGATCCGCCGGGGACGGACCGGAGCTGAGACCGGGGACAGCGCACGGCGGATCTGCGGGGACAAGGGGACGCGGGTACCTGTGCGGGGACCTCAGCCCGGGCCGGGCCAGCTCCGTGGGGCTCCACACAGAGCCCCAGCACCCCCAGCCGAGGGGACGAGGCTGGGGGACCCCCAAACCCCGGGGAAGGGCAGAGGGTCAGAGTCGGTGCCGTCCCCNNCCGGCGCGCGCAGCCGCGTCACGGGGCGGGCCGGGGCGGCACCGGGGGAGGGCTCCGGGAGCCGGGCAGGGCACGGACCCCGGTGTGCGGCCGCGAGGGGCCGCAAGGCACCCCTGAGCACAAATGTGGGTCCTGGGCCCGGGGGGGGCTGAGCCCCAGTGTGACCCCAGGATGGCAGACACGGCCCCAGGTCCCGGTTTGGGGTCCCAGTTTGGGGTCCCAGTGCAGGGGATATGGGCCCCAGTGCAGACCCTGAGCCCTGGAGGGGGGGTTGAGCCCCAGTGAGGCCCCAGGAGGGTCCCTGGACCCCCGTGGTGGGTGGGGGCACAGCCAAGGGAGCGGCTGGAGCTGTGCCGGGGAGGTTTAGGACGGGTATCAGGAAAAGTTCTTCCTCCAGAGAGTGCTGGCACTGCCCAGGCTCCCCAGGGTGTGGACACGGCCCCGAGGCTGCCAGAGCTCCAGCAGCCTTTGGACAGCGCTGCCAGGGATGTCCGGGGGGGATTGTTGGGGTGTCCTGGAGCTGCCCTGGATCCCCTCGTGGGTCCCTTCCAGCTCCGCAGATTCCATGGCTCTGCGATGCCCCCTGGACCCGCAGCCCGCCGGGCCCCGCTCCCACTCCAAGCTTTTCCCAGCAGCGTCTCATTCCAGCCCAAAAGGCGGATCCACCGGGAGCCCTGGCACCCTGCTGGGACCTTGCCTGCCCTGGCACCGCTTTTCATGCCAAAAGCCCCAATTCCTCCTGAGTTCTGCTGCAGGTGCCACGCGGTGCTGCTTTGGTTTGTTACTGGTTTTTCCAGAGAGAAACGCTGCTCCCTCACCGAATTCCTCCTCCTCCGCGCATTCCCTTGAGGTGATTGTTTCCACCACCCCTTCCTGAGGAGCAAACGCGGGGATTTAACTGGGAATGGGATGCAGCACGGGGCAGGAGCAGCCTGGCATCGCTAATGGTGCTGCTAAATGACCAAGTCCTGGAAAAATGAGGAGAAATCCAGGAGATGGGAGACTCCACCCCTCAGCCCTGACCCAACAGCGCGGGTGTTGAAAATCGGAATAACCCAACTGGGGGCCTCGCTCCGCACCTGAAACCAGGTGTGACTGACCCCACAGGCAGCCTGGAGCTGGGAAACTGCCCCAACCCCCCAAATCCCAGGAGTCTGGGCTGGGGGCAGTGCCAGCCGCCGGGGGGTCGGGTACTCACCCAGCTCGCAGCCAGGGCCGGGGTTGGTGGGCATGGCTCCTGCCGCGCTCCGGACCCTGGGCAGCGTCCCGCTCGCTCCCGAGGGGTGACCCCTCCTATTTAAGGGGTGTCCCCTCCCTCCGCCCAGAGCAGAGTTCCCGGGGAAGCTCCGCGGCACCTCAAGGGCTGCGGCATGTCCCAATCGCTAATTAACTCCTCATTAACCCGCTTTGATGTAGCCCCACGGGCCGCGGCCGATCCGCGGGCCCGGACTCTGCTCGGGCCGCCGCAGGTAGCCCCGGTACGTGCGGCGGGGATCGTCCCGCGGCATCGATCCGGCCTTATCGGCGATGCCGGGGGCGGCGATCACCCCCTCCCCAGCGGGCGGCCGATAAATAAACAGCTGAGTGAGCAACACCCGCACAGGTGAGGCGGGCACCGGGCTGCGTGAGCCATGCCACGTCCCGAGGCGGGGAAGAGCGTTCCCCAGGGTCCCCCGGACACGGAGGGGCTGCCTGGGATCTGGGAAGCGGCACCTGGTGTCGGGAATTCCTCAGGAGCCGCAGGTGCTCCCGAGCAGAGCTCAGGGCTGCGGGTGTTGCCCGAAAATCCTTGCACAGTGTTTGTTCCGGCGCCTGGAACGAGGAAAACAAACATGACCCACATGGCGCCTCGCGGCTGCGGGCACAACCGGCTCGGCCGCCCGGAGGAGGGAAGCAGGGACAGACGGAGGGTCCCGCCCGGTGCCCCGGGGGCCCAGGCGGAGCGGGCGGCACCGGGATGGGGCTCGGGATGGGGCTCGGGGGTCCCGGCCCCTCCGCCGGGGTACTTGGCCTCCTGCATGCCCGGGGCAGCGGCAGCTCCTGCACGGCCCCCAGGGGCTGGGAAAGGGCTCAATCCCCGGTGAAACGGGAGGAGGGTCCCGGCTCACCCGCCCGCGGTCACCGGCTGCAGCAGAACCGCCGCGACCGGGCCGGGCAGCGCCG
>VZSE01003604.1:0-28051 GCA_013398275.1 Promerops cafer | reverse complement strand
TAGTTCCACCCTCGTTTGTGCACTTTTTTTAAAGTATCTATAAGTGACTATGTATTAAAAAAATGTGGTTACCACAATCATTAGATAATGTTTTACACATCTTAAACCCAATTCTTTGTCCTTTGCTTTTCTTAATATCTGAAGTGGAAAAGTCAATGGAGGATGGTAACACTATAGTCATGGATTATTTTGTTTGACTTGTCTGGAGAGAAGTAGTTTATGTTATTTATCTTGAAATAAAGAGTCAATGCCAACTTGGGTGGGTTTTTGTTTGTTTTATTTTGTTTTGCAGATGACTTATTTTAGCTGTGTTCCATAAAAGCATTCAAGATGGGTTACTAATTACTGAGAAAATAATCTGCAAATCTGGATGCCTTGGAAACAACATAGCAACAAAAAGAAAACTTGGTCTTTACCTGCATCATGGAACATTCTGAAGGCAATAATTGGAATTCCTGTACATTTCACTGTACAGGAAGACTGTACAGTGAAATGTGCACTTTGCACTGTTTTGGGGACAGGGCAATTCTGCTTTTGGACAGCACGTGGCATATGAAAAATCCGTGACAGAAGGTACCACCAAAATACAAAAGTCTGACTCTCAGTGTCTTTTACTTGGTCTTTTTCATTATTTACCCATTGCAACATACATCAGAAATGCAGCTCTTCTATGAGATTTCTACTCACTTTCTTGCTTGCTTTCACCACCACAGACCCTGACAGACAAATAAGTTAATGACATTTTTCATTTAAACATATACAGCTCAGAAACAGGCTGTTTATAGTCCGTCATAATTTTGCAATGGAAATCAACAGGAAAAAGCTGTGATTAGTACCTAAGGTATGATTTTGTCTATTTTGTAATATTTAAAAAATATATCTTAAAAACCATTTTGTTTCTATGAAATGTGATTATGTATATTTCATTCTTTCAAGGTTTCTTAGAGAATGATCTGTCTTCATCTTCCCTATTAAACTACTGTTTTTTCAAAATTTTTTGCTTTCTCACTGTTCCATGTTCTCAGTAGTATGTAAAAGAAAAAGTAAAATTCAGTGAAAAAAAACCTTAAACCAGTTTCAACTCTCTTGTACTTTTATTGCTATTTTGCATTCTTCTTATAGAGTTTAGTCTTTTAGAAATCCTGTAGATCCTTTACAGACAAAATCTTTGTTGATACTGCTTGAAATTATTATCAAATGGAGTTTTGAGATTAGTTTTGTCTGTGTGTAACACAGCTCCTGATCACTTTTCATGTCATATTCTTCTGTCTACTCAGAACACTTTTTCCAACAATACAACTTAATTTTTGATGTAATTAATGTGTATGTTTTTCCAAATGTTCTAATAAAATAAACAGTTCATGTTGCTTAAACACATCTCTTTGGTTGGATTTCTGGTTAAAATATTTAAATTATTTTAAATTGCCATTTCTAAACCTTTTAGGCTCCTCTTTTTGACCTTGATCTCTTTTAATCTGGGTATTATGGTGATGGCTAAAGTCTAAGAGTCTTTGCAGCACCATCCTATAGCAATAGAAAAGTTAAAATAGCACCGCACTACTTCATTTTTGATAAAGTTTTTTTAAACATTTGGACCCACATGATATATGACCATATTATGTTCATGACAGCTTTGAGAGCTGTGAATTCACTTCCGTGCATCACAACTGTTCTGGAAAGAGTGCTGAAATCTGCATGGTAGCAGTGGTGGAATACGAGGTATCTCTGGCATTGCTTCTTCACAACCAGGGCAGAGCTGAACCACTCAGTGATCATTTCAGAGAGTAAAAGCAGTGAAGCAGCTTAGACTTCCTTAGCTTTCCTTCTTTCCTTCAATTAATAGAGAGGAGTTAGCTGTTGGTGCATTTAGCTGCAGGTCCAGCCACATTTCCATGCAAGGCAGTGTTGATATCAGACAAATTCCAGGTAACCACCCAGAAAAGTGAAAAATCTGCCCATGCACAACCATCCTACTCTCCATTAGCTCAGTGTTTTCCCTGACCTCTAAACACTTGTGCTAATGCCAACACAGCACTGAACAAGGGATCACCTCTGCTGGCTGAAGGGCTGCTGAGTCTCACTTCCACTTTAGAAGAGACAAAACCAAGGACTGGACTGCAACTCTAACACAGCCTCTTGAGAGCATCGCACACAGGAACTCATTTAACCCTGCTTGCTTGTGAATAATTAACGGAATATGTCAATCTGGCTGCAGATTTGTAATGAATATGGCACAATAGAAAGCAAAAAGGCAGAAAACATAACATTTGGACACTGGCTGTCCCATGTGCATACTTGAGGACAAAATTAGTCCTGCTTTACTTAACAGAAAGCTAAAAGAGAAATGTGTATGGACCTGGAACACCCTAGGAAAGTGAAAGCTATGTCAGTAATATGGAACAATATGCAATCACTTAGCCAGAGAACTTACTTCTGTTCAATTGCATTCTACCATATGAGCCAGCCCAAAGCCATACATTTTTATGTTTCCCTTTTCACTGTTATTTTCATCTCCATGCCATCAGGCTGAAGGGTTAATAAAATTCCACTCCTACATGAGGACATTTCACAACTAAATGCAGCAGTTTGAAGTGGGAAATATAACAAGCACTAAGAAGATGTTTAATGAGGTGGCATTCTGGATGTGGTCTTTGAAGAGTACATATGCAGAATTGTTTGATTGCATAGATCATGCAGGAAAATATAAACCAACACAGATTCAGCACTGATTGTCATAGTTGCATTCAGATCAACATCACTATTCCACTTGGAATTACAAATAAATCTGACACTGAATTACCTAATATTACCATATATGAGGTATATTGCCATATATTACCTGTATGGAAATGTTCCTGCACAATTTGCATGGTAAAATTATGAGAAAAAATGGTGCTTCCTTCAACCTAAACATAAATAAGGTAAGACTTGAATCTGCTTTTCCATATTAAAACAATTGTAGTGAGCCTTAAGACTGATGACAATGTCATGTTTAAACAGCACAGAGCAGCAATTTAACCATGTCTCCCATCATTTGGTTCCTCACACTTTTGCTTTCTGACAGTAACAGAAGAGATTACTTACAAACTGTCCATGTGCCAGTATTACAACTTTCAATGTTGACTTTATTTAAAAGAAGCAAGCTGTCATAAGTGGCTTTGCATGTCAGTGTGTGGACTCCAATGCTTACCATTGTTCAGTGTTTATCTCAGCTCCTAAATCTCAGCATGCAACAAATAGAATTCAATCTTGGGCAATATTATTATTGAAAGAGCAAAAAATTGAAAGATACTGGAATTGACTGTGCTGCTGGAGTAAGTTTGGTTTTGTGTCAACCTCTTTGTCAATCTCTATAGGTATCAATCAGAGATACTAAATAAAAAACAGATGCTAATTCATTATTATTATTATTATTATTATTATTATTGATCACCATTATAATCATCTCCAATTTATACAATTCTTTAATTGTTTCTTGAGAGTCTGCTACATTTGGTACCATGGTGATAAAAAAATATAATCTCTGTTTTTCCTTCACCTCTCACAACACTGCATGGATGCTGTACCTTGAACTCAACACAGAGGTTCATCGGGATGAGCAATGGAGGGAGGCAAATTCATTAGAGGGAAGAAAGCAGAAACATGAACAAACTTTAAAGACGATAATCAAAAAAAGCAGCTTCTGTGATTTCCACTTTCCCTTCTTCCACATTTCTGTTTTGGTTTTGTAAACTTAAGATCTCTCTTGTTAATCAATTTCATCTCCTCCTGGATCCTGCAGTAAGATCACAGCATCTACTCTGCCTTGAAGGTTTTGTTAGAGAAATGGCAAATGTTGATATTTGAACTGGACAGCAGTCATGGATGCCTGTCCTCCTTGACTCCTCCAAGATCACAGATAAATTGTTTCAGCCAACTGCCTAGTACCTTAAAGGTGAAATTCATCAACCTTGCTGACTTTAAAAACAAATAGAGTCATAGAATCGTTTGGGCTGGAAGGGACCTTAATAATCATCTAGTGCCAACCCCCCTGCCCTGGACAAGGATTCCTTCCACTAGACCAGATAGCACAGATCCCTGTCCAGCCTGGCCTTGAACACTTCCATGAAGGGGACAGCTTTTTAGGGCAAACTGTTCCAGTGCCTCGCCACCCTTAGAGTTAATAATTTCTTCCCAATATGTAATATAAATCAGTTTAATGCCATTCCTCCTTGTCCTATCACTGTACACCCTTGTCAAAACTCCCTCTCCATCCCTCTTGTAGCCCCTTTAGGTACTGGAGGGCGTTCTGAGGTCATGCCAAAGCCTTTACCAGGCTGAACAACCACAATGCTCCGCCTGTTTTCACAGGAGAGGTAAATTAACCTAAATCTTCCCTAACTTGCTCTTTTCCTACAGTAGCTGGAATAACCACGATAACTAATTTCAGTCAAGTAATGACTGAAAAACAAATTAAACTCTTCTGCTGGAGTGTTGTTAGCGTATCCCTTAATCCCCTGAGCAGTAAAACAAGCCTTCCCTTTGTCATCTGCCTCAATACTACTGTACTTACAGAATGATTTCCAGTCACCATTTATGTCCCTGGTGATGGCTGAATTTACTCTGTGCACTAAGGACATGACAACAGATTCTAGTGAGTCATATCCAAGGTCCATCTGGCCTATGATCCTATCTCCAGCCAAGGTCAATAGCAGATACTTAGGAAATAGCATAAGAACTGGGCAAGTGTATTTTAACATTTTACCAGCATCTTGTGACTGAGGAACATCATGAACAAGTGGTTGCATTCTTGCGTACTAGATCTGGAGGGATTTCTTTTTATTGCCAATGAATTTTCTTCATAATTGAAAGGTATTTTTAACTTGCACAATATTCCTCATTACGAAGTACCATAGCAAAATACAGACTGTGAGAAATAATCTCCAGCCTCCTGTTGTCCATGACCCTATCCAATATATTCTTACTAAATTATCAGTTGTCTCTTTCTGGTCCTTGATTTTCCTGAGTTTTGTCAATTTGAGCTTCTCTGAAGTGTGCCAGCTCCTATACCTTCTTCATGCCTTTGAGCAGCAGAGTTAACCCAGCTTAAGCTTCCTTGGGGATGTTGACACTATTAGACTCCATGTGCTCTCTTGTGAAAGGTTTGATGAGGCATCATCTCTCCTTCCTCTTCTCCCGAGGACCTGAGTGAAAAAGGAAACTTGGGAAGATCAACAGAATTTATAATTGCAATTCAGCACTGAAACAATACCCTTTCTTTGCCTTTGGCAGTTACCTCCATGTAGAGCAGATGCTGCTTGTCCTGCAATCAGAATAAAAGGGGGTTGTACTCAGATTGCATTTTTTAGATCACTGATGAATCCACAGGACAAATGACCAATAATTCATGCAAGTGAGGGCAGTGGTTGCAGAACAGAGATACCTTGAATAAGCTCAGCACAGGGTTTGACACCAATAAGGTCAACAGAGATTATTTACCCAAGAAAGAAAATATTCCATATTTAACTCCGTGGTGCCATAGGAAGGTACTGATGAGCAGTAGTGTAACACAGTGAGCAGGGGCTGAAGTGAAGCCATATTTGGGGGGTCAGACTCAGCTGTACCCATCAGCCTGAGCTCGAGTTCTTGCATAGGGGACATCTGTAGACACTTTCCTCTCCCAGGATTTCCCTGAACACCCAGTAAAACTGTCGCGTTCCAGTGTGGGGACAAGCAAGGAGTTCTGTTAATAATGGATAGTCAGGAATGGAATTAAGCCAAACGAGGGAAACGTTGTACCTGAGAACCCTTTATTGGCAACGAACAGACAAAATAAATAGGAGTGACCCTACTAAAGAGGGCTAGAGAAGCCAGAGCAAAAGAAAGAAAAATGGGAGAGATGGAGAGGGGAGACGGAGGGAAAAGACGGCGTTACCGCCGGAGGTCGGGGCGTGCCGGCGATGTGCCGAGGCGGGGGCTGTGCACGCCGCTGCCTGGGGACAGCACCCGCGGTGACAGGCGACCGGACACGAGACGAGGGGCGCTCGGGCGGAGGGCCAGCAGCTGGACAGGGCCACGGCAAGGATGAGCGGCGGGCAGGCTCGGAGGCCGGCGGGGCTGGACGCAGGGGGCTCAGGCACGGACGCAGAGACGGAGCAGGCAGGGCGCTGGCCAGGGACACGGGGAGGCAGGACAGACGCGAGGGCGAGAGAGCCAAAAGGCAGGACTCCAAGAGCAAGTTCAAAGAACTCCCAAAGAGTCAAAAGACAAAGTACAGGTCAGCCCCCAAAGAGCCCCAAGGCTTGCGGCGCCGTTACTTTTACGGAAGTTACTTTTACACTCCCCAAGTGTGCCTGCTGCCAGGAGACCTCTGGCCCAGTCCCATGTCCCAGTCCATCGGCGGAGACATTCTGCCATGGAGTGTCCCTGGAGGGTGCGGTGTCTTCCGGGCTCCCCTGGTGCCTGCCCGTCCCGTGTGAGACACGAGCTGGTGGCCGGGCGGAGTGTCCCCAGAGGCAAGGCTTTCCTCCGCCTTCTCCTGGACACGGCACACGCGCAACGCCACCCCCGCAGGTGGGGGTGCAACCATTGCTGGGGCACAACAAAGCTGAATTGGCTCCTCACAAAAACAAAACATAAATAAATAAATAAAAAGGATTCTACTGTCTTATAACTGGCTCTAAAACGTCACCAGAAACAAGCAAACAAACCCCAAAACATGATGTCTTTCCATCATTGATGCAATTCATGCATTCTCTGCATTAACTTTTTCCTTTCTGTTGTTCACTCCAGCTGAGTAGGCTGCTTACGGGTGACATAAATATCTTCAAGTAAATAAAAGCCACTTTGCTACACACTACCTACTTTGGAAGGAAAAATGAAGGAAGTTCCAGTAATGCTTTACAGGCAGAGGTTGGGGTCCTACAGTTATCATTTTGAGGAAGAGAGTTACCTGCTGTGTTTTGCATTATGTCCCCCCACATCTGTGTGTGTGTATATGTAGGTATCACTAAATGATAAGTTTATACACAAGTGCATGAATGCCAGCAAAAGCATGTGTGTACGTTTACATGTGTTATGCTATATAAATTCAGTATTTTGTAATTGGAAATAAAGAAGTTATGCACCTTTTGTAATTTCAGAGTCTGAGTAATGTCCCTCCATGTGCACATTTGTAGACATAGTTAGCAGAGTTTGGCCACCCTTACACTGGGATAAATCTGTACTAATTTGGACTCCCTAGAGTCAGGCATTATCAGGTACAGAGAGAGACAACTCCAGAGGACAAAGTTCAAGGAGGTGAGATCATTGATCACTGGAGTGCTACGTAGCCAACTTAACAGCTTGCTTAAATTGTATGTCTCACTTCAAGATAGTTAGAATTAGAGCAAACTTTTTTTTTTTTTTTTTTTAAAGTTNTTTTTTTTTTTTTTTTTGACAGCTATTTGCTGTTATTCAGCTCCAGAGGACCACCTGAGTATGCAAATAACTGGATGTAAAAAATGACAATGCAGGGTAATACCACTTGTGCTCTGGCAAAAACCAGAGAGAAATGCAGGCAGAGATAGATTTCTGGTCTCCTTTAATAACAAAGTTGCATGCAATGCCAGCTTTTATTTGTATGCAATTGTTGCCACACCCATATTTAGGCAAGAGAGCAAAGAGGTTTGCAGGAAAGAATACCACTTTTGGTTTTAATGGGCATAAATGCTAACCAGCACAGATGACTGGAGGTGTTAAATTGTACCCATTGCTGTTTGGCATCTTCAGACTTGTAGACTTTATGGAGGAAGCAGGAAAAGTGTGCAGCTGTTGAAGTATTATCAAATATTTTTCTCCATCAAGAGACATTTTGTTGACAAAGTATTTGAATGTTCTTATTTTAAACAAATGACAGTGCTAACACTTAAATATATTCAAAACCACATTAGATGAAGAAATAAATAAAATGTACAATTCAAAGATATACACCCCTCTCAACACTCAATTCCAATGCTGTCCAAAACCACATGATCTTTTATCTAATCATTTTACACTCTTTCACATAATTGAATAAAGCAGACACCCAAAATTTCCTTTCCAAATAGCTGGAAAGCAAATGGTATTCTGCTGTGGAGAAAAAACAGTCCTGCACATCAATCATATGACTCTTTGTTATACTTATCCAGAAAGCTTCAATTCCAAAGCTGTTGACCCATCTCATTTTATATACACTGCATATACAAAACAAAAACAACGAGGCCATTACCTCAATCAACAATGAACTTTGAAGAGACACATTATTTAAAGTATCTTACCAAGGAAGGGGATTCTGTGGTTACAATAATTTATACTGCTATATAGAAAGTAAGGAAATATTTCTTCTTTATCTAAATATTTTAACTGTGTTCAACAGAGTGGGATTACCCTTAATGAATTCCTCTCCTTAGGGAAGAACAGAATTTTGTCTAGTGAAAATAAAAGGATGAAACAAAGTGCAAATCTTATTTTCACAAAACCAGCAGAATTACAGCTTTGTTCATCTTTGGAAATTATTGTCTGAGTGATGCTGCAAATGTTTATGCAGTTGAAGTCATGCTCCATGGCCTTTGCGAAAACATAACATAAAAGATGTCAGGAAATAAATATACTCATTTCACATAGCTGTGTATATATCTTCAATTTCAATCTTTACCTGAATATTCATTCTTATTTGTAGGATTTATCTTGAAAAGCGTCATTTGAGGCTTTTTTAAAAAATTGCTGGCAACAAGCAAATGGGAAATGCTTTAGCTGTAAATGCAGTATCTCCCAGTCATTTGTGGAGAGTGGCCAAAGGAATTGTCAACATGTAAAACAGCTGTGCCCCATTAGTAAGCTGTCAGATAGATGGATGCAAGCCAGTCACTTTGAACAAATGCCCACACCCTTGATTCTTCACAGCAGAGCCTCGTGTGCCCTTTTTATTAGCAGCTGTGTTATTGTATCCACACACAATGCAGTCATTCAAGGAAAAAGGAAAAAATTAAACAAGCCTGGAAAGATAATTTCTTAACTGCAGTGGACTAGTAGCATCCACTTCCATAATATAATGAAAATGGCTTATGTGGCTGTAAGGAAGCATTTGAGTCATGTCTTTCCAGAGTGATTTGCCCAGGCACAGTGGCAGAAGAGACAGTTTTGATGATGGTAAATTGCAGTCTCAAAAGCTGGAAAGTCTGCGATGGACTGTGATGGTGTCCCTTCTGGATATAAGCTGGAGCTCGGGGGGATGAATCCCACTTTGGAATTCTTTGCAGCCCTGCTGGGAAGGCAAGTACAGCCAGTAGTCACCCCAGGAGGCTCCTGGGCAGTGCCAGACATGTGCAGCAAGGGAGGAGGCAGTCACCCCGGGCTGCCCTCACCATTAACAGGCACTTTCAGAGTGTGAGTCATGTGGCCTGTGTTAGATGTCTACCTCTGCATAAGTAGAATTATTGCCAAGAATAATACCTATGTTTGGCAAAATGATCCCCGCCCCTGGCTTCTCTTTGCTGACATCTGGTGGGTTGCAAATTTAAAAGCCATCTAAGGAGTTCTTCTTTTTCCAGTATGATTAAACGCTTTACTCTTTAATGACTGTCAGTTGCATAACAGGTGTGGTTTGGGCTCTGATCTTGGCAATTAAGCTGCAGATTCCAATGGAGCTCTTGCATAAAAAAACTCAACTCCCTTCCCTTAAAGTAAGAGTGCTTGAATACCTTTAATCCAGCTAGAGATAGCAACTTCCACGAGAGCATCAGTCAAATTTTCCTGTAGATTTATGATGGAATATTGGACTATTTTTGTGATTAGTGCACGTTAAAAATCATGCATATACTTGTTACTCTGAGTACATGACAGACAATTTCATGTATCTATTTTGGTTTGATTCTAACCTCTAGTGTCTCATAAGAGAAGAGGAAAAAGTATGAGGATTAGCTGTTAATTCTCAAGTACTCATACACTGCCCATCAGTTAAAATGGCCCTCAAAAAAAAGCCACGTATTCAAACCCAAGAAATAAATTCATTAATTAATTTCAGACCCTGTTGATACTTGCAGATTTTCATTTCACCAGTGGGACTCCTCTCCCTTGTCCATTTGTGGTTCACATTAGAAAATGTTCTTTCCCATATTCTCTGACAATACATTGGAAGAAATAGATTTGAGGAAATATATAAATGAAAAAAGCTGGTTCAATCAATTCAAACAAAGAAGCAGAGCGTGTATTTTGGAGATGTATATAAACACAATTTGAAGAGCTAACAGTGAATTAAACACAACATATTAGCACAGCATTTGTAAAAACAACTCACAAACTTCACAGAATGCTTTATTCCTATTATCTCAATTACACAATTGGTTCATCATTGGTATTTTACCCAGTCTATATATCTTCCTGCTAGAAAAGAAATACATTCCATTTCCATCATCCTTCACATTAACCACACATCTCCTGCTGCTGTAATCTAATAAATTAGTAACTCAAATGGTTGAGGGAAGGGAAGTTCTGGAAGGGAAATTCTGGGAAGTTCAGGGAAGGGAAGGGAAGTTCTGAGGATCTATCCTTTCCTTGAATTGCAGGGTAGACAAAATAAAAATAGGAGACATAGATTCTTAGGGGAAAAAAAATAATAAAAAAGGGTGAAAATTTCTTCTCATAAGGAGCCAAGGAAGTTTTACCAGAAGGTGTCAGCCAAGACAGCTGCAAGAAGTGAATTCATCCCAGCTCCTTTCCACCCATGTTCCTCTTTCAGAGTCCCACACAGGCTCCCACAGCCACTGTCTTATGCAGAAATATCATAAAGTGGTCACCTCTCTCCCAGTTCAGGTTTTTTATCTACTTTGTGGTGGTGTGGTTTTTTTCTCCTTCTTAGGTGTCCTTTTTAAAAGGACATAAGAATTGGCCTTTTGTAGCCTCTTTTTATAGTGGATTAAATTAAACAGAGCAGAATGCATTAAAAAAATCTTTATTTTATCAAATGGTTTCCAAGAAAACTGCAAAACAACAATTAGCCAAAAAAAAGCTAACAGTCATTTTTAACAATTTGTTTTTTGTTGTAAAATGCATCTTTGGATTCTATACAGTTAGAACAGCACTATCAATCACATTCATTGTAACTAGGAAACTGAAAATTTAAATTCTTTGTGAGACATTCACTGTAATTCAATTTCCTTTTTTATTTCAGATGCATGAATACTTAAATATCCATTACTAATCTAAATATATTAATTTGATATACAAAGTTAGCCAAAATTAAACACAATCACAGTTACAAAGGGCAAATATCTCTTCATACAGCTGAAAGTCTACGAGCAGGTGATGCACTCCACAGCTGGCACAGTGGCCAATGTTTTTGCAAACCAGAATAGCCAAGGGAAGTCTTTAATGTCCACTCAAAACAGAATGTTCCTCAGTTACTAGGCTAGAGAACTGCCCATTATAAACATATTAAAAATTTTTCAGATAAAGTATAAGCCAGCCAAACTAAGAAGGTATTTATTTTCCTTCTCCAGGAAAAAGATTGCGAAAAATTGGTAAAAATAATGATCTTCAATTCATTTGTAACCCATGTCAAATGGCATGATATTTGTTCATACACTTCCATTGTAATAGCTGTGCCAACTATTCTCATAAAAGAAACAACTTGAGTTTAACTCAGCACAGGGAGTAAACACAATGGGCCACAAGGGGTTATTTTGGATTTCACCCTGCTGTAAATGCCCGCAGCTGATTTTAATTCACTCACACCATGTTTATCATTATGCAACTCCACCGGCTTTAATAGAAATAATAATTTTATGTCAGTGTGATGAGGATCAGATTCATGACCAAAGAATCAGTGTTCATCGTAGGATTTATGGATGAATATTCAAATTCTTTTCAGCACAGAGAAAAAAAGGAGTGTTTTGCCATATGATCTCCAACATAAATTAAATTCTAGTTTCAAACAATCAAACTGATAAATTACAATACTCTTTTAAATAAATGTAGAAAAAAGCGGACATTTTATCTTAAAGAGAAAAAAAAGATAGAGAGAAGAAGTTATTTCATTCAGGAGATCTAAACATGATGTGGAAAACAAGAAAATCAATTTAAATGGCAGTGTAATCCCCAAAGAAAAACCTTCAATAATACTGTGACCACAGCAGATAGCTCACATGTAAATCATGTTATCTATAAATAACTGAAGATTACAAGAAACTGATTTAATTTATTCTAACTTGAACAAACAGGGTGATTTGAAAAACAGATTACAATGGACTAGGGGTCTGGTGTGATAAAAACTCTATTACCAGTGCTGGTGTGAAAGGGTTGTTTTAGGAATGAGAGGGAGGAAAGCAAGAGACAAAAAAAGGAAAAGCAACTGCTGCTGGGCAACGGGGAAGAGGATGGCTGTGCACCATGCCTACTGTCATAGCTTCAGCCTTGTCAAATTAAAGTATCACCATATGGTCAGGGCTACATATCACACACTTCTCAACTCAGATTAATGCTCATGAAGGCCTCTGAAGAGTTTATTAAAGCAATCCTTGCTAGCATAGGATTTTTGAGCACCCTGTATTATACTCACTGCTACGATATCTGAGTTCTTTGAGTCTGAGTTATTGTTTCCTAATTACAGTCATAGCTGGACACTGGATTGTATGGTGATAGGTACCCTCACCTGTAAACAGAGGTGATGCTTGCAGCAGGTGTACTAGGATGCATGGGACAGGAAGCCACCAGGATAGGCAAGGGGCTATTTTATTTTATTTTTTATTTTGTTTTATTTTACTTTATTTTTTAAATCCACATATAAATTACTTTATTACTTTATTTATTACCATTATGGCAGGAGGTTTTCCAGGTCAGCTTCCTTTTCACTCTGGAAGCACTTTGGTGTTCAGATGAATGTGGCCCCACACAGCCTAACTGAGCCACTTGAAAAATGGGGCTGGATGATGTGGCCTCCAAGAGGTGCCTCTTGCTGTAAAATGTTGCATGATTCAGTGAACAAATTTAACAGAATTTGAGAGAGAGAGAGAGAGAGAGTGTGTCTGTGTGTGTCTATGTGCGCAGCACTCTCAAATGTCCTTCACATATGAAAAATAGCAGCTCACAGGGCAACACTGCACACGAGTTTTCTCCATATTGCAGCCCTGTACAGCTAAACTGCACTTCAAGATGTGACTGAGGCAGTGGTATCAAGCCACAAATAATTTTTCTTGTGAGCCAGTTGAATTTAACCTGCACCTAGTGCCAGAGACTGAAATGTTATAATTTAGGGCTGAAACATCTTCATGAATGACTTTTGCCTGTTATAGCAGAGCTATATAAAAGCTGCAGAGAAGACCACCACAGACTAAGACCCTGGACTGCACTTTGAGGACATAAGATGAAGTGACTCAGGTCTGGGCTGGAGGAGAAGAATGCACTCAGAGGGATCAAACACCTTCGAGGTGGAGACCACAGCCCCAGGGCTAGCAGCTGCCAGGCTGGCACAGACCCTCACACCAAAGGGTGGGGAGAGGAGAGGTTTTTGGGTGTGTGGTGAAAAAGCCTCTGGTTGGAGGCAGTGAACGCCCACCCTCTGCTGTGCACACCAGCTCAGCTGTGGAGTCCCTTCACCCTGGGAAAAAAACCACAGCCACGTGGAGGACAGCAGAGGGCACGTCATGGCCCATCAAAGGTTCTCCCCAAAGGGGTCCTCAGACCCTGCACCAGAGCACTGCAAATGATGCAACAGACCCACAGTGCTGCAAGGGACAGTGTCAAGCTTGCTCTCCCCAACTGAGGCACTTAGGCACTCCCACCTGGCCCAAAACCTATATTAATCTATGGGATTCCTTTTGCTGGCACAGGGTGGCAGGGTACTCTCACCACCAAGAAGACCAGATGGAGTGGGACAAGACATTGTTAGCACCCTCAGAAGGGTGATATGNATCCATCCATCCATCCATCCATCCATCCATCCATCCATCCATCCACCCACCCACCCACCAATCATGCTTTCTGGCCAAGATGTCATTTAGTATTAAAGGCAAAAACAACAACAAAAAAAATTCCCTTGTGACATAGTAACAAGATGCATATTAATTGATAAAGATAAGTTCTGCAGCAATTTCTTTCTCATAGGTTTCTGATGTTTCCTCCTTAAAGAAAACAAAAATGGTACTACACATCTTTAGTAAAAGGCCTAATACCAGCTCCAGTATGAGCTTCAGCAAGTGAAAAGCTGAGTATTCTGCGCTACTAATTACAGTGTAAACATTTAATAAATATTCTTTCTTTTTATCCTTTGCCCTTTTCGAAAATGAAAGGCTGTAATTTACATATATGGTGGCTCCTAACTGCCTCTTCACAATACCTGCTTGTTTTATTTTTTTCCTATCTTCTTTTGGGAATAGATGGAACATGTTAAAAAACTGATCTACATGTCTACTCAAAAACATCCTCAGCTCCCTCCCCACAGAAAGCAGAGTCCCAGACAGAATTTTATATGCATCCACATGTGGTCTCAAGTGATAATTCAACTGAATTACATTTTTAATTACATAATATTTATGTGCAAGCATATCTGTGCCTATGTGGGCACACAGCTACATTTTTGTTATGAAAAGCAAAGTTTGTTTGCTTTTATGGTCTGTAACTATTCCTACCAGGACATGGTTGCTGGATGCATCCAGTTTCGGGGATTTTGTTCATTTTTTTCAGCAAAATATGGCTGCAGGAATGGTTACATTTGGGCTCCATATGCAGGTTCCAGATATGTATTCAAGCTGGACAATAAAGGAGGGAAAAAACAGCTGATACACAAAGGGACCGTCTAGACAGTGCCCCATCAGTCTGGCTAAATTTGGTGCTAGTGCTCCCAATGGGATTGTAATATAATTGTTCAGGTGTCTGCATTCATTTCCCATGTCAAACATTGTCCCAAATATATATCTTTTTTCCAATACAACAGGCCCATAGGCCCAAACAGTATCATTAAATGGAAGCAGCTCAGAAATAAGCACCTAAGTAAATATCTCCTAATATGCAGGAAACCTGTTATTTATTTGCTGGAAGGAAAAAAACCAAATCAAAACCAAAAAAAAACCCAACCAAACAAAAAAATCCTACACAATTTTTAATCTGAATGGAATTAACTTGACTTTCAGTCAAAATAAAATTATTTTAATTAAGAGTCTAAAAATTTTTTTGAAAAATACAAAAGCATACTTCTATATAGGCATAAAGCAATGGCATCTTCTCCTGTAATGTTATTAATACTAGCAAAGAAAATTTAACAGAAATTTAGAGATTTCAATGTGACATGATAGGTATGAATCACAAGTTGTAACAAAGTGAAAATCTTATTAAAAAAACACTAATGAACAAAAAGTAAAAAAAAAATGCTGTAATTTTATCTCCTTAAATGAAACTGGTGGCTATTTCTTTAATTTCTGTGAAGTGACTATCTTATTTATTTGGGTTTTTTTGATTGTTCAAAAGACATTTGATAAATATTAGAACCACAAATTTATCTTGATTAAGGTTTGTCCAACATATTTCAGAAAATGCTGTGAAAATTCTGAAATCTATGAAAACTTTATCAAGGAAATCAAGCACAAACATGGAGCTTCAAAAAGAAAAAAAAAATGGGATTAAGAACTGTGTGACTGATGTCTTCAAACACAATGGTTAAAGTTAAAATAAACAAGTAAAATGCGAAGATATAAATCCCCTGCTTCAGGAAAATAAAATACAGAAAATGTGTTTCTGATTTGTATGTTTGCACATTTACATGTCGTTCTCCATTCAGTTTTGTTCTTTTGTTTCAAGACCAAATTACTGCAAGACGTTTACATATAACAGAATTCAGGTGTGATTTTAGACATTTTAAAGAAACATCCCCCTGATTAGTTTTATTTTAGAAATTGTTGCTCTCCATGTTTTTCGGTAGCTATTTCCATGACATATTGAGAATCCACACACACGCTGCAGGCAGAGACCATGGAAAAAGCCACACTGGCCCACACCGTGCAGTGGACTGTATTCCTGACCAAGCAATCCCATTGTGAACAGCACGGATTTCTTCCCCATCATTTACCTAATCTGGCAAACTGTAGCCAGAAGCTTTAAGCATGCCAAGAACTCAAATACCAGGCTATGCTGCAAACAAACAAAAACCCCACTCCTTCCCCCAAAACTCTGGTGTGTCCCACGCCCTAAATTTCCTCTGTAGAAACTTTGGTCCCAGAAACTTTCTGCAGGGTAAATAAGGGAAAGAAGAGGAAACACCAAATAACAGGATGGGAAATAAATCCCCTTATCTCTGTCCAGAAGTGCCCTGAAGGAGCTGGCTGAGCTGCAGCTCGTACCCAGATTCCTGCCCACCAATGAAAAGGAGGGATGGGAGGAAAAATATAAATATGAAAACAAACGCATTAAATAATTTAAATCTAGATTTAATACTGAAGTCACCAGACCTGCTGGAGAAGGGATTGCAAGGGCATGAGGATGTCGAGTTTGGGGCTTCTGGGGAGTGAAGGGGGATAAGTGTGTGCTTCCTGGTTTGCCTCCCTCTCTTCATCTTTGCACTGGAGGATGAGAAGGTTGGGGGGGCTCAGGGGCTCTGCAGCTGCCCCTCTCACACTTGAATAAAGAGGAACTTTTCTTTCTGGAGGGGGCAAGATCCGTGAATACCATACTCAATAAGAGATGGGGCATATTGAAAACTATATTAAATTACCCTGATTAACAATTTAGCCACGAACAGGGGAGCTTTGGGAGATCTCTATAGTCAGGACTGGGGGCTATTCATGCCAGCAGCTAAGAGGTCGAAAGGTTTCCGAAGTTCACAGGCTCAGAGCTTTTGTTATGCTAACAGACAATCTCAAATCAGCTGCCTACTGGAGTGTGAAATATAAATGATTCCTTGTGAACTTCCAACAAGTTGTCAGTCTTGTTCTCCAAATACCAGGACAGGCTGTTAATTTATAGCAGGGTCCTTTTCTCTCAGCATCATGAGCTGTAAATTAAGGCCTTTGTACTTCAAATAATCTTTCTAAGGCAGTTGCCCTACCGTAATAACCCAAATACATCTTGTTTTTTCACTACAAAAGGAAATACCAGTATTTCTCCATATTTGTCTTTCCCTGTGCCAGAGGTGTTAGGGGTGGGTGGGAGAGCTGTTCCCAAGCAAGCTGGGACCCAAGGTGGGCAGGGGGCCATTAACAAGTGGTGACAGACTGGGAGCTGCGAGAGCCAACACCTCGTCCCCCGCTTCGTTATGCAAAAAGCCCAGAGCAAGATTTGCTGTTCCAAAGCTACCTGTCCCCTGAGTTAGGTGTGATTTAGGGCATCGGGGATGGCGAGGAGGCGGCTGCACCCAAACGGTGGGCGAGGCCTGGGGAGGGTCTAAGATTTGGGTACAAAGAGAAACACACCACGGGGCAGGACGTCAGCACTAACACCATGAAGAGGAGAACAATCAGTTAATTATCTTTATACATGAGGAAATCAATCTTATCAGAGGATGTGATCTGCTCTTATCTAAGGAGGAGAGGGAAGCCTCCTCTGTCAGAACACCAGCGGGGGTCTGGCAGGTGCACACAGTGTAGTGGAGGCTCCACGGCAATCCAGGATGAGGGGAGACCCCCTCCTCATCGCAGCAATAGTGGTCATAATTATAACAAAAATTGACACGGGTTTAGTTTGCTTGCACTGGAAATAAAAATGCTTGTGTCCCATCCCCACTCCCATATCAGGGAAGGCAAGGAGGGGTCGGGGTCCCCCAGGCACCCACCACCCACAGACAAGGAAGACGTGTGAACACGGAGGGTTTTGGGGGGCTAAGTTCAGCTGAAGGAGGAGTTGCAGGTGCTACTGGCAGGTTTGGGCCCCTCTGATCCATGCAACCCAGAATGAAGGTGCCTTTTGATGGCTCCTTGTACTGGTACCAACTGGACAGTGCTTTATTTCTGTGGGGCATGAGGGGAAGTGGTGATAATTGTTTTCCTCCTAATCAGCATTTATTTTCCCTTTTGAAAATTATTCTCGCCATTTATTCTCAATAAGCTTTTATAAAAATTCTCCAAAAATAGGAGAAACAAAAGTTTGATTTATGCTGTTTGCAAGAAGAGAAAGAAAACTTCTGGAGTCTTTTTTCCTTTATTTCTTTTTTCTCTGAGTGGATGCACGAAAAGGGGTTATTATTCTGAAATTCTGAAGCCATGAATTATCTGTGTCCTCTGAGTTATTAATAATACTTAGCACTTCCAGTGTGCTTTGCATTTAACAAAAAGCTGATGAAATTAAACACTAAGATTAATTAGTGCTGTGATTTTATTTTATTTCAAGTCTTCTCTTTTACTTTTTTCCTTTTTTTTTATTTTTCAGCAAGTCTCCAAACAAAACCAACTACCTTCAAACGACTACTAAAAGTTTGTTAATAAATTGCCAATACTGACTTAATCAATTACATCTGGAGCAGCTAATGCTGAACTGAACAGTGCACATCAATGACGGTGTTGCTGACAGCATTTATTTCATTGACAAATAGCTTCACGCCCTTATTTCCACGTTTCTGATGGCCAAGTTGTGAATATTCCAATTTTAGCTTTCCCTTAAGACAACTCCAACCACGTAGGAACATCATAATGCTCGTTTATGAAACTACCACATTACAATAAGCAGGTTTTTGGGGGGGTGTGACACTTTATTTTTGAACCTACATCTTTAAACTACACAATATTTAAAGTACAAAGATAAGAATTGCATTAAATATTTATTTTGTTGAACTATAAGCAACATAAACAAGAATCAAATCCCTTAAGCTTTCCACAGTGAAAATGTGAACATTTAAAACAGCAATCAGTTTTCAATAAATATTAGCCAGAACAAAGTTAATTTAGGGGAGGGTGCATCCAGGAGATTTTCCTGTTTTAGCATTCCTGAGTGGCATACCTGCACATTAGTTTGCAGGCAAATTAATCTTGTTCACAATCATAATATTTTGCTTAACATATTTACTTTACGCAAATACATTTCCACAAAGGGCTACAGAATGCAAAAATTATTAGATGTCATTTCCTTGCAACCACTAGACAGTGATTGCCAGAAGTGCCAAAGGGGAATACTACTTTTCTATAGTATATGGATAGATTAATTTTTTTTTTTTTTTTTTTTTTTTNTTTTTTTTTTTTTTTTTTTTTTGGCATATCAAGTACTATCTTTGTGGTCAAACAAGGTGAAAGCAAATAAAACAGCAAAAGAAAATAAAGACTCCATAGAAAAGAACCACGGAGAAAAAGTGCAATATGACACCTACAAGATGGCTGCCTGTACATTCTTTGTCTATGATTACAGACCACTTTTTGTAAGAAAATTAATGGAAAATGTCACTTAGCAAATCTCCTAGAGCAACTACAGTTACATTCTCCTAACACCCTTGCAAAAACATATTAAATATGTTTAAGCTTATATACACACAGCAGACCATATAGGTTTGTCTGGAGGAACACCTGCACACGGGTCATCACACTGATATTGACACATTCGGGTGCATGAGGAGGACAGAAAGACACAGATGAATATGTAACATAAAAGAAATCCCTTCAATAAGACAGGCAAAATTAGCAGAGATTTATCCAACAACTACACCATTTTAGCAGATGAGTAAAACACAGTATGAACAATATATATAGTGTATTAAAAAGATCTTTAGGGAGGCTTCTCAAATTTGGCTAGAGAGTACAACTTTGTATGAGTGTATTAACTCCTCTGCTCTTGGTCAAAATCTGCTATTATTAAAAGTTATGGAAACAATATGAAGGCAACATTCAACATTGGATCACAAACTTGCTAAAAAAAGACCAAACAATCTTACAAAACATTAGATCAAGTCCAGCAACAATTCTGTGGACAAAATTAAGACTTCCTAAAAAATGTAAGTTGTTTGGATTTTAGTCTATTCAGCAAAAAAATAGGTTACAAGGTTACTCTGTGGGCTGAGACTACAGATGAAGAACAAAGCAAATGGTTCAGTTTCAATAGGAAATATAATAAAACCCCTTTATCTAAAAGCCATCAGGGACAAGCACTCAATACAAGTTAACAAGCAGGAACTGATAAGATAACATTTATGTGAGGTCAGAAGTCAAATGCCAGTCAAAAGCTTTTAACCTCTTGGGTCATAAACAGGAATAGATAAAACACATAGATAGATATTTATTGGATTTTAAAGGAATCTGATCATTGTGAGTGAATAACTCGATGATTTATGTATAGGAACTTTGTCATTAATATAAAGTGCAAATCTTCTGGTCTATAATTCCCCAGGGTTTTTGGTTTTTTTTCTTTTAATTCACTTTTCTGTCTTTTGTTAATCTATGCAATCCAAAACAGACAGGCAATCAAAATGATAATAATTGTCTTAAAACAGGCGCATATTGAGTCAATAAGAGAATTGATCTGTGCAATCCAAGGTTTGTCTGAGCACTTAATAGGCTAAATATTTACAGTCAGCATACATAAAAGAACAATAGTCACCCTTCCCATTGTGGTGTTAATACCAATGGAGTTTTGTTTTGTTGCTTTTCTTTGAGTCCACTAAAGTGAAAAGCAACCTCGTTTCACAGTAAAGGGATGTCCCTTTAAAGAAAAGATAATAAGAAAAAAAATCAAACAGCATCTGATATTAAAAAAATATCTAGTTTTAAGTGCATAAATATTTCATGTGGATTTACAAAAACTTTAATTACACTTCTAATATATCCAGGAACAGTAACTTCTCCTCTATGTAATTTTTATTTCTTCTCGTAGATTAGATCTTCAAATTCCATTTATTGCCTATATTTTTATCCAAAAGTAATTTTGAAGGTAATGCTAAAAAAATTACCGAATAAAATCTAATACCTACCATCCAAGAAAGAAACAAAGATTGACAGAAGGCCTTTCTAGGCCTACTGTTTCTTTAAACAGAGTTCACAGTACACTAGGTGAACACTGTGGATTTGAAAAGCTTTAAAATATTTATCAGAAGAATTTTACTGCCAGATTTAAATGATACCTGGAACACACTCACCTTTATTGACAATCTCTGTTCTGAATGTCCATTTGCTCCGTGAGAGACCCCCAAGCAGAACAAGCACCAACTGTTTTGATTCAGTCAATGTTTAATAAAAAACCAAGCAGCCCTAATCAGCATGCTGATTGCATTGTCAACTAACAAATAATTTACTACTCTGAGCATTGCATTCCATTAAAAGCTCATTAAATTTTCTGTTCTCCAATGGGAGCTTTAGCTTTTGAACTGCATGCTTTTTCCTCCAAATTATCACTTAATCCACACTTCTTTCACTTCCTGTCTGTCCCCTGTGGGCCCCCCCTCCCTGCATCATAGGTAGAAATTTCAATACCTAGATACAAAAAAGCAAGGTAAATAGAGCTCAGATTTTGATTTCTTTTCTGAACTCAAGATCTTTGGGTGTCAGGAGTGATCAAGAGTGAAACTGCTTCACTAGATTCTCACTCGAGCAGTTTAACTTTGGTGAAACAGCCCTCTTCCAAGGACAGGAATGGTGGGTGATTTAGGAATGGGAATGCTTTGAGCAATTTGGTGGATGGGAAGAGACATACATAAGACAGCAACATTTTGTCCGTTAAATTGGAAGCGATTGCTTAATGACAGAGAAAAGCAAAAAATTGTGAAAAAAACCCCAAACCCTTTCTATTTTATTCATGTAAACACTGAACAAAAGAAAGAAGTCCACCCTTTAGGTTACAGAGTACAACATTTCTTGTCTGTCCGAAATACCAAGGATTGCAGTTAGGACACTTTGGGAGGGCTCACAGGGGAGTAAAAATCTCATCTTCCTCAGCCTTGCATACTAAGGAGCACATAATCATTATATTTAATAAGTAAAATGCAAGCAAATGTCAGCCACTAAATTAAAATGCATCTTTGGATTGCTAATTGTGCTCATTGCAAATTTGGGTCATTTTGCATGAGTGACTCTAATGTAGGGCTGAGATTGCCATGTAGCACAGTGAATTCCTGATTCCCTGTGCTAATCCTGAGCTCAGTGATTGTGTCAGGTGCAGTTCTGTGTGCTCCAGCAGCTGGTTCATCCACATCAATGCAAATAAGGCAACTCCTACAATCAAAGCCTCGTGAGTCTAAAGCCTGATTGCTGAGGGCAGGCTAAAGAGCAAAACAGGCTCACTTCCAAATCATACTGACTGACAAAACAACTTTAATGTCCCCCCGGTTCCAAAGCCAGCCTTTTGCCAAAAAAGACCAAACAAACTGAGAAAAAACATATATTAAAAAAAAAAAAAAATGCAGGACAAGCATCGTTTTGGGTGCTTAGAAAATTCATTCAATATATAAACATATTTATGGACCTGAGTGAAGTCTGCAGTAGCGATAATTAACACAATATTTGAATACTTGTGAGAGAGTATCCCCAGCCAGTGATTACTGTCACGGCCCGCCTCTTTTCTCAAGGACGATCCTCCGGGCGCTGTGGTGTCTCCACACCTCCCCTTCCCTCCCGCCGCCCATCCCAAAGGGAAGCTGTTTTTGTGGTGTCCCTCACCCACTCACCTCTTCCTCCCGGCTTTCGAGAAAATCCTAAGGAAACCCCTTACTGAAATCTTCCCTCTGTCTGCTCCCCAGTTTTTAGGCTTTGTTCTGCCTGCCTTTCCATTAAGTCCACGAAGCTGGAGAAAAACGCTACCTTGAAAAAAGAATGAGGCCGTGAATAAAAATCCAAAGGCCACTCCAGGGGATCCGTATCAACGTAGATAACACGAGAGCACACCCTATAAATATAATACACACAGTACTATAAGTGCAAAACAGGATAAAAAATAGCCTTTCCAGCAAGAGCAAATCCCCTGGGGCAGGGCGAAGAGGAGACCTGCAGCCCGAGTAGCCCCGCCCAGAGGCTAAAAGTCTGTCACAGGCAACATTTGGTTAAAGAGAAGCAGAGCTTCGGGCAGCAGGAGCTGCGCTGGTTCCCTCACTCCAGGCAGAGGGGGAGCGGGTGGCAGCCCGGGACGAGACGGGACTCGGAGACCACCTTCGGACGGGAAACTGAGCGAAACCGAACAACCTCGGCAAAGTATGCGAAAGGAAACACCAGATTTTGCTTTCCCCCGTCCCTCCACGTCTCACCCCTTCTGTCTAGTCCGTTCACACGTTTTAGGAGGCGTGGGCAGGGCCAAAAGAGCGACAAGTAAATCCGACCTCAACATCCTGTATTCCCAGAGCGGCTGCAACCGGACCCCGGCCCGCGGCCACTCGCGCCTCACCCTCTCCCCTTCCCGTAACAGGATTAACAGATATTTTCCCAAAAAGCAAACCAGAATTTGGCAAATCGTGTGTGTCAGTCGATTTACTCACCGTATCCACTCTTTTCCGGTGTGAATTCAGCGCCGTTCTCACACAGTTTAACCTCGGCTGGCACAGGGCATCTTCAAGGAAAACGTTTGCCTGGCAAAACATTTATATCCCCGGCGTATCTTCTTCAGGCACACCCAAAAGGGGCGTCCTGGGCTCTCGGGAACTATCGCATCCTGATGACTCGTAAATAAGATTATTGCCACGAAAGGATCCCGAATGTGTTTCAGTAAGCTGTTTGCTGTGCTGTTCTGTTTTGATTCCTCCCCCAAGACCCTCCGACCCTTCCCGGCTGCACTAGTCTTTAAACACGGCTGCAACTCAGGCTGCAGGAGAAAAACAAGCTCTGCCCGTCCGGAGCAGGGCTGAATCCCTGTTTTGCAGGATTCAGCCTGCAAATCAATACACCTGGAGTCAGCTTTCAGATCGCGTCCCTTCCAAATGGGATGAGGCAGCTGTCCCCCCCAGGACTGGGGAGGCTGCTCAACTTGTCCTGGCTGCTCAACTTGTCCTCCCTGCGGGACCCCGGGAGCCTCAGGGGAGATGCTCGGCGTCCTCCAGGTGCTGCAGCTATCTCTCGAGGAGTCTGAAGAATTAAAATTCTATTTCGCTCCGAATTCCCTTTTGCCTTAGGGGTTTTGTGGGGTTTTGTTTATTTGATTGGTTGGTTTGTATTTTGTTGTTTTGGTTTGGGGTTGGTTTTTTTTTGTTTGTTTGTTTATTTGGGCTTTTTTTTCCTCCCCTGTGCAGGGAGATATTTTGGCTCTCTTTTAGCAACAGGTGCAGTTAGGCAGCAGAGAACCCCTAAAGACATCCTCTCAAACAGAAGTCTGTCCGCACAAAGTCTCTTAACCCAGTAAACATTGCAGATAAAGTTTCTTGGGTTGTAGCTGAACTTCAGTTTTCCTATATACTGTGGGAGCAGAATGAGGAATATGCGATTATTTCACTTCCAATAATGACACACATTTCTAGCTCTGTAATTTTGTAGTGTTTTCTCTGTTTTTTCCCAGGTGAGGACATCAGGTTTGAATCAAAGGTTACTTGACTTATCAGTAACCCTCTTATAAACTAACTAGAACCTTGTAAAAACAGCAGTAATGTTTCACCAGTCCTATTCTAATGCAATTTTCCCTCCTTCTATTAGAAGTATTCCCTTTATTTGCAACTGATGGTCTTTGGCAATTTGGGGTTGGGGGAATGAGATGGGTACATGTAACCAAAGTGACACATTAACTTTAGAAACTTAAAAAAATAGTGACACACATTTTCTGAATAATTAACAGTGAGCTGACAGAGCAGTAGCTCCATAATTTTAGAAACTTAAAAAAATAGTGACACACATTTTCTGAATAATTAACAGTGAGCTGACAGAGCAGTAGCTCCATAATTTGCAGTTTTGAAGAATATGGCATAAAGGCTTTAACCATGTCCAGTCAGAGGAAACAACAGTGCATGAGCATGTCTTTTCAGCAAGGGAGTCCCCCACCAGCAGCAACCTCCTAAATCCATTTGAGCAGATACCCAGGTAACTCTTCTCAACATAACCTGAGAGCTGTCTGGCTAACAGCTTTCCAGGACTAGTAAACAGACTGCAAATGAAATACATTCCTCCTCTCTTAGAAACACCAAAAGCTACCTTACACTCATCTCCCCAGGTCTCTTGGCTTGGTAGGCTCCTTGCAGTTTGACCCAGCTCCCAATCTTCCTTCTGACCAGTGCAGAAATAGACACTTAGCTTTCCCTGCTTTTTATAGTATCAGCTAAGGATTTCTGACTTGTCCCACAGTATTCTTTTTGTACTGATGGGAAAAATGGTGGCAGACGTTCATGCCCATTGTAAACTCATAAAAATATATAAAGAGCCTGCTCATGACCAGTGAGTGTCCTCAAAGTGGTTACCTGAGTATCTCTTGTTAACCAGCCTATTGTAATGAGGCTCCACATTTGTACACTACTTACCCCTGAGAGCCACCTCATGTAGGTGATGTTTATAGCAAAAGCTCTCTATGTTCTACTGTGTTCTCATACTCCATGACTTATCACAGGCATTACAATTTAGGAGTTGGGATGTCCACTCAGTACAGGCTAAACAAACAAACCAGGGAAATGATTAAGTAGCAATATAGCTAAAAAAAAAAAAGCAAACAAAACCACCCACAAATAATGAATATATGAAGATGGCCTAATGCTGAATGTCTCAGTGACACATGCTAAACACATTAGTTCTAGATAACAATAACATATTCCATGGTAAGAGTCACAGTTTTGGTCAACACAGGTCATTGAACTGGAGTGAAACATATTCTTGAAGCTAAATTTAAGTCAGCTGCCACCCCACCTCTCACCTAGCCAAAAAAAAAAATTCAGCCCTGTACAAGAAAAGAGGAAAAAATACATGCCAGAACATAAAGCAGGTTTAGGTACATATTACAATCTTTAGGATTTATAATTACATCTTTATTCTGACTACCAGCTTCACTTTGAAAGTACAGCCACGATCCTTACATACTCATGAAGGTACCTCACTGTTCCAACTGATCATCTCTACTGTTTTGAATTTATCCTACTAGGTATATCGTACCAAAATGCATTATTTGAAATTCAAATAAAAACTGTAAAATTATCACGTAATAACTAAAATTATCATAATTTTAAAAGTGCCAATTCTGACCATTAAGGCAATACTAAAGATACTCTGCTGATAAACAAAGAGGATCAATTCTTGCTATGAAGAAGCAATGTGTCAAATCAGAGCTATCAAAACAATTTCATTTTCCATTATATTCTTATTTTCTGCTTTTCCTTGTGCAGACAAATCACTAGTATTTAAAGAAATATGGGATGGTGGAACTGATTGTAGCATATTTACTCAGTTAAGTACTTGGGTATAGTAATGAGTTTGTTTTAAAATATTCATATTATATAAATGTTAGTTGAAGTTGACAGTAAATATTGAATAGACATACCAAAAGGGCAGTATGTCATCTTCACTTATCCTGTATTGTGTAACATTCAGGCAGCTGTTTGCTCTGGTTGTATCCATTTTCTTACAGAAAATTAATTTTTTAAACTTATACCAAAATGATGATTATGACAGATGAAGAAAGAAGGAGGGAGTTTAACAGAGGGAGTTTAGAGATTGAGCCATTCACAAAAGATTATGATAAACTTCCCGGGGCTACTGTTCTATTTGTATCAATTAATGCTACTTAGTTATTAGGTCTTTTTCTCCGGACATTATAATGAAAGACACAAGGAAGAGCAAGGTCTAATGCTATTGCAATTTTCAGTACAAGGGAAGCATCAGGAACGCGCTGTTACTAAAAAAACCCAAAAACTTCCGTATTTTTTTTTCCTAAGTGGTACATGACAAATAAGTGATTCCTAAGCATTTGTGCAGACACAACAAGGACTAAAAACAATCCTGAGACATGGACAGAAAGAAGAAAATAGGACTAAAAGGGTTGTGAGAGAGTATCTCAGCTCTATGTTTTCCACATGTCTAAAGGTGGTATTCTCAATTCCCTCCTGTCTTTTACAATATGGTTTCTAAATATGGCATTATTTGCCATACTTAGCAGTACTGTTTCATTCCCTTTTCAGGGAAAAGAATTCTCTCACACTCAAAAGACCTTAGAGTAAAAACACTTATGTTCCCAAAGATGCTGTGTACAGGAGCCTGAAATGGAGGATGGGTTTACTGGCCTGAAAATACAGCTTATGTGATGTGAACAGACATTCAAAGAGGGAAGAAGTAGTGCCACCTAATTTCCTCCTAATTTAATATCGACATAATTCTGTCTGCTGATAGAGGGTTACTGCAGCTGGAGTTCGCATTCCTCATGTTCTCTTACAATCCTTCAGAATTTATATGGGAGGATTGTACTGAGAATGTTGAAATGCAAGTGTGTGCATCATTCAGTTTGTTTACTTTCATTACTATAATACTTCTTGATTGTCTTTTGGGCTTTTACAAACTTGTATATAACTGTTGCTACTATTTAAAACAGTTCTGAACTAATATCCCATTATGAATGCCTCCTTGTTCTGTAGACAGGCTGAATTCAAATTTTGTAGAGAACTCAGTTATTGTAGCTTTTTTCTTCTTTTTCATTCTCCAAACCAAAACACCTTGAAACCAGACAACCAAATCAAAATACCATGAAATATTTACAAAACACTCACTAAAGGAGGGAAAAAAGCCTCAGATGGTTGCAGCGAATAAAGCAGTGTTTTGAAAGCCAAGAAGCTATTTAAGCATTGTCTTAACTCTTCTTTTCCCCCACATAGTCTGCAAAGTCTTACTGCAGTAAAATTCTAACAAAATCCTTCACTGCTGATCTGCCAGGAACAGTTTTGGTTAGAGACCTGCTATTAACCTATAGTCTTCCAAGTGTCTTACACCAACAGTGGATGTAGAAGCACACACTTGCCAGGAAATAACACAGGTGAAGCAAAAATTATTTTTCCTGGGAGGCTTTTGCCAGCAGCAATTTAATGATTTTCGAGTGTCAGATTGAACCTATTTCTCAGTTGATATACATGGTTGGATTCTTTAAGCTGTAACTGAGAAAACACACATTATTTTGTATGTGCTTTCATGCCAGAAAACTGCTGGACTCTTCTCTCCTAGCTTACATAAAGATCCACTTCTCTGCTTGCTTAGGCTAGAGGAGAGGGAAGGGGAAGGGGAAG
>VZSE01003602.1:172019-198595 GCA_013398275.1 Promerops cafer | reverse complement strand
GCAGCCTCTGCGGCTGCACAGCTAAAACAAAAAAAAGTCCCCCGAGCTCCCCACTAGCCCCTTAAAATAGTTCCCTTCGAGGTGTCTCGGCTAGACATGGATCTCTGCTGCTCTTTTGCTGCGAAGTGTTTCTCTCGCTGTGCGCAGAGCCCAGCCCGGGGCTGGACGCGGAGCGCTGCCGGCCCGGGTCCGGCCCGGGGGGCGAGCGGGGCCGCCCTGCACCGCGGCGGGCGAGGAGCAGCGGAGCCGCCGCGTGCCGTCGGGTTTTCCTCGGACACCCACCTGGGCCGTGTCTGCGTTACTCCGGACCGCGCCAGGCTTGGAAAAGGTGCCGGTAGGCTCGGTTTCGTTACTGCTTTGCTCGGAGCCGGGGAGGCGCGGGGCGCGCAGGGCTCTGCGGGAGCGCCTCGGGACGGGCCCTGCTGCTTCCGGGCCGAAACGCCGTCCCACAGTGGGGGCCCCTGCTGTGGCTGGGGGGGTCCGGCTTGGGGGGCTGTGGCCGGGAGGATGTAGCATCTCCGACCCTGGAGTAGCGGCCCCACTGGAGACCAGTGCAGGGGCCCTTTCTGGCCCCACAGTGGCTCGGGCTGGTCCCCAGGGCTTTGGGCCACGCTGGCAAAGCTGCTCTCCTGCCTGCCCCTGCAAGTGCTTCCTTCAACTGGCAGCACTGCCCCTGCCGTTTTTATAGCCAGGACTTAAAACCCGCTTCCTGGCTCATTTGGCTTCCTGGGGGTCACAGTCGGTCCCCCACCCTTGGGCCTCCCCATCCAGACAGAGCTTGCACAGCCAGTTTGGGGAAGAGTGGAGCAAACTGTTGGCTGCACCCTGCTGAGGTCCCGGGTCCCCCTAGGCCGTTCTGCAGCCCTCCAAAAATGGGGCATGGATTGGGCAGGTGCAGCTCTGTGTGTGTGGTATGGGTTGAAGCAGTAGGTTTGGGGTGGGTATAGAAAGGGTTGGGGCCTGCTTGGCTCTGAAATGCTTGCGAAGCACAGGGTTCAGCACCATGAGGTGGGGCAGGAGGGCCATGACCCCGAGCATGGAACGGTGTGCTGGTGGGTGCTGCTGGTGGGTGCTGCTGCCAGCACCCCTGCCCCACCAGCTGCTGCTGGCTGTGAGACTTGGGAGTGACGCCAAAGAAGGGCTGTCTCACCCTGCAGCCTAGTCCGTGGCTTTCATGGACAAATAGGAAGTGTTTTTCTGTAAAAAGAGGTAAAACATCCCTGTTCCTCACCCTTGCCAGTTGCAGGGAGATACGGAGAGTTCTGGAATGGGAAAGATCCTCTCTCTTGGATGTCTTAGGCTGGTTTTGTAAGCTGGGGAGAGACAGCTCATGATTTTCAAGGCCAAGGCCTGTCAGTGGAGACCTATGCTCACAGCTCGGACAAAAGCATTACAGAGGGGCAGGACAGTACTGGCAGGGCAGGTGCCCTGTTAGCTCAGCTTCTAGTGTGTCATGCTAAATGGGACTTGTGTCACACCCCAGAAGAGTCCCAGGACTGTTCACAAACAGGGGACGTATTCTGCTGGCCTCTCCCAGACTGGCAGCTCTCTTGAAGTTGCTGTGCTTGCTTGTATGAGTGGGATTAGGTGGATTTGTCCCCAGCTAAACACAACTCGAGATGGTTTTCTTAAAGGGGTAATGTTGATTCATTGTGCTATAGTGAATCTAAGCAGGGGCAGGTGATGAACTGGAGCCATTCCATCTCTACCATGCTTTATGAGCCATGAATATTTTGATTCCTTTGGTGTCATTGTTTTTGCGTATCTGTCCCTGTGTCTGGTGTAATCCTCTGAAAAAAATTTTTTTTTTCAAGCACTGTGCCTGCCATTAGCATGTAGTGATTGCAGACTGTGTGAAGGCAGAGTCCTGAAGGCATTTTGATCAGGTTGTGTTCAAGTGTCTCGGCCTTACGGCATCAGGAATTAAGTTTCTATAACGAGTCTGTTTCCTCTAAAGCTCCAAAGCAGTGGATAGGGTGTAGTATTTTGTGTTTGCATTTTATTTTTTAAATATAATGCTCTCAGATTAAAAGCATCACATACTGACACCAGCGTCTTTAACTGAGCCGTAACTTTGAAGACTGTTTGCTAAAGCATCCCTGTTATTTATGCTTGTTGCTGTGCTCACCTATAAGAACAATATTTCTGCAGAGATGCACTCCTGGTTTGGAGAGGTGAAACTCCATAGAAAGCCTGTATTCTTTTATAATGGAGTATGTAGAAGGAAATAGTTTGTATTGTAGTGACTAATCTGCACACCCCCTGAACTAAGACATTTAGTTAACCTTTCTATGCTGTTTGTATGGGATAACAATATAATCTGTCTTGCTAGTGCCTGCTCACCTGAACATAACTGCAGGCAGTAAAAATGCTTTTTTAAGAGCTTACAGTGGTGAGTGAGATTGGCAAAGCAAGGACCTGCCCTGCAGACCTGATAGGAGATGGTTTAGGATGGCTTTACAGACATCTGTTCTGTTCTAGTCATGGAACTTCCCCCTGCAGAATCTGGGGGAGGCAGTTGTCAAAAGAGGCACAGATGTATTTTAATATTAAGATGCTAATTTTATTCTCAGTAAAGAAGGTTGTGTGCTGCTTAGGTTTTCTTTTAGCTGATACTTTGGTAATGTTTCTCCATTTCAAATGTTTGTGTGAAAAGAAACTTTAATAAGAGCTGGGGGGAAAAAAAAGAGTTTAGCTGAATGATTTTGTTTTGGCAACTTGTTCCATAGTGGCAGCTTTGAAATTGTCAAGGCTCAACTTTGAAATGAGCGATACGTGGAGTTTCTTTTGAGGGAGACCCAGCCTGCACACTGGGGATTCATTCCTGTGCACCCTGGGCAAGGTATCCTGACCTGGGGCAGGGAGACTCAGAAGGGAAAAGTCACTGGCGGTGCTGCTGGCTGGGAAGAGGCTGGGGAAGCTGGAGAGCTTAATGTCCGAGGATCATAAAGGATACGTGCAGAATAGGGCTATTTCCTTGTTTTTACTGTTTTTCAGAGCATCGTATAATCCAGTCTAGGCCTGTGGGGGTTCTGCAGCTCCAAAATGGCTCCTGGCAGATTTCTGGGCACTGGGCTGGGCAGGGATCCCCCAGCCTTCCTGGGGACCGTGCCCCTCCCGGCTCCCAGCACCTCTGTCCTGTTCTGCCAGAAACGGGTGGGGGGGGAGGATGTGGAACCCCCAGGAGGATGTGGTTTGGTAAGGGGGAAAAGTGTTTTTCTCTGCAGCCTGTGTGGAGCCTTGCCCAGGCAGGTGCGGGATGTCCTGCTGCACAGGGAGCAGAGCGGGTCTGGAGCGTCATTCACAGCCCGGTGTGCACCTCCAGCCAGCAGGGCCAGGGCAGGGGAGAACACGGCAGGGCCAGAGCAGGGGAGAACACGGCAGGGCCAGGGCAGGGGAGAACACGGCAGGGCCAGAGCAGGGGAGAAATCGGCAGGCTTTTGGTTTCTACTGGCCATGGGCTTGCTGCATTTGTGTGCCACAGAGAGCAACCGCTTCAGAAAATACAGTTCCATCCGGAAAGGCCCGAGAGGCAGGGCATTAGCATACAGTCTTTGCCTGACATAAAATTAATTACTAATCTATACCTTCTTTAAATTCCTCCCAGCTTCAGTCAGACATCATTTCAATGCAAAATCTGGTGTTCGTAATTTTTTAAAGTATTTTTGTCACTTTCTGTAGTTTATGTAGCATAATTCTTGTTCTGAGAAAGATGATGTTCTTTTTGTTAGCTTTTGTCCATATTTTGTTTTTTTTTCCTGTTTTATTTTTTTACCTGAGTTAGTAGAATGCTGTTGGATTTAGGGTTTCCACTATTTCAGTGTGTTCTCACTGAAAATAAACAATTTCTTGTTTGCATTTATTAAATCCATGGACCTGAGCTTTTCAGGGATTGTTGGTAAGAGAAAAAATGTAAAGCTTGTATTAAGACTGGTGAAACTCAGTATTAACTATAGGAAAAATCTTAATTTGGACTCAAATATTATCTTTGATTAAGAGAAAAAGCTTCATGCAGCAGGTGATGTGACTAAAGTTTTTCTGAGTCATGCAGAGTGCAGAGTTTGCAAGGACTGGTCTCTGGCTGCTCACTGGTGAGGAAGGCAGACATTCCCCAGAATACTCATTTCCCTGCAGTATTTTTATTTTTACTAGAAAGAAGATGCTGCAAGAACTTTCTGAAACTGTGAATCATAAATATTTTAAAATCGTATTCCAGGGACACTTGAAATAGACTTGCTCAATTTTACAAGATTATAAAAGAAAAAAAAATGGACAATTTTTTTCTGTTTTTCTCCTATTTTTTAGAGCCTCACTGTCCAGATTTTATTTTGCTGCCTTTTTCTTTCCCCAGTGACAACCAAGGCCAAAGGGGCACTTAACTTGCTTTTAAAAGTATGTTTTAAAGTGAGCCTGAGTTTTTGTGTAATTTCATGACTCTAGAGCTTGATTTATATTTTTTAAAATGAGGCTATTTCCAACATTGTAAAAATTGGCAAAACTGCAGTGGTAAAATATATATTTAATTTTTAATCCTGACCCACAGGAGGATTTTAAAATAATACAGCAAGTGGAGTGTTGAACGGCTTTGCAGCACTCATTTTGTTTTTTAAATTAGATACCAATGTGTCATTGCAGTCTGCTCCTTTTTTTCTGTTTCCTTTTTGTTCTTTGATGATGCAGAAGAAGGCAGGCAAAGGACCAAAGGAGTTGAAAATATGCCTTGAAGACTCTCCCCATACCTTCGGGAGGATGCTGGGCTGAGGTTAAAAAAAACCCCTTTCTGTTGGTGCTCACGTTATGTTGCTGAGGACTTGATTTCAGAGGAGTTCCCCAACCCTTTAAAAAATCTCTGGTTGGAAATATTTTTTTAGAAAAGAAGAAGGAAATTAAAAGAAAATTAAACATTAGCTCCTTTTTTAAACGATGAGATTACGTGGGGCATTTTAAGAATTCTGATTTGATAAAGAACGTGCGGGGTCCTGCCGAGGGGCCGAGCTCCGGCAGCCGCGTCTCACAGCCGTGGTCTCTCTACGTTTAGCATGAAACCAGAATGGACCTTGTGAGCCACGTCATGATGTCTGCAGTCACAGCACAGAGGCGAAGACCACAGAGGGCTCTTCTAAAAGTCCCAATTTCAAACTACATCCACTCAATCAGCTTAATAAAAATTTATAACTCAAAACTCCAGAAATTTGTAACACAAACTTGAGCAACTGTAGTATTAAAGCAAAGTTCTTTGTTGTAATTTAATTTTCATCTAAGCTGGGGGAAAAAAAATTATAGAACAATAGTTTATATCAGCACCTTAGCTTTATCACTCTTATATTTTTAGATTTTTTATTTTTGCTGTAGAATAAGAAATAGTTCTCTTCCAGATTGACAATAAATTACACTGAAAAAATTAAGCTGGCATAAATGCCCCCTACAAAGTATAAAATCACATATGTATTAGTGAAACATTAATGCCCTGATAATGTGTTTTCTTCTTTTTGTTAGTTTTCTGTTCTTCATCTCGGCCAGTCTTTTACAGAAAAGCTGGTTGTCAGTACAGCAACGAGACTAAATCACGCTCTGTGGAGAGGCTGACGCAAGGAAGGGGCATTGGAGAAATACTGCATTTCATAAAGAAAATCACTAGAGCATTAGGAGAGCAAACATGTGGTTTTATGAACATAGTTATAAATATTTAAACATGCAAAATGAAAATGTTACTAAATATCTGTTTTTCATTATCTTTCGATGAACATTTTCATTCTTGGAAGCGTTGCTGGCTGTCTGCACAGAGCGATCACCACCCCCTCCCCAGAATGAATGATGTGTAATGTGAAAACGTGTTAAAATGCACAGTTGTTTGTAATATGGTCTAGCAAAGTGGAAGACATTCTACCAAATTTGGTATTCTACTGAATCGCAAAGTATTCTTGCCCAACAAACAGGCAACCATCCTGATCTGTCAGCAACTTGCTTGCTGGATGTTATGAAAAATCTGAGAATGGTTTAGAAAATACAAGATGTCACTCAGCGAGCTTGGAGTCGTGTCCTGCCATCCCTTCCCCAGCAAAATTCCTACAGAAGTCAACAAAAGATGCGGCTGCTGATTTTATCATTAGCAACGTATTATTTTGACGTGTCAACAAGCCTGGAAGAGTTGTATGTCTCTGTGGAATGGGTGGAAGGCTGCAGCAGGAGGTTTGGGGTGGGAGCCTGGGTGTGCCCCTCGGCAGGCCGCAGGGCTGAGGCTGCACCTTTGAACAGGAATGAGGCAGGCAGCGGTGCACACAGGCTGTGCAGCTCAGCTGGCGTGAGCGGAGGCCCGTGGGCAAGCGGAGGCCACGCTGCGCCTCACTGTGCGTGGTAAGGCAGGTGTGTGACTGCTCAGACTCGGCGTAGGCAGCCGTCTCTTGCCTTCGGTTCTCCATCCCTGCCTCCCCACCACGCTCTCACTGTGCTGTGGATGGCATGAAATGAGGTGCCAAATGAGATTTTTTTTTTTTTTTTTTTTTTTTTTTAATGTACCAGAGAACCCCTTTTATATTAGTCCCATACTTAATGTTGGCCATGGTGAGTTTCTGGTGGAGGCACGGCCCCGGTGCGCTGGCACATCCGCACGCACGCGCATGCTGTTTACTATTCCTCCTGCAGTTGCTCCCACCAATAAATCTGCACTTGCTGTAGCCAGGATGGAAATCTTTAAGACAAAGGACTTGAATGGGCAGTTTTTTATTGCTGTTATAGAGTAGAAGGCCCCAAGCTGGGGGCTACTGCATGCATGAATGCTGCCCCCCTTGGCTTGGTACTGTCTTCTGTGAGCTCTATACCAGTACCAGAGACTGTTAAGGGGAGAGGGCCCCAAGGCTGGTATTTCCCCATTTCAATTCCTGCTCCTCTGACTGCAGCAAATCCCAAAGAAATGATGGCTGAGAAGTAAACTTGGAGAAGAGCGTAGAAGGGCAGGCTCTTGGGTAGCGCAGGGGATGCGTGGGAGGGCAGCACAGAAACGTGGGAATGAGGAAAGGAGGAACAAAAGAGATGAGGGTTGGCGAAGGAGGAATAGCAGAGTGAAAAGCGGCCAGGCTGGTGCAGCAGTGAGGAGCTGCTCCTTGTCCCTGTGTGTGAATACGTCCAGCTGAGCCTTTTACATTTGCAGGCTGTTCAGGCAGAGCCCCCGCAAAAGTGTGTGAGTCTCTGGAGCCGTGCACAGGGTTTGCCCTGCGGGAAGCAGCGTGTGGCGCTCGGGCCGAGGGCCGCTCCGCGCCCCGCACCGCTGCCTGCCGGGCTGCGGCCGTGCGGGGCCGCTCCCTGCGCTGCGCTGCGCGGGCACTCGCGGTGCTGTTCCCGTGCCGGGCCTCTGCGGTGGGGATGGGGACGAGTCCCTGGGTGAGCCGGGCCTGAGCTGCCAGGGGGACAGAACGGGCTGCTGTCCTGCCGGCGGCTTCGTGCCCGCCAGGCTCAGGGGCAGAGGGCCCTCAGGCAGCTGTTGCTGGCCTCCCGCTCCCCCATGGCTCCCACTAGCCCCCATTCTTGCAGGCCACAAGTGGGTGCTGCCCTGCTGGAGGGACTGGGGCTGGCTTCTCGGCAGCAGGAGCGCTGGTGCTGCGCTCCATCCTCTTGCGTCAATGCAGACCTTTCCATGGACTCCAGTCGGGGTTGGATCAAGCCGTGCATGATTGTGGCCCTTGTGCATTTCAAAACTGTGCTAATCTATATCTGGATCCCAATGGGGGCACTCGGGATGAGCTGAGCTCAAACAATCCTTGGCAGGAGGGACAGACTGGAGCTGGCAAGGATTTTTGTCCCATTATTGGTTACTCAGAGGAAGGAATTTACGCACCATTTTAATATATGAAAAGCCTCATTTTTAACAAATCCCAGAGCGTTTACCAGGCATGGTGCTGCAGCTGGGTTGAGACTGCATGCTGGTCCTGGGCAGAGGCACAGGGACTGCTCTCTGTCTCTTTAGACACAGAGCAACTTCTGCAGTGGCTCAGCCCTGTGGGTGCCAGCCCCAGCCCCCCGGACTGCTAACCTCTCCTTGGGTTTGCCCCTGCCAGCAGGGCATGTGGGAATATTGGGGCAGAGAACAGCAATCGCAGTGCAGCCTGGAGAGCAAACCATGCTGAAAGCTCTTCCCAACTAGTTAAATCTGCCTGCGTGTGCTCAGCAAGTTTAGCCAGGGGTTGTTTACCAAGCTCAGAGGAGATTTGCCTGTCTGCACTAAAATCTTCAAAACATGTCCCAGAGACCCAGAGAGATATTTTACACTCTCTCAGTCAGTTTGCTCTTTTCTCTAGTGAAAAATCCAGATGGGTGCTTGTGTTGAAAACTGGATTGTATGAAGTCACACTTTCTGCTTTGTATTTCTGGATTTCTAAAGCAGAGGAATTCAACTCGTAAAGATTTTCCAAGATTATTTAGACTTGTCGTATCAAGACCAAGAAATTGGTCCAGATAACCAGAAAATGGCTAGGAAGAATGGAGGAAATATGTCTGGGGTTTTCTGTTTGAATGTTTTGGGGTTTTTTTGGTGGGGGGGTTGTTTTGTTTTGGGGTTTTTTTTGCTTTATTCTGTAGTGGGGTTTTTTTTGTTTTGTTTGTTTTGTTTTGGAGGAGGAAAGAATTCTAAAATAGTTTTCTCTGTTTTACAAGCATTAGTTGTATTTTTATCAACCAGCATAGCACCCGAGTACTTAGCAAACCGTTTCCTTCAAAACCATTCCCATAAAAAGAGTGCTGAAATAATCGGGCAAAATAATTGGTGTCAGACAAACAATTGTGTTTCTTGGTAATCTGATGCCATTTTAATATCTTGCTTTTAATGCAGCTGAGAGATTGGTTTGATAGACAAGGCACGGATGCTCACGAGCCTGAGTTCAGTTGTTAGGGCTATGTCAGAAATTATTTTTCACAGACAAGTGTAGTTGGAGTGTCAGCTCCCATTAAGTATATTAGGGCCTCTGAGGTTCAGTGCTAGCACACCATGTTTTGTAGCCTTTGGTTTGCTTCTGAAGCAAACCAAACCAGAAGGTCTTTGGTTAACTTCTGACCACTGACATATTCAATGAAGATGAGCATTTGAGCAACATCAGTGATTTCAATTGACTCATCAATTGCCATTGCATAGCAGTCCTCATGTTTCACTTTGGTAACAAGCTCATCTGCCACATCTGATGCCAGCAATTCAGTCCTTCAAACAAATGACATGTTTGATAAAGAAATCTTTTAAAATTCATTATGCACTTTGGCTTTTGTCTTTCCTTTTAATACAGCATCTGTTGCAGCTGGGATACATTCCTTGATCGTTTCTGAGTCTGCAATTATTTTTATGCCTGCCCAGTGTCCTGGAGATGTGAAACGAAGCTGCCATGCTATGCTGCTGAGCCCTGAAACTCTACACAGACATTCAATTTAATCTCTTGGAACAGACTGCATTAAAGTAGTGTCATCAGTGCACACTTGTGATAAAAAGACAACATGAAGAAAGACAGTGAACTAAAAGGCCCTGCTTTTTTTTTCTGGGAAGAAAATAGGATATCTGTCCCTTCATTTGTTTCATGGCTTCCTTGCGCAGCCATTTAAATTCAGCAGAAGGCTCCAAGTGTCTAAACTTTATCCTGAGCATTTTCCTCAGTGCTGGAAAGGAATACAGTTAAGTGTCCCAGGGGGAACTTTATAGAAAATGCTATGTGCAATGTTAATGACTTGGGATGGGGTTGGACGTTTTTCCGTAGAGAGCCAGTAGGGAAACAAATACAGGACTCGATGAGAAGTAGCAGGAATCCACTGCTCTGTGGCTCCAAAGATGGGCAGAAGGATAATGAGGGCTTTAACCCAAAGTGCCCCCTTGTGCCTCTGTCCTGCTTAATGCCAGAGCTCTATGAATATCTGGAGCTGGAAGAAATGACAAACTTCTTGGGTGCCACAAGAGATTGCATCAGCATTACTGATCCCTACTCAGCTTGTTACTGAAAATGCATCAAGCAGCTATTTGGGTCAGACTGCTAAATTTGTAGACACGGAGTGTCAAGAAGCCTTTTTGTCAACTTGGTACTGTTTAGTGTTATTTGTCTTCAAGTTCAAAGCAATCCTGGCCTCAGACTTGTGGTATTTTCTGCCCTTTCCCCTTTCTGTTGGCTCAGACCTCTTCCCTTTGAGGTCAACATCAAAATAAAGATGTATGTTTCCTCAGCCTGACCATGGCTCTGACTCTTTAGATCAGCAATCCTATAGTCCATATGTCTTCCCATCTGTCAACTGGCATTTGAAGCCAGCTTGCTCCTCTATTCTTTCAGACAAGTGTGAGAATCAGGAGTTTCTTTAATGACGGTTTCAGGCCTTAAAGGGTTTGCTAAGATACTACCTATTAAGATCCCTTGATGGCACCTTGAATAGAGATCAAAAGCAACTGAGTTCACTCCACAGATCTGATTCCATCAGTCAGTTTAGGGCATTGAGAGAGGGGTGGGGAGGGCTCAGGAGGGCACCGCGCTCCCGCAGTCAGGAGACAGGCTTGGCAGGTCCGAGCCCTGGCTCGTGGGAGCGGCAGAACGCGCAAACAAGCGCTGCTGAAGCCCTGCGGTGGTGGCTGTGCTCGAGCTGCCTGCGCGCCTCGGGTTCGAGAAGCAGATCTGCGCAGCCGGCCGTGGTGGCTTTGCTCAGGGCCCTGGTGGCAGCCTTTAGGGTCTGAGCTGTGCCTGGCTTGAACAAGCACTTTTTGGTGCTGCTTTAGTACCTGTGTCTGTGCCTTTGGCCGAGAGATTATTCAAAACCTGTTAGTCACACGAACAAAAATCTGATGGTACAAAATATTCTTCTCGTTAATAATTATTATCAGGCTGCAATTTGTCTCTTATCCTTTGGAGAGCTGCTAATAATGGGAATTTGTTTGCTGCTTCACCACTGGGACTACATGAAAGGCGATGTGGAGAGATGCTGCCTGCACAGCATGATCACAGCAAGGTGGCCACTCTTTCTGGGGGCACAATTTCACTTTCAAACTCCCCTCCTAATGCTTGTCAGGAGATGATGCAAAGCCCTTGGAATATTTGGGAAAGTGTTTGCTCTATTGGTGCATTTCTCCAGGTGACTATCGTAGTGGAATTAGTGGGAAGCTGTGGACATTATTTCAAGCCCAAAGCCTAAAACTCAAGGCCTTGTTGGCTGGGGGGGACTGGAAAATGCAGGGTGCTCACCGTGGGAAGGGTAGTGGAAGGCATTCCCCAGGGATCCTCCACAGCCAGTGCTAGCAGAAGTTGCTGTTTGTTTATGGGACCCAAATGTCTGAGGAGAGCTGAAAAGCGCCAGGATGTGGCTGAGTGCCGGAGGATGGTGTCACAGTAGTGACTGTCAAGTAAAACTTGACTCGCTGGAGTCAAGGACACCATATGTCCTCAGATTTGTGTTGAAGCCTGTTGAAGTGTGAGCATGATCCTGAAGTCCAGACACAGACTTTCTTTGGCCTCAGTGTTTTTAACTGTAGTCATAATGTAATTTCTGCTCCCTGAGCTAAAACAGCTGCTCTGGCTGCCTGCTCTGGAGCCTCACTGCTTTCAAATCAGGTGGTTAGTCATAACTTGGGGCATAGATTGTTTCTTTTTAGGATGGAAAACAAAAATTACTTTGATGTGTCTTCACCCAGATGATGCACCAGCTCCTGGACACTGCAGTCAGCAAAACATCAAGAGTCATTTTGTGTTCCTACTCCAAGCCAGCTCAAAAGTGATCTCTATCTGAGACTGTCATTGGGCTTATTTAAATGCATTTGGCTTTCTGCTCTTATTCTCTGCCTGTACTCTCGGTCACCCACTGTTTTTCATTTACAACCCCCACTCCGTCTATTTTGTCTCTTTTACGTGACAATACTCAGCCTAATTTGTCTTCATCACAGTCATTTTTAGTGTGAATCCATATCTGCCTTTTTAGGGGGTAGCAGCGTTGGTGACGTATACTTGTGGTTGCAGCAGAAGCTGCTATTGAGTTGGACAAAATAGGATGAATGCTGTATAAAAGCCTTCAGAGAGCTGTGAAATCTCCATCCTCTCTTCCTTGTTCTCCTGGGAACAGTTGCACAAAGAGTATTTTTAATGTGAAGCAAAAAGGATTCTGACGAAAACTCATTAACATTTTGTTTCTGCAAAAATACATGATTATCACAAGGCTGCAAGGGACATGTATTCAGTAAAGCTCTTAGATATATGCCTAGTTTTATGTATATGCTTAAATCTTCCTGATGGCCCCTGCTTTGCTGAATAGACTTATTAACCAAGACAAAACGAGGTATTTGGTGGAGCTGATTTGTACTGCTCAGGTATGATGCAGGTCTCCAACCTCACTGCATAATAATGCTCTGTGAGCAGTGAATCCTCTTGTACAAGTGTTGCAGTGGATTGATTGAATTACACACCCCCAAATCATTTGTAGCATAATTGTGAACAACAATCCATAAGAGCAGGATTCAGCCAGAGAGGTTGGAAGGGGAAAAACGTCAGAGCCATCATGTGCTGCAGCTTGTTTGCTTCATGCACCCTTGTAGAGGGAGCCCAGACAGAAAACATCCAGCGAAGGTATTGCTTCTCCATTGCCACTTCGGACGCTCCAGTCCCGTGAATAAAGATCTGACACGGGCTGCAGTCTCTGGCTATCCCTCAGGGCATATGCAGGCAGCCCCATTTCCTGCTGCCTGTTCTGAGCTGGTTAAACCCAGAACCGCCTTTGTCAGGAAGAGTTGATGCAGCAGCATGGTGGTGAGTCTCAGCTGCTCATCCTGTGTGAGGGCAGGAGAAAGTGTGTCTGTCTGTGCCTCTTCCTGCAGACATGCTGTGGATATGTTCGTCCGCTGCTGCGAACGCCCTGTGGAAGGTGGAGTGCTGGGCTTGCTTGGCTGTGTCATTAGATACTGCCCTAGATTCCCTTTAGAGTAAAGATTTCCCCTTTGTGCGGGAGACGAACGTGTTTTGGCGGGCACAAGAAGCAGCGGAAGCAAGCAGATGTGACAGAAGGGTTTCCAGGCTTGCTGGAGTTCTCGTATCTTTTCACAGGGGGAACCATACACTCATTTTTCATGAGGTCCCCATTCTTCCAGTGGTTGTAATCCACTTTCTGTGCCTCTTTCCATATGAAACATTTGGTTCCTTTTAGCAGTTGTTTGGGTGGAATAATGAAGTCTAAGAGTTGGAGACAAACAAAAAAGTCCCCCCCAAAAGATTGCATGGCCGTAGCTATTTCTTTTATGAAAATGAAATGTTCTGAAGATGTTTTGTATAGCTGAGTGTCATTTTGAGTCACTTGAAGCATACTGAAGCTTTGACACGATGTCACTGTGAACTGTCTGTCAGTTTCTGTCACTGTGCAGTGGATGGTTTCCTAAGAGGTTCCTTAATGTAATCCCTCTAAATACTGCTGCAGCCTCAGGGTGTGATCCAGTGCAGACCCAAAAGCCCAGGTGTCTCTCCTGGGACTGAGAAGCTCCAGGTTCTGGTTGTTAATTACAGATTTTCTGTTTTGCATACAAAGAACATTGAGGAGCAGAGGTCTGGCTGAGGACGTCCATGGCTACAGTGTTCAGGTGCTGCAGCCAAACAGGCTCACCAGGGCAGTGGTTCCCTACTGCTCTGTGCCTGGGCCAGGAGGGCAGCAGTCAGTCCCACTGCTCCGACACAAATCCTAATTCAAGCGGGCCTCTTGTCCCTGCAGGGCAGGGTAAGCAACTGCAGAATATGACAAGTACTTAGTAATTGTCAGTAAAAATCACTCACCCAAGAAGAGCACTGTTTTCTTTAGAGTAACGGGCCAAAAGCATCCTGGTTTAATTTCAGGAGGGCCAGGGGTGTTACACTGCGGTTTTTTACATCACCATTCATTTTGACTGTGCTGCAACAACAGGTTACTTATTATGTGTATGTAATTGGGGGTATTTTTATTAGTTGATGGAGAGATAGCTGTGTAATTAACAGACTGGGTAATTTGTTCTAACAATAAGCCATACTGTGACATGATTGTTAAACAGAATTCTACCTTAGCAGAAAAAGAAACATTTGCATTTAAGTCTGTTAGCAGAATAGAACTCAGTGTTTCTAAGAAAGCTGTGCTTGACCTTCGGTGAAGACTGGAGACAGTAGCACCTGTTAGCATGAAGCAAAGGAGGTTGGTGTATCACTGCTATTTTTATGACAGAGGTCGAGCATTGTAAACGTGTCACTTCCTGCATTAACACATCTTCCAAGTACACAGAGCTGCTGTAAAAAATATGGAACTACAAAGGGTTAAATCCCACCTAGCATTTGACATAAGTACTCCTTCTCAGCATGTAAGTAATGTGAATGTTATGTTGCACAAATACTTAAAGCTTCATTTACCCTCATCTTCTTTTCATTATTTGCAGGAGGTCTTGTTCTCTGATGGTGTCCTGAAAAATAAAGTGGATATTATTCTTATCTCCACTGCTGATATTTACTGCTGATAAACAGACTCAGTAAAACGGGAACAAATGTTTGTTTCATAATCCTCCTGCAACTGCTGCCTTCATTATATATGAAGAACACAGAGATTAAGTCTGCCATTTGCCAACAGCATGTTTTTGGTTTCCGTTTATATAGTACTCGCAAGCAACTGTATATTCATATTAACCTGGGCTGAAATATATATTTTTTTCCTTCTTGGGTAAGATATGAAGATTAATTATTGATGTACTCACTCTAGCCTTTCAACCTGGCTGGGGTTGCCATTTTTTTCCCCCCATGCTGTAGTATCTGAAGGATGTTTTCTCCTCGGTGGAGGTGAAGTTTGTACTGCAGTGAATTGATCTTTGCCTCCTTAGAAGTTTCATATTTTTGAAATATTTTTTGTGCACGTGGGTAAAGTCCATTTTCTGAAAATTGATTTCTTTTTATCACCGTATTAGACCACATCTTAAGAGTTAAAGTTTTATCATAATCAGATTCTATTTGCAGATAGCATCATGTGGAGACTCTTTTCAAAAGCATTAACTCAAACCACACGGATGCACAACTATTTTAGAAGATGAGAATTCACACATGCTTTTTATTATAATGCACATAAAACTGAAGTATAATACAGTAGGCTTGGCAATAAAACAGAGTAGTCGATATATAAATTTTATGCCTGGTTCTTTAGATTAATGAACTGCTTTTCTTGATGAATTGAGGATGAATGAGTAAAACCACAATGATGTGATTAGATACTAAATCAATTGTTTTCTGGCAATTCAGAAATTGTGTATCTAGTTCAGTGGTTCAGTAGGGGTTTTTTGTGTTGGGTTTTGTTGGGGTTTTTTTTGGTTTGTTTTTGTTTTTGTTTTTTTTGTTCCTGGGACAACGTGATAACCTTCTTGCGCTAGCCAAACCACTAAAGAGGCGTTGTCAGTCTCTTCAAGTTCCCTATTGTTCTCCAAAAATCACTTCCTTAAGATATATCCATATGTTGAGGGTCTCAGTAGTACTTTGTGGGAAACAAAGTTATGCATTAAATTCATTTAGTCTGTAACACCACTGGAGCTGGATTCAGCTGGCACAAATACCTCTTGATGCTGCTATAGCAGGGGGGAGTCTGGCTTTGCCTTCTCTTTTCTGGCACAAGAAATGGGGAGAGGTCAATAGTCAGTAAGGACAGCTGCCGGTGAGGGAGATTCCTCAGGGCTGAGATTTCAAGTTGATCCACTTCATACATTTGGAAGCTCAGATTTGAATTTAGGAATATAAATGAGGTCAGTGATTTTCCAAATGAGGTGAACAGCCAGACGACCTCCTTCTGTAGAGCGGGCCCCATATGTGTTTGTGGCAGAGAGAGACCTTTTCAATCTTAGAGGCACTGGGAAGAAAAAATACAGATGGGAAGCTGCCACAAGCCAGACAAGCCTCCAGAGGCAGGCAGGGAAGGAGTTAATCAGCCCCGTGGCGGCAGCTAGAGCAAGGCCTGTGCAGCAGGTAGTGATTTGTAGGAGGGTTGGGGTGGGCCAGCTGAGAGGAATGAGCTGATTGCTTTGGGCTGGGTCTGTATAAAAGGCTGTCTCAGGAGACCGGGTTCTGTTGGAGAGGCAGCTTTGCTCTTTGGTCTCCAGGAGTTGTGTCTCACTCTGTTGTTACAGATTCAGGTGAGAGAAGCTCTGTCTTGCACTTTTCTTCAGAGTCCTACGAGTGCTTCCAAAAGAGGTGCTGGTTTTGCAATGAAGGTCTCCCTTCTCTCAGGTGAGAGCAAGCTGGTGGTGGTCCTCGAGCTCTTTGGCATCTCCGTTTGGTGCTGCAGTCCCTGGCTGAGAGGTCAGACTGGCCACCATGGGGATGGAGCTGTGCCAGAAGCTAGCTGAGATAAACTCTCCTGTGTGAAAAGGTGCTTGTCCTGATCCTCCATTCCCTTACCATCTTCTGTAGTTGCTGGTCCAGTGCAGAAGTGGTGTGGGTTACTCCAGGAATGAGTGGTTCCTGGAGGGTGGAGGGCTAGCAGCATCCTGTGTCCCCAGGCAAGCTCTGGGGCAGGGGAGAGCCCCTCCATACCAAGGGTGAGTGCTGCAGAGAATGGGAATACCTGCATTTGCGGCTGCAAGGGTTAAATCTGATGGAGATGGTGAACCAGCCGAGGGGGGCGAGCAGCTGCTGTAGAGGTGTTTGGAACATGCAAAGTGGTGTGAGACTTTTGCCAGGGCTCTGGGACAGTTGTGTTCTTGAGGCAGGAAGGACAGGATCACCAAGGCAGCCCAGGGTGTTTCAGTGTGTGCAGCTGTGTCGTGGCTCGCACCGGGGAGGGCTCAAATGGAAGGAGAAAGAAAACAAGTGGTGGTGGAATTGAAGAAGGTGGCAGCACTGCCACAGTGGTGAGCTGGCGAGTGCAAGCTGCAGGCGTGTCTCAGATGGACTGGAAGAAAGGGAAGGAGACATGCGGTGTGCAGAAAAAAATGAATAAATTAAAAAAAAAAAATAAAAGCTCAGTCAGAGTGGTCAAAGCTTGAAATGAGCCTGCCAGGAGTGGGGGTCCTGTCCCGGGGATCCTTTGCATCCAGAATGTGCCATGGCATGCACAGACCTCTGTCTGGTCCTTTTCTTCCTTGGTAGCGTCTTCCCCCTCCCCCTCCTCCTTTGTCAGGCAACTCGTTAACACTTATTAGCAAGCATCTTCAAAAGGCCAGGAGGGGGGAGAGGATGGGAGAGGAGCTGAGATGGCTAAAGGAAATGATTAGGAGATTCCTTTTCCTTTCTGCCTATTCAAGCTTTAATGACCAGCCCTTGCTCTGTCTGTGCCCTGCATTGTTACCCAGCCCTGCCCTGGGACCGCAGCCCCCCAGCCACCCCCGGCACTGATCCGCTCTGACATCGGGGGCACCGCAAGTGCCCACAGCCGCGAACCTTTCTCATGCTGGGGGTGCTCGCTGGGCTTTACTCTTTTTGCTGCCCTTGGCATTGATGCCAGTGCTGTGCCAGCGCTGGTTTAGTTTCCTGCTGGTTCACCCCTCCGACTGTGCCTTCTTAATCGGTGTCATCGGTGCTGGGCTGCCTCGCTGATGTGCGATGCCGCCTGGAGTCTGATCTGTTTATGTCGAAACGTGGCTGGTACATCCCGGGTATCCAGCGCCAAGGACCAAGAATCCGCCGGGCAGCAGACAGGCTGGTTTAGTGCACAGGATTGTGCTTGCGTGAGGTGGGGGAAAGAGGGTTGACTAAAGGTGATAGAATTTGGCCCATAGCTGTCTGTTTCTGCCTTACAGTTGCAGTGCATGTTCAGTGGCTTCCCCTTGAGCTAGTTACCCAGAGCTGAGACCTGATCCCGTCTGCGCGGATGGCAGAGCTCGCGTTGGCGCTGGGAGGAGCGCCCTGCAGCAGCACCGGCTGTTCTGCGCTGCTCTCTTCAGGAGGGTTACATTTGTTTTGCTCTGTCCATCAGAGTCTTCGCCCTTTCCAAGGTACGGGACAGGAACAGATCCTGGGGTGGTTTTTATGCATTAGCGAACTCCACAGAGAAGGACTGGTCTATCAAAAGACTCCTCTAACTTGGTAATGACAACCATCCCTCCTCCCCTCCCACCCAGCAGACAAAAATTGAGAAATTCCCAGAAGTGGCTGAAGTTCTGCATCTACCAAGGACTCTGTAGGCATAAAATAGCAGAAAGCTATTTTCAGAAAGCTCCTGCCTTTTCCTGCAGAAAGGGCACCTGGGCATCTAGAGAGCTGGGTGCCAGCAGCGCGTGCCTGAGCAAGCAGGTGACCTTCGGTCAAAGCTCCTGCTTTGCAGAGGGGGAGAAAGGTTTCATAGACTTCCTGCCTGTACTTGATGATCTTTAAGTGGGGGTGCATATGTGTAACTGCATGTACAGGGCAAAGCCTTTATCCCAGGAATGGGTACTTTGGGACAGAGACCTAAAATGTAAGTAACTTTGTCAGAAGAGCTGTGTGTGGGGTGTGGGCTGGAGTTAAAGGGCTAAGATGTTTCCTGAAGTCAGATCTGACTCTTAAAGGCAGTGCTACATCTGCTCTGGGCCTTGCTGTAGACCTGGGCTTCTTCAGTATCTTCTGCTGACCTACTGGTGCAGATGCGTGTTTAATATGACTCTGTGGCCACCCACCAGTACCTGGAAAGAGGTTTTGACAGGGCTTGGTTATACAGAGGATAGATGTGATTCTTAGTAATAAAAAGTCATTTGCTCCAGAAGATGTTCTGAGGGCTCTGGCTCACTCCCTGGGGATGTAAAGTCTTCGGGGCAATGACTGTGTGTGGAGACAAACAGAGGCTTGCTAAATCAGGGGATGTCTGACTCTTGAGCCCAAGCTGCAAATGAAATTTACTCAGTTTGTTGACAGTTGTGTCAGCATCAAAGATGAGTACAAATTTGAAGTGAAAGGGGTAGGGAGGAGGGATGAAGTGATTTCGTTTGTTCTGTTTTTTAGCTTGTAGAACATAACATGGGTAATATGGAGAACAACCAGACCAAAGAGCTGCTGGTGGCTGGCTGGAGTGTTCCTGCTCGTATTCCTGCTCCGAGGGCCTGAGTTCACACCAGCTCCTACCAGGCTCCTTCTTTCAACAACTTATTATTACAGTCTGCTGAGAGTGTGAGCAAATCTCCTCTGTGTCAATAGCTGAGGGTTTAATTTTAAACAAGGGGAAAAGTGGATTTTCAGATGAATACTGGAAAATGGAAATAGGCATGGAAAAAAAAGCACAGAATTGGTGAGCTGGAAAAAATAGACAAATATTATTATTTTTTAGTGTTTTTCAGAGTGTATTCTTTATCTGGTACTTATTCCATGCAACATTTTGGAAAGTATTTGGCAAATGCATAGAAGTAATCTGTAGGATACTTTGTAGTCAGATGCCATGACTTAGATTAATTTACTGCCTTCAGAAATAGTGTGAACAAATGCACTGATTTATGTGTCAGTTTAAAATTTGTGTGGGGAAAGAGTTATAACTGTAAAATACAGAAAATATTTAGGACAGACGCTTCAAAAATTTTATAGCTTCTTAGTAAGAGAAGAGGGCTAAATTTCAATTATGCGTTTTATTAACATCTCCTTTTTAGCGCTATAAAATGGTAACAATGTTAAAATCCCCCCCTGGGAAATAATGTCACATGACTTGCCGCTGATGGAACTTGAGGGGTTAGGAAATGCTGGTGGAGTTAACCAGTTGTTAATCAGTTGCTCATTTGCAGCTGAGTCTTGCTCTAGCTGGACTGGAGATCATCAGATGATAGTTTTGACTTGGGGGCGGGTTTGTTGTGAACTTGGTGTCTCAAGATCCATAAGGAATAATTTTATTCCCATGACACAATCAGGTCAGCTGGTGTTGAACTTTGATGTGGTGGCAGGTCAGCAGGTGTTGGTGCCTGAGGCATCTGTGTGGGGCTGGCCCAGCAGGACCAGTTGCTGCTGGGCACTGGTGGCTCCCAGCAGGCTTCCTGACAGCCCTGCTGCTGCTGGCTTCACTGGAGGGCACTTTCCTGAGCCGAGCCCTCTGGGGAGCATCTGGAGCAGCTCTGGAGGAGCTGGTGCCCAGTACAAAACTGAGGGGCTGGTGGGAGCAGGACACTTCTGTAGCTCGTGAGGTCTGGACTTGGCCTTGCCCTGCCGGGGTGGGACCGTGACCCTGCTGTGGCACACCTGATGATGGGGTCTGGGACAAGTCCCCTCAGAGAGGCGTGGGCAATACGGGAGAGCTGTGGGACTCCCAGCCACTGAGGTCCCAAAGGCTCTCAGGTTCAGCATTTCTGTGACAAGCTGCTGGTAGGGCACCCGGGGAACCCCAGGAGCACCAGGGCTGGATATAAAGCTGCTGTGGGCCTGCTCCTGACAGGGTATTCCTTCAGAAGTGAGCGAGTCCCACAGGATGTGCTGTGAAGCCCCTTCACTGCAGGTCACTAACTGAGAGTTGGAGTTCATTACACTCCTGTCTCCTGCTGCTTATGGTGGAGGCACCTGGTGTTGGTTCCCCGTGCCTCCTTATCCTTGAAGCATGAACTGCATGTAGCAACTGGCAGCTCTAGTGGCTAGCTCAGCTCCTTGCCTTCCTGTAAATACTAGTTTTCCCCCTGTGGAAAAGGAGTTTTGGTGCTATAATCCCAATGAATGAAGGAGTTTTCTTAATTAAAGTAATAATCTGAAAGTTGTCATTGATAAGTTTGTAAACAAGCTGATTGCAGTAGGAGCATGAATAGCTCTAATGAGCACGTGTGGGTACTGAATTAACCATGGTTCACAAGCCATGCATGGCTATATGGTTATTCACAAATAACCACTTTCCCCTTTTGCTTGACTTTGCCTGCCACCCCAAAAATCTTGTCTTTACACAGCAAAAAGGAACCTGCATCTTTCACAGGAGGAGAGCTTTGAAGGCAATCACTGCTCTTAAGGTGGCTGGGGAGGCAGCCTGTGCTCTTGGTGTTCTTTTTCCCCCTAAATGAAGGCAGCCTGGTGGGCACAGCATGGGTGCTCAGCACTGGCCTCTCTTGCTGGTGGGTGGTTCCAGGGCCCTTGGAGGAGGCACTCCCCTGCTGGATGTGATGGAGCTCCTGTCTGTGAAATGGGAGAGCAGTGGCTCTGCAGGGCTTTGTGCTGCTAACGGGCTCTGCAGAGGAAGAGCCCTACAGAAGTGCAAATCATCTTCTTAACTTAAATTACGGATATATTTATTCACTGCGGTAAGCAGGATGGCAGTAGTAGGGTGGTGGTAGGCTCAGCTGATCAATATGTGGGTGGAAGTACACTGACTTCTTGTGACCCTCCCAAGGAGGTGCCTGCTGGACTTGCTGCTCTGCTGGTGCTGGTGGACTCTGGAGGAGTCTTCCCTTTCCAGGCCTAGGAACATCTCCATGATTTGATTGAAAAGAGCTTGTGTGTGTACCTCCCATCTACTGGAAGAGAAATAAAGTGTGATTGCTAAATGTCATCTGGATGATCCTGTCTGCAGCCTAAAATAGCAAAGGAAGAGACAGGGTGTAGTTTAACTTCCAGAGAGTTAAGTACAGCTTCTTTCCTGATCCAGAAGGGATCAGGGTTTGTGGTGTTGTGTACTCATGGCACTTGATCTCCTGTTCTCATAGCTCAGTATACTTTGCTGTCATTTCAAGATACCATGTTGTGAAGTGGAAATTCAGCCTCCTGTTAACCACTGTGTTGCTGCAAATAGCCTCCTTCTTTTTGAGTGCTCAGATCTAGCAGGGAATTAAGGTGGAGGGGAGATGCTGAATCAGTGACACCAAAGACAACTGGTTTTTGTTTAAAGTGATTTGCATAATGAATTAAATGATCACAAAATAATGGTCTGCTTCCACCCTGAAATCGTGACTTAATGTTTCTCTCTTGGACTAAGAAATGGTCCAAGAGGCTGTTTTTAGGAGATGGCTTTTGGGGGAACGCCTACAGTTCGTTGTGTATCTGTCCTGTAAGTTTGTACATGTCATGCTACTCTCATGGGCTTTATGCTCTTCTGGGTCTGCATGGTCATTAAACAGACAAATGAACCACCAGGGTAACCTTGGCTCTGAAGACTTTTGTGTTTACCAAGGTCTGCTTTTATGTGCAAAAACTCAGGGAGGAAACTTCTGTAGGGCTCTGTGTGTTCCCTTCCACAGCTAGCACTGTCTGATGGATGTGTGCGTGTCCCAGGTGCACCCCTTCTCCTGTTCCTTGGGGTTATATATCCATTCCCTGGTGAGTGCTTAAAGCAGCACTCTGGTGCTGCTGGAGATCTTGTTACAGGCTGGGTTCTGCTCCTCTTCCTACTAAATTCTCTTGAAAGAAAAAGACCAAAACAGCAACACCAATTCAAGCTCGGGTAGGGTTGTTACAGCAGAGTGGTGTGTCCTGTGCACACACAGTCACTTCCACGCACATTTGAGTTAAAATTGAAACTCCCAGGTGGAATTTCTACACTGGTGTGTGATCTGTGTGGCTCCCTTTCCTTTCCTGCCAAAGGGGAGGTAATGCTGCCCTGCTCTCCGGGAAGCTCTCTGGTGCCTGCTCAACTGACCCGAGTCCAAGCTGGCTTTAGGGAGCAAGATGTGTGCTGAGCTTGTTGTCCACTGCCCTGCAGGAATTGGACCAAAGGAACCATGTGGAATTATGACCTTCAGGCGTATTTCTTCTATCAAGCAGGCTGAGATTTGCTGGAGATTTCTGGTTTTGAGGTTTGGCAGGAATTGTCATTTCACATTGCTAGAAAAGAGTCTGAATATATGCCATATAATTAACACCAGGAAATTCTGACTCCTGAGGCTATAGGGTTAAACAAATATATGTCCCCATTAAACTTGAATAATAAGAGGTTAACTCATTAGGAAAAGAACACTCTTGATGTGCTTAATGGAGGGAGAGAGTATTAACTCTTACAGTTCCTTGTGAACCCTTATGTTAGTTACACTTTCCTTTTTGAGTGTTAATTTTTCTTCTGTAGAATACTTTACACCTCCAAATTTGTCTCCTGTTTATTCTGTATGAGTTATCTTTTGTTTCCTGGATTATTGATATGCCTGGATCCTTTGGAGCCTTAAAAATTATGCTTTGTTGATGGTTGGTGCATACTTTGAAATAATATGCAGCGCAGAACAAAGGGAAATCTCTAAAACCCCTTATTTGAAAATAGTGAAGGAAAATAGGTGAAGTATAGATAAATTAATATAGCCAAGGCAAAAACCTGCCAGCCTAATAGTTCTTTGACTGTGGTATGAGCAAGCCTTATCCCAGTGGCTGTGGCTCTGGAATGCCTTTGGTGGTCCCCAAATGCTGTTGTACTTTGAAGAGAGCAGGTGTTGTCTGAAATAATAATTCTGGCAGAGCTGATTGCTCCCTTCAGGCTGCACTGGTGTCAGCTCCAGCTCCTCCAGCCGTTTCCTCCATGTCCTCTTCCTTGCTGAGCACTGACCATGCACTCCAGATTGCAGTGGCTGGTAGAAAGGGGAGATACATCACTTTCATGTTTGAGATTCTCCTGGAGAATTCTTCCTCACTCCAGGCATCCTTAAGTGTTGCTCTTTTGAATAGTTTGAGTCTGGCTTCTTGGGAACTTCTGGCACTATGAGTCAATAATCCTATTGCTGATTATGCTGTTGTCAAAATAATTATTCCAAGTGTTGGCTCCATATGATGCAATTAAACTATTGATTAGTATGGTTTGGTCCAACCAAGGACAAAAATGTGGTCCTTTGCACAGATTTCCTAGAACTGAGAGACTGATTTTTCTTTGAGATTGCCCTATTAAACAAAAGGAACAGATTTAATTCAATAATTGGCTTTGGTAAATGGAGCACGGAGATCATTTGATTCTGTTGTATGCAAATAGGAAATTTTTCTCCATTGCTTCTCTCATTCTGGATCCTTTATAACAAACATCTGGATGTTTCTGGCTATGCATTCCTTCAACTTGGCAGTTAAAACATTCTAGAGAGGATTTGAAGTTAGGGGCCCGTGAGGTGAGAAGGGGAACCCAAAGTATTGATGACCCACTTAAGAAATGAGATTTGCTTATGGAACAGCAACATGTGTGAAGCAGCTCTAGCTGGGAACAATTCTAGGCATGGAAAAGACTAAGAGTAGTCTCAGACTATGTAATAATACTTTTCAAGGCAGAAAGAATAATTTATAATTCATGCAGCTGTATAAGCTCTTAGCAGAGTCAGTTATGGAACATTTTATTTTGTGGATCACCTGAGAATAGTCTATCTTCCCCAGTTCTGCAGAGAAGATGCAAGTCTGGGAAATGCTTCTAAGCAAGGAGGTTTTCAATAGCAAATAGTACACCAATGATGTCAGCCCAAGACAGGAAATCAGCATTTTGGCTCCTGCATCCTCCGTGGCTCAGCTTCTTTCCTGTATGTGGGAGTGTGCATGTGTGTGGAACTGCATAAATAATCACACACCAACGTGTTTCATGTGGTGAGGGACTGCCTTGGAGCAACTGGCTCCTGGGATGAGTAGGTGTTTAGCATAAACACATTTTGTGTGCTCTTAAAAAAGCTGAGGAACCTGTTTTTCACCTGTGTCCTGTAGAATGATCCTGAGATCCAAGATGTTACATATGCTGCAGCAGGGTAGAAGAAATTATGCTTTTTTTTTTTCCAAAGTAAGATGTTTTTGTTGAATTTACTGTCTGTTATGTGGGCAAATTAATCTCTGTTTTTGTCAGGTGCTTCATACAAGACTTCTGTTGCAGCAGACCAAGCATTTAGATTTCTGTCTTTATTTTTATTGGCCTGGTTTCCACTTTAGCAAATTCACAGCTTGTGAGCTATTGCTGGAAAATTTAAATGTGCAAAACATTAGGGAAGCACTAAGCACAGCCATCCTCTTAATTTGTGCCCTGTCTTGGCTCCTAATAGTGTTTAACATCTGAGTGCAGTAATGCCTAGAGCAGCAGCTCCATCAGCCCCACTGTGCTGTGCAGTGTGGGCAGGAGGGGAATTCCTCCCTTTGGGGTCTGGAGTGGGGACTAAATGAGATGGGGCCAGGGAAATCACCACAGCGGGGAAGAGAGGAACTGACTTGGTCACGCAGCAGATCAGTGGCACAACAAGGAACAGAATTAGGTTTCTGCTAGGATATTTAGTCCCATCTAAACTAATTTTTCATGGTGCCTCGAGGCAGACTAGGTGACTTCTTACCATACTTTTTTTGTCCCATTTTCTTATGAGCCTGTGGATGAATTAACTGGTACCTGCTAATTAGTGAAAGCAGACAAGGACAAATCCTGCTCAGGCTCACCTCAGCTTGCCTCGGGTAAACTTAAGGCTGACCATGACTCTTCCTTGTTACCTGGCCAGTTAGCTGTTGTGCCAATCTTGATTAACTTGGTCGTTTAAAAACTGAATTCAATTAATTTCATCATAGAGAAAAGCCCTCTGGCCATGCGAGTTTGCAGGGAGAGGCACAGAAATTAGACTTGGATCAGTACCTGCATTTCTCTGGAGTCACTGAAATCCTACCAGTAGTTCATAACCGGAAAGTACAAAGATAAAGCCAATAGTTATGGCAAAAGAAATCTCACAACTGTGTTTCATAGAATGCCATGACAGGCAAACCGTGCTTTGAAGGGAAATACTGAGTTCTTGATATGATAGAGCCTCTTCTACTGATGCAGTACATTTGTTATGACAAACAGATTTTCCAATGGATATCGGTTTAGGAAAAATAAAATGGATTAATACAGGCATTCAGCTTCCCTGTCAGTTTAGTATCAAGTTAATTTTATTTGATAGTTCAATGAAGTAAACTCCCCTTTTCCTTAATACATATTTGCAAAAAGTAGGCAATATTGTAATACAGTAATTAGCCATATTTGCCTTTACTATGTGTGAATAAGATTAATATACTAGAGTGTTCAACCTAATTGATCTATTATGTGATAGGGACTCACAACCAGACTGCAAATTACAGTTTAACCCCCCAAAGGGCTAGACTTGTTTAGAAAATGTGTGAGTCTTTAAGAGATAAAATTAATAGAACTGACGTTGACCTAAATATTCAGCGTTATTAATTGTATCAGTGGATTGTGCTGATTTTATGTGCAACTAGGAAGGCAGTGTTTGGAAAGGAGCAGGTTTATGACAGCAGTGGGAAGGGTGGCTAACAGAAAACATGACAATTATTGCAAGCCAGGTTTCCTGGTTAAAACAGTGATTGTCACAGGCCCTTAAAATTGCTATTCCATGTGGTTGTGATTAAATAAATCATCCGTGCAGTGTGTTTGGAACATAATGGCTCTGTGGGAAAAAAAATGTAAATCAGGTTTTTGTATTAATGAAAACAGTTTAATATGGTTTTAATGACCCATTTTTCAGTCTTCACCAGAAAGTAATTACCAGTAAGATAGTTAGTGCTCTGGGCTTTGTTCCGGCTCTCAGAACTCCTTCAGCCGGTCACCCAGGGGAGTCCGGCCCCGCTCCGCGGGCAGCCTGGGCCGGTGACACAGCAGGGCCGGCCCCGCTCCGCGGGCAGCCTGGGCCCGTGACACAGCAGGGCCGGTGACCCAGGGGAGTCCGGCCCCGCTCCGCGGGCAGCCTGGGCCCGTGACACAGCAGGGCCGGTCACCCAGCGGGGCCGGGCCCGCTCCGCGGGCAGCCTGGGCCGGTGACCCAGGGGAGT
>VZSE01003602.1:95871-166485 GCA_013398275.1 Promerops cafer | reverse complement strand
TGAGCGGGCACGGTGGCAGCGCTGGCGCCGGAACGGGCAGCGCGCCCTGGCCCAGCTGCAGTGCGGGGCCGCGGGGTGGGGGCCGCGCCTGTCACCCCGCATGCGGGACCCGGCTGCTGGCTGTCCCCGGAGAGCGGGGCCGGGGCTCAGCCCCCTGCCGCGTTGACAGCGCTGCTGCTCCTGCCTTCTGCCGAAGGGATCGTTTTGCTTAACAGTTCTGGTACTGCCTTTTTGCAAATAAAACCTTAATGACTAGAGTGGAAAATACTTTAAATTCTTTTTGATAACTTCAGAAATGTTTTCGGTAGCAGCCGACTTGTCAGAAAATATTTACATAAGTGCATCTGTGAATCTCGCTACAATATCTTAAGATCTGCAGCAGCTTTGTCACTTCCTTACAAATAGCTGTGAGCGATCTATTATGTAAAAAGGTTCAGTTTAATTTACAGGAAGCCTTACATTTTTCTCCAAGTACTGTGTTTAGTTTATCTTGTTGGGTTTTTTTAAACCACTGTGGCTCTTTTTAATGCTTCTCCACGGAGGTCTGAATGATTTGTAGGGAAATGTAATCCCTCTTCGTTGGGCTGGCTGGCTGGGGAGGAGAGAAGCGAGCAGTCCTTGTGGAGGTGAGCTGGTGGCTTGGCGCCCCCGGCCCAACCCCGAGGTGATGCTGCAGCTCCTGTCCAGGGTGAAGCTTCCCCGCTGGTGCCTCTGAGGTGATGCCAAACCCGGGGGTGCATGCTTCACCCCGCTGCAGAGCTCAGGGGAGCCTTTGGCACTGAGCATGGCTGCGCCTTCGCACCGGGAATGGGCAATTCTGGCTTCTCTGTTGGAAAGAGCACCAACCTGGCAAACTCCTGCTAACTTCAGTGCAGCTATTTTTCAGGTGGTTTATTTGATCCAAAAATATTTAGGTCTGTGTGGTGACTTTTGAAAAAAGTAATAGGCAGTATTTTTGTTTCAAGGCCTGATGTTCATGCTGGTTTAATGCAGTTTTCCAAAACTGCTGTAACTAGTTGAAGTCTGTGTGGTTTGATTTCAAAACAAGTGGATGGTGTTAATGTAAATTAGCTTTTTACATTAGTAACTGACTTTTAATCTCTCCCCTGCATATTCAGCTTGTAAGATAAAGCTGTCCCTTGGTTGAACTGGTCTGAAGCAACTAAATTGTCTAGAACTTTACCTTACATTGTTCTGAATGTGAGTTTTATATGGACCCAAACAACTCGATATCTTTGTGTTATGTAAATTTGACCTCCCCAAGTTGCAAAGCTTCCCTCAACAACTCGAGGTTTGTTGGCATATGTCCCTAATCAGCCGAAAACAATCAGGGACACTTCCTGAGGCTGCTTTGTTCTTCTCCACTGTCATGTGTATTGTGTGTGGTCACGTTCTCTAAGTGTGTGAAGACTTACTCACACTGTGGGAATTTCTCCTCTATCTGCACTGCTGATGGAACCAGCTCTTCAGACATATTTCTCCCTTAAGTGTAAAGCTAGACACAATGATAATAATGGGACCAATTATATTTTCTTAGCAGTGTCCCAGATCTGACTTTCCCTGGGAGAATACAATGTTTCTCTCTTATTTTACTTTTTTCCTTCCTAAACACTGGATGATATATTACCAGGGAGAAGATTGAGAGAAATCAGCGATCTTTCTCTCAAACATGGTAATGAAAGAATTACATGTTGCTATCCAAATAATAACTGAAGCATTGCAGCAGCAAAGGCAGATTTTGAGCTGCTGGAGCATTCCCTGGAGAAAGGGAACATGCTGGCAGAAATTTCTGTTAATTTCCATGTGTACTTTCATTCAGTGGAGGATAAAGATAGGGGGTTGCTGATACTGGAGAGAGATTTGCATGGGAAGGGTCATTTTCCTAGTACTACTCTTTAGAGTTCCTTGAAATTTCTCTAGTTTGCTAGTCCTTGAAGCCATTTAACAAGAAAATGGTCTATTTTTTGAGGAGGAGAAAACAAACGTTGTGAGTTTGGTTGTTGGGCATTTTGGTGGTGGTGTTGGTTTGGGGTGCTTTGGTTTTGGGTTTTTTTTTGCTACTGTTGTTTTGTTTGCTATGTTTGTTTTGTATTGTTGTTTTGGCATTTAAAGAACGCCTCTCCAAAGAAAAACTCTGCAAACTCAGTTTTCTTGAGGTAGTGTTTGAAAATATTTGGTTTAGGGTTTCTTGCTGAAAAGCCAGAAACCTGTCAGAACAGACCAAGTTGAAATGTCGGACATAAACGGAAATTTTTCTGAGCAGGTTTGGTAATCCAACATAGTTTTACTCTTCCCAGTTTGCCAAATACAGCATCTGGCAACATTAGGTAGCCCTATGTACTTTTTTCTTCATAAAAATGAGGAAATAAATGCACTGTTGAGGCAAAGAAAAGAATAGGAACAAACAGAGTTCAGTGAGTTAAACCTTGGGTTAGGAGAAAGGCTTGGTGACGCCGGTGAGAAGAGCAGTCCACTTCCATGCACTTCCAAGATACTCAGTGTAATCCCAGTGCCTGGTATTGAGTTATTTAACTCTTACTCTATAACATCCCAAGAGCTGCAGGGGGATGAATAACCATCAGTTCTGTAGAGAGCTGGATTTAATGCTTTCTCAGACGTGGCCAGAGTTCTGCTGCGGTCACTGTGGTGACTCCGGGCTGGCGCAGCAGCAGTCTGCTCTGCTGGGGAACCTCTGCTCCCTCCTCCAGTGCTTCTGACCTTCTGGAACAAACGCCCTTGAAACATGGCCAGAGCCCCGGCTCTCATCGCATACTGAGAACAAAGCAAATTTGATTGCTGTCTCATGAAGGTATGCAAAGCCCACTGGATGGGAATAGAATTCACTTTGCCAGTATTTTCTTTAAAATAATTGGAAGAACCTGCTGCAATTCACGCAACCCTTGGGTTATGAGAAGGGACGTTTTCCAGCCTAGTAGAGCTGTCCAGTTTGGCGAGACGATCGCTCTTCCCCCGTCCCAAAGTGCTGCAACTTCATTATGAGTTTTCATTTTCTTTACCCCGCACAAACTTCACGGTACCCCAGGGTGCAGCTTCCTGTCTGGCCTTGTTGCCTTATAAATGTTGTCTTCTACCTCAGTTCTTGTGTAAGACCCAGGGTTAACCCTTCTAAAGGTCACAGTTCCACAGTGTGCATCTCTTCAGCTTCTGTACACTAGTGAGTTTGCTCTCACATTATTTTTAAATTTAGAATTTCTAATATTGTTCTGTGCACCTCCAAAAAACTTACATCCCTCCTCACTCTGTTTTTCAGACTTAGAGTACTTTTTTCTCTTATTTCCCAGGAGAAGACGACATTTTCAGGACTTTTGAAATATTGATTTAGGTTCAGATATTAAATGGACAAATGTTTAGGTAACTTACTCAGTGTGTGATTTCACCAGTTATTTCATACTATGAAATTAGGCAGGAATTTGAAGCCACTGCTTTGGATAGCTACTAGGGTGGGGTTTTTTTAGGTACCCAACTCCCAGTTTGTACTACCTTGATTTTTCAGAAAGTTTTGAGCAACTCAGTTCTTAATGTTGCACTCATGGGCAGCATAATAATCGCTCTTCTTCTATTGCTGTAATAATTTTTTTCAAAATTGTGATCACTTGTGAAGCTACTTTGTATACTTCCATGTAATGGGGTTTTTTGGTGTATTTTTTTTTGAAGAGCCAGGTTAAAGATGGATATCAGTACTCTCTGAATTTGAATGTGGAAGTAATGTGCTTGTAGAAGTGCTGTCTTTTGTGGCTATGTTGTATCTTTTGGACATATACTTAGAGATGAGTTTTACAGGAATCTAAAATGAATGAGGGAATGAACGATAGATCAAATTTTTCATAGAAGTAGAAATAATCATGGGTGCCAATTTGAAGTTTAGATGCTGCTTAACTAAAATTGATTTTGAACACTGTGAGGATTAAATTGTGAGATGGAGACTTGGATCTGGGTTCAGTTCTCAGATCTATTTCATTGTCAAGTCACTGAATCTTCTGGTGTCCCAGTTCCCCTTCATAAAAAGGGGGCAACAATACTGCTTTTCTCTGGGGTTATGAGGCCTCTGGGACAGGAACAGCCTGTTAGTTTGAGCATGTGTAGTATTTAGCCCAACGGGGTCCTCCACTTAGAGATAATAACAACAACATGTGTGACATTCACAGAACACAATTTATCTTTCATCTTCTAATGCACTGGCGTTCCCAGATTGCCACAGTGTTTTCTTTTTTAGATGTGAGAGATCTTTTTTCGTCTTGTGAGAATGCAGACAGCTTTTTGTCTTTCTAGCCATTGCCATCTGAGAGGAGGGAGGTGTGTGGGGTAAATATGGTGATAGAGTGCTCAGTTTTCTGAAGGGTCTCCTTGCAGAGGTTGTCAGATGACTGCCCAGTTTCAAACAAATCCACCCCAGCAAGGGAAAGTACTTGTGATATACAGGGAGAATTGCTTCTATATTCATGGCTTGTGGTGCACCACGTGCTAAAGACCAAGTCAGACCATCTTGAGCATTGCTGTACTCCAAGGTAAATTACTTGGGCTATATATAATATTTTACAGTGTTAGGGATAGCCTCAGAAAATAGAAGGCTTTACAATGTGGGGAAAGAAATTATTGCCGAAAATCAGTCAAATCCATGAGACTAGTATCTAAAGAGTATTAAGGCTGTGCAGAGATGCAATGGGGGAAATGCCTATTTACTGTAAATGGCATCGGGTGGACTGTCAGAAGAAAAAACAAATTTTTAAAAAAGGTATTTAATGGTAAAAAAATCTTATGTTCACAAGAAATGGGAAGCATCTTGTGGCATAGCTAACTTTAAAAAATAAATATTTGGGATCCTAAGTATCTCGAAGTAGGAAGTAGAATTGAGCAGGAGAGATGGTGTCATTAAAGAGGGGGATGTTCAGCTGGTCTGTAGATGTACAACTTCTTCCCACATCCAAGTCATGGACCAGCACGACTTAAAGGTGGGGATGGGCAAAGCTCCTATTCAGCAGATCTGTTCCTTGTGCTGTAAAGACTTGTGCTTTGAAACAAACTCAGCAGACTGTGGAAACATCAGTGACTTTGTTCTGCATCTCTGCAGGTCAGTGGAAAATCACTGGCTTCTCCTTCAAGCTAAAAAGCTGCTCTGAGCAAACACAAGCAAAGTTTTTGTAAATTCTATGTGTTGAACTGTCTTAGCAAATTATTCCAAACAGTATTAACACAGGACATTTCTGTTCTTCTGAATCAAGTAAGATGGCTTCAAAATAGGAGAATGCCTACTGGGTTAAGGAGAAATTATTCTTAAAAATATTTTACAGAGAATCAAGTGGGACGTGTTTAATTGGTGATACAGTGCACAAGTAAGCAAATTTACTTTCTGTAACTTCTGACTGTTCTCAGAAATTTCTTTGAATCACCTGGCTGCTCACAAAGAAGGGTGCTGGACTCCAGAAGCCCAGAGAAGTGTGCACAGATGGAGATGCTCCTGGTGCATACTCTTGCAGCTGGCAGCGGTGTGATTTCAGCCCAGGGTGAACCCAGCCCCTGCTGGGGTGCAGCTGCCCTAGGAGCTGTGCCTCCATGCAGTACTGCTGGAAAAGGCTGAGCAGACACAGCAGTGATAAAGCACCATGGCAGAGCAGTGTTTTTGTGAAGACAGACAGGTTTCATCAGTCCCAGACTGCAGTCAGCAGCGCTGAGACGCTCTGTTGGGGTGGGTAGAGTTGTTCCAGCCAACAGGCAAGATTTAGCAGATGTTTAGCAAAAGGTTCCATTCTTCTTGCCACAGACACATGTGGAGCTGTCTCGAGTCTAGTAAGGATTTTACAAGTTTTTTAAGTCATAGTTTATTGAGCTTGGGAAAGAATTTAATATGGCATTGTCATCTTGGAAGCTGTTTTTCTCTGAAATAATTTTTTTAAGTTAGCTCTGAGTTTGTGATAACTAGTGAAAGAGAAGCTAAGTAGTTTTTTGTTGTTGTTGTGATTGTTTTTTGTTTTTTTAAATACTGCTTCCTTTCTTTGGGGTGTCCTCCTGTACAATTCTCTTCAGTTGCACAGTGGTGTTTTCCTCTGAGTGATAAATAACCAGAAAGCTGAATCGGCACTTCGGAGCAGCATGAGACTGGCCTGGCTTTGCTCTGGAGAAAGTTCTTTACCAGGTTTCATAACGACTGTGGAATGGTACAAATAAAGGGAGCACCATTTATCAACCACGTTGGCCATGGAAAGTGGTACATTTAGATGAGTTTCTGTAAGCAAAGGGCTCCTCAGGACATGAGGCAGAGCTGCACATCACAGCAGGCGTTCGGAGGGAGGGCTTTGCTCTGGGCAGCCCTGGATTTGGGAGATGCAGCCCTGGAAGTCAGTGTTATTTCTGTCTACTGGGCACTGAGGCTACTGATAAAAATGAAAAATTGTGATACTTCTATAACAGTTAGTGAGGTTCAGCCTGTAACTTTTGCTGCTATTTAAAGTGTCCCATTGAAATTCTGTTGGTTTGGTTAAGCTCGATGAATTTTACTGCTGGACTTGATTGCTGATGTGCTCTCCATCAGCCCTACTGGTGGGAGCTGAAGTCTCAAGCATTTGGGTGTGAAACAAAAGCAAGGGACTGGAGAGACATTGGAGGGGCTATGACAGAAGGTCTAGTGTAGACACACAAGGCTGACAAGCATTTCTGCTTTTAAAATGCCCTTCAGAAAGACTGGCTGCCTTCTTGTCATTCCTCCAGAGGGTTGAGAAGTAGTGCAGTCACTGTTTCGGAGGCTGAAACATAAGTGAAAAAAGTTTTATTCCCAACAGGAAAATTGGATGTAGAGCTCAAAGCCTCTGATGACCAGTCCTCTGCTGCAACAGTGACACCTCTGTCTTCTTCTCTTGGACCTTCTGCTGAATTATAAGCAGGAATAAAGCTCGTACAGCACATGGAAATGCACTTTCCTCATGGGCATAGCTGTGAACAGCAGTTGGATCAGAACTCTTCAGATGTGACAGGGCTGAGGAGGTGGAGGAGAAGGGGTTAAATGCCTGCTGGTACAGGCTCAGTGTGAGTGGCTGCCACACTGGTGTGGGGAAGGATTCACACTTGTGCTCTCCTTTGCATATGTCAGTTCTCAAGGCACCACCGAGGAGGATGATGATGAGTGACACAGCCCTAACAGAAGCTGCCAGCAAAACCAGCTGGCTGCTGTGCTGTACTCCTTAGAGGGCACAACACTTGGAAAGCCCAAAGTAAAAAACCACTGTCTGAAAATCTGGATCTGATCCACTAAGCTGAATTTGAGAAACAGGATTGCCAGAAAGTGATTCTCACTCATTGCTAGTGTGGGTTGGCCTGGTGGTGTGGCCTGGAGCAAGAGCAGCTCTGGGGAGAGTTGGAGGCAGGTGTGCTGCTCTGGAGCACAGTGAGCAACATCCCAGTAACATTTCCTGAGGAGCTGGGGGAGCAATCACTGATGAGAGATGCTGAGAATCAGTCATGGCAGGTCAGTGTCTGCATCCTCCTTGACTTAGGATCTGCCTTTGTTACATTTCTATTGTTTCCCCAGATGAGGTATGAGGAATGCAGATTCCCAAGAGAGGTACTGTCCATCCTGAATATGTGAGTAGCTCTCATTATTGTTAATGGGAGTTGCATGTGCTCAAAAAGCTAAGACTCCCTTGTGATGCCTTGAGATAGAAGACTAATATCTAAATGATGTGTAATTATTTGAGCAAATGGTGTAACATGTGATGTCTTTGTTAGGTCCTTGTTCAGAGACTTGTCCCAATATCATTTTTCCCTAGGAAAATGACCACACAAAAAGTAACAGACTACTAATTTCTGCTTGGTTTTATTTAAACTCTCTGTAATCCCTTCTTGTTTTCTAAAACTTTACAAGTTTTACAAGGTAGAAATAAAAGACAGAAGTCTGACCCTTTGGAAATAACATGGTAACACACTGGTGATCATGCTCTGTGCTTGAATGAAGCTGGATTAGTGAAGAATCTCTACATGGAAAACAACTCTGGAGAGCTCTTCCTCGTGCAGTCAGGTTCAACAGCAATGTTGAAGTATCACAGGTGAAATAGCCCTAACGAGAAATGAAGTTTTCTAAAGTATAATATTTTCCCTCTTTGTCTATGGCAATGAAGCTGATTTTTGGTGGTCTTTAACTCCATATTGTCTATGGCAATGAAGCTGATTTTTGGTGGTCTTTAACTCCATATAAGCTCTGACTGTGCTCAGGGTGCTGTTAGGCACGTGCCAGTTGGATGAAACACAAGACCAATGTGACCAGAAGGTACAACACACTTTCAAAGAAGAAACTTCTTGGTTGCAGTGCAGCTGTTTGAGGACAGGACAGCAAATGAGCAGAGAGTGGGAGGACTACTCACCCTCACCCTTGAAGATGGAAGCAAAAATATCATTAAGGGTTGTAGGGTGGAAGCCTGTTTGCCAGTGGGGTTCCTGGCACCACCTGCACATTCGACTCTGGCTCGTTTCAGAGACGGGATGCCAAGAAAACCTAATATGAGTGGTGGCAAATCCTGTACCCTGTGCTGAAATAGGCAGGACAAATGAAGCTGTCAGGCTTTGCCATTCCTTCCTTCTCTTCCGTGGGGCAGAGAGGTCTTTAGAGATCAGCCTTTCCTTCCCGCAGTGGTTTCGGCTGGTGTTGTCACTTACTGCTGATGCCCCTTGGCCAGTCATGCATTGCTGATCACCATTCAGGTGAGGGACAAAGGAGGGAGCTTAGCAGTCAAGAGGATACTGATGAGAGGGGAAATTGCTTATTTCAAAGGCTTTTTAAGCGCTCGTCTCCATCTTGACAACAACAGAATTATCGCTCTCCTTTTATCCCCGTGTAGAGTCAGACACTCTGTGGACATAATGGACACTCAGTCCATTATGAGGAGCTCTGAAGAAACCCTCCTCTCCTCTTTGTTAATCTCTCTTGGCTTGTGCGTGCCAGCGAGAGGGGCCTGGGGCATCTGCACGGCCGAGGAGTGAGTGCTGGCCAGCACCAGTCCCTTCAGATGGTGTCAGCGGTGTGGGTTTGAAACTTTTTTAATGAAATGGACATGAGGGTGAAAGAAGACAAAACTCCACAGAAAGCTCACCAGTGCATTTTGAAATATGTTGACTGCCTACAATATTGGCTTTCTCTTATTGCATAATCCAGCCTGGACTCTCCAGTTTTACAGCTCCATGGTTAGCTGGAAAATCGCATAATTTCTTGGAAAGTAGCTCAGTTGTTCTCTCCCTCCACTCCTGGCTGTCTGTTGTGAAGTTTAGTGCTGGCAGCTAACATGGCTTGCATGCCATTTGTCTGATACCAGTGGCACAGCTTAGACTTAAGGTGATGCAGCTGCTTTCCAACTTTGCTCCTTTCCAGGGCTTGCTCAGACTCTCACTACTTCCTGCATACAGTTTTTGTTTGTATTTGTCACTCCTAAAGGGCCACCACCCCCATGTGAGGTCTCACCTGCTCTTCTTTCACCCCAAAGAACTTGCAACTGCATAGAGAGGTGGGCAAGGTGTAGGACAGGGATGATGTTGATTTTGCTTTACAAGTGGGGCTTTAAGGCACAGGGAAAATAGATCTTTAAGGAACTGGGAAGGAGCACTGGGGCCAGCCCTTTAGAGACAGGGCTTTATGGAAGACTTGCAGCTGAACATAATCACTAGTGTAACCTTCTGGCTTCTTCCTTGCAGAGATAAAGGGGCTTTTTTCTGGGTTTCAGGTGCTGTCATTTCCACCTACTGCTTGGTGAGCAGTCTGTCTTGCCGTGTAGCTGTGCCCACTTGTAGCCTTTTATAGTCACCCATCAGTTACCTTTAAAATTTTTGGCTGTCTTGGAATCAGATCCCAGAAGGTTTAAGTTAGGTTAACTGTAAATTCTTGGATTGGGATACTTTTGTTTCACTCTCAACAGTGCCAGCAACTGTTATTTTGGAAAGACATGACTCAATGGAGTCACAGTACTAAGTTTTGAAGTGTGAAATGTTTCATTACACTTTTCTGAGTCAACATGAATGTTTTGTGTCTGGGCAGCTCAGCTATTAAGTGCAGGTTCTTGAGGTGTGTCCTTTCACAGGGACAGTAGCTGGGAGACAACTGTCCTTGTTCTTTGTTTGCTGGGGCCCTGGGCAGACTGGTTCATATGAGGCATCACAGATTAACCAAAATCTGGCCCTGGGCAAGAACAGGGCCTGCACTCGCCTCTTTCTTGATGGCAGTAGAAAGACTGGTAGCAGACATGCCCTGGAACACGTGCACAGTGCCTGAGCAAAGTATCTCGCATTTTCAAACTGTCTCCTACAGAAATGGTATTTTTCATTGGAAAATATTCTCTCTACTTCTACATGTCAATATAGGCTTATGAGGGTTTGTTCCTGGTAGAGGTAAAGGTTCTTCCCGTTTTGAAAGGTGGAGAATATCAAATATCATAATTGAAATTCTGCTGTTGATGTGTTAAGCATAAAAACATTTGGTCAGTGAATGTGGTTCAGAATTGTAACACTCTCAAACTGCTCCCTGCTGTACACAGAAAGGATGTGAAATGGCATTTTTATCAGTCAGTGAAAGCTTAGTTTAATTGGCTCCAGTCAAGTTTCTGTATTGTTCTGCGTAATCTGAATTAAACATTGGTTTGACTACGTATGTGGCTTTATCTTCCTTGAAGACATAGGGTGCTCAGTCAGACAGTAGCATCAGCTTTGAAGTTAAGTTATTCATAGCTCAAGGATTGATTCTGACATTAACACTGTTTCCCTACACTCCTTGAAAATGCATCCCACCACCCCATTCTTTCAGTTCCTGCTTCAGTATTAATTTTAAATATCTGCAATTTCATAGTGAAAATAAAAGCTTCTCTCCTGCTCTACACATGAAAGGTTGAAAAGACCAAAACTAGAGGTATTAACAGGGAATGTTGCTTTTTAAAGAGGATCTTCTCGCTCATGTTCGTAAGTTACCAGCTATCATTTGTCTTCATGTAGAGTTGTTTTGCCACCTCCATCTGTGAAGAGCTTCTGTCACTTCACCCCAGGGCTGGGTCAGAAATTCGTGCAGTAGAAATACTGAAGGCTTAACCATACAAATATTTAGCCTGGATCTTGCAAAGCCGTGTTTATTACTGACATACATGCCTAATAGCTTAGAGTCGCCCACTTAACTAGCCTTTGCTTTTAGCTGGCAGGTACAACTGGGTTAAGTGGCATTTCCTTCTCTTTTCTTTTTTCTTTCTTTTCTTTCTTTTTTTTTTTTTTTTTTTTCAGGGACATGTGGGGGAGGAAGCATGACTTTATTTTGAACTTTCTTCTTGTTTCTTTAAGGAACTTCTTGTGTGAGAAAGACTTGATGTCAGAGCACAAAAAAATGACTGAAGATTTGCATTCTTTTGCCACAGGAATAAATGAACAAAGTTTGCAACTGAAAAGGCATTTTTACACCTTTTGTTGTTTAGTAACATAGAAATCCCATTATGCTTCATGCATAGCCCTAAGGAATGTGCAAACAAGTATTAGATCAATGGCATGTCTCTGCAGCTTCTTTTATCATGAGTATTTAAAACTGAATATTCAAACATTCATTCATATTTCAAACATCTGTCTCAAATAGTAGATTTGTGTTGGAGTATGTTTTATTGCCAATAGATAGGTTAAATGTAAAGCTTTTAAATGTTTTATAAGTTGCAGATGCTTAGCTATGGTCTTGTAACAGTGTTTGCAGGTTTTTTTTAAGCAGCAAAGTGGAAAATCAGCAATAAGCTCTAAAAGGTAGCCAGGGGAAAAGAGTTTAAAAAAAGAAAGGTACCCACCTGAAAGAAGGCATGTGAAGAGTTGGGGTGTAATTCAGAGGAGCCGCCTCGGCTTCCGTCAGTGGCAGCGGGGTCTGCCTCCCTTGTGGGCACTGTTGAACACCGTCCTTCCCCGGGAGCCCGCCCAGGGACCCCTCCTGCTGCTCGCGGGTGCCCAGCCCGTGCAGTTTGGCAGCGGGGTGGGTGACCGGGGTGGGTGACCGGGGTGGGTGACCAGTGTAGTTAACTGGGATGGATAACCAGTGTAGTTAACTGGGATGGGTGACCAGGGTGGGTAACGGGGGATGGGTGACCAGATCGGTAACCGGGGATGGGTGACCANGCGGGGTGGGTGACCGGGGTGGGTAACCAGGGTGGGTAACTAGTGTAGTTAACCAGGGATGGGTAACCAGGGTGGGTAACGGGGATGGGTAACCAGTGTAGTTAACCGGGATGGCTAAACAGTGNGGGATGGGTGACCAGGGTGGGTAACGGGGGATGGGTGACCAGATCGGTAACCGGGGATGGGTGACCAGATGGGTAACCAGTGTAGTTAACTGGGATGGATAACCAGTGTAGTTAACTGGGATGAGTGACTGGGATGGGTAACCAGTGTGGATAACCAGTGTAGTTAACGGGGATGGGTGACCGGATGGGTAACCAGTGTGCATAACTGGGATGGATAACCAGGGTGGGTGACTGGAATGAGTGACCGGGATGGGTAACCAGTGTAGTTAACTGGGATGGCTGACCAGTGTGGCTAAGCAGTGTGACTAACCGGGCTGGCTAACCAGGGTGGTTAACCAGTGTAGCTAACCAGGCTGGCTAACCAGTGTAGCTAACCGGGCTGGGTAGCCAGTCTGGTACCCATGGCTCGTCCCTGCCGGCGCGTCGTTCCCCGGCTGTGGGGAGCCACCACGAGAGGCTTGCTGGCCCAGCAGTGCAGGATGTGCAGCCCGTGTCCCCGTGCTGTGTCCCCCATCCCTGCTGGGCCTTCCTCCCGAGCCTCCTCACCGTCACCTCAGCTCGTCCTGTCTGGGCTCTGTCCCTCAGCAGTCCTCCGAAAGGACACAGCAGCCAGACGTGCTCACCCCCTCTTGTGCAGAACAGACGAATAAAAGTCCTGGTAGGGGGAAGGCAGGGCAAGGCGGTTGCTCCCCTGTCCAAATGAATAAAAATCAACTTTTTTTGAGCTCTAGTAGCTGTTTTACCTGGACTGGTGCCATGCTAGCCGTGGGAGCTCCTGGTGCAGGAGTGCTGCAGTGCCTGAAAGTGAAGCTGCCTTTGGTGGTTTCCCCAGTGCTTGAGCAGATGTGTCACCGTGTGCATCTGTGCTAAGGGTTCTCTGAGGAAAACATCCCCGTGTTGAAGAGATGTTCAACGTTAGAATTAAAAATATGTTACTTTTTGTGGTGAAAATATTTTTCAGTGACAGGAAAGCTTTTATTTATTATTGAAACATTCCTAGTTTTGGTGAGATTTTTGCTGTCTCCCTGGAGTATAGGCTGCAGGCTGTAGCAGGGAAATACAGCAAGGCTCCAGTCCTTTAAAGAGTTTTTCATATGTTCATGTTGTGAATTCTGACTTTCAGCCATAAAAAATGCTGTAGAACTATGACTTTAAAAACAAATTAATATTCAAACAAACAAAATAAAAAGCAAACAGAATGCATTCCTTTTAAAAGAAGGCATCTCTCCTTTTTGTTGGGCCCATTATATCTGGAATTATTATACCGAATACTTCATAGTTCATTTTGCAAAAATAACAGATTAGAAGTGTCTTAGCAAGGCCTCTCTTCTGGCAATAATCTCCTGGGAGCTAGATTTTTTCTTTTCTTTAATTTTTTTTTTTCTGTCAGGACACTAATAACAGTTTTTGCACCACTTTGTTGTTCTCATCTTGCTTGCAGTTAAACTTTAGGAGTTGACTTTAGTTTTTGTGGGGCAAATACTTCAGCATCTGAACATCTGACCTCTACCAGAAGATGCTGGCAATATCTGTCTTGCTTGTGGACTTTCTGCATGTATATTTCCACTTTCAAACTGTAAGACAGTGTGGAGTGGTTCAATAAAGTTCTTAAATTTAATAAGTTCCTTATCTGTTTAAAATAGACTGGAATAAGACTTACTTTAAACAAAACTGGTGTTTGTTTAGCATTTAGCTTTTTGTAGGCTGAACCAATTAAGATGGCACATTATGTTAAGCCAGTAAAAATGTATGTATGAGCAAGATCCCTACACAGGGCACTGCATCGGTTTTTAGGCGATCAAGCTTTTTTTCTGAGATCTACTTTTTGATCCAAGTATTTGCATCCAAATAGTGCAACTTTGTAGTAATCAAGACTTCAGCTCCCTGACAGGTTTGATGCGTGTTTCCTGTAGTTGAAATAGGACAAATAGAGAGACAGGTAAATGCCTTCACGTGTGATCTGCCTGGTGGAGGACTGAGGCCCTACAGGAACATTATTTATTTTGCTGTCCGAGGAACCTCTGTTTCCATTTCAGTCCCTGCAGCAGAGTGGTCTCCCTGCCCTCTCTGGCTCTTGGAGCATGGCCCCTTTTTCCTGGGTGTTTCCAGGTTGTCCCTGTGCCAGTGCTGTCCCGTGCTCTCTGCTGTGCTCGCTGTATCAGCAGCCAGCCCTGCTCGTGCTGCTTCTGCCGCTGTCCTCAGTACCCCATCCCTGGAGTGTCCTGGGCCAGGCTGCTCGGGGCTCTGAGCAACCTGGTCCAGTGCAAGGTGTCTCTGCCCGTGGCAGGGGCGTGGAACGGGCTCATCTTCCAGCTCAGCCCATTCTGTGACCTTTGGGGACTTCACCATGTCACCGTGGCTCTTCCAGCCACTGCCTGCATCTCTCTCACGGGGTCCATGCCTCAGTCCTCCCCAGGGGATGTCCTGGCCTGGCAGCAGCTCCTCATCTGCACTTCCAGCTGTTCCAGCTCCGTGCTCCTCCCTGGTTTGTTCTCTTCCAGACCCAGTTCTCCCTGTCCGTGTTTGCTGCAGCCTGTTCCCGTTGTGCAGGTACCAGAAGCAGCAGATCTCAGGAGTGGTGACACCCCAAGCCTTGGCTCTTCCGCCTGCTGCTTTAGGGAGCAGGGGAGGAGAACGTCCAGCTCAGCCCCTGTCGAGCCAGGCTGGAGTCTGCTCTGGGAGCACAGTGCTGTAAGAGAGTGGTGCTGACTCTCTCTTCCCCAAAGATTTACAACCTGGACAAATGTGATTTTTCTTTTTCTTTTTTTTTTTTCTTTCTTTTAAATTAGTAAAAGGCACAGAGAAATCCCTGTCACCAGTAAAGTGGCTCTGCTGAAGTGTGAAGGACAATTCTGTTGGGAAGCTATCTGTGCCTTGAGACAGCAAGAGTTTGTTACAATGCCTGTGGAATGATGTATATTCCTCAAGTCGTTTTCTTAAAAGTACATTAGTATTTCTTGCAGAACCTATCAAAAGAGAATGCAAAAATTGAATCCAAAATGTACCTGGCATGAAACGCTGTCCAAACTTTTGCAAAGCTGTAAGTAACTGAAAACAGAGCTTGTAAAAGCTGTCATTGCTGGCTTTGTCTCTTATAACAGCTAATGCAAACAGAAACTGCTGCAGTGTTTTTGGAAAGATACTCAACTTCTGCTTCTGCTTTAAGGGATTAGGAAAACACCCGTGGTGGGAGGCAGATTATCTCACATCTGTCTACTTCAAGGCTTCTTGTGTCTTTCTCTGAAACATCTGGTACAGGCTGTTGTCAGAAGAACATAAACTAATTTATATGTGCATGTGTTTTTTATAGCTCATTAGCAGGGGCTGGTACTCTTTTCAGTGAATTTTTGGTGAATTGATAATTTTTTTAGGTGAATCAAAACTATTGGCTTGGTGCAGCCCAGAACGCTTGAAATATGTTCTTAGCTTTAAAAAGCTCTGCCCAAGTAACTGTTTTTATTTTTTCATTTGGCAATTATTTGGCATCTGAAACAGTAATTTTTTTTGAGATTACCTAAACCAGGAAAAATTTGTCACAGCAAGGACTTACAAGACATTTTGTTTTGAAAGAAATAGGTTTATGTTTTTGCTAAGATAAAAAGGCTTTATTTGGCTCTTAAATATATTTTAAGAATGAAAATTGTACTAGAAGGAAACATTAAGAAATTTAATGTATTGATGTTTGACTAAGGTCCTGAACTTTTTTCCTGCTGGAAAAGTTAATAGTGGGATAAAGTAAATTAGTGGGATAATGTGCCAGCATTTTGATTTTTCTGAAAACCTCTCAAGTCTTATTTTTGAGTGTTGCCTGGCCTTAAGCAGCTACCATTAGTGATGCACTTTGGCTGGATGGCCACAAACCTCTGGTTATGCTGAATTTGATCTGCTGAATAAAGGGTCTGATCACATGGGACACGAGGAGCAGCTTCAAGAGGCAGCTCTGCAGGCCAGGGTCCAGTTGTGTGGGTCAGCACTAGGAACATCTGGAATTCAAAATGCCAGTAACAGATAGGACTCGGAGGAGCCCGTGCCTGGGATGCCCACTGAGATGGAGTCTGCTGCTCCTGAGCCCGGAGGAACCAAGCAGCAGCTCTGCAGAAGCAGAGGAAAACATCCCAGTATCTCAGCTGAAGGAAGGTTGTGCCAAGAAGGGCAATAAAGGGTGGTTTTGCAAAGCCAGGCCTTGATGCAGGTATCACGTTAATGCTGGGCCCTGCTGGCCTTTGGCACTGTTGCCCTTTTTCCCAAGCAGGGTAAAAACCTCCAAAACCTTAAACTTTTGAATACCTTTAAATATCGTTACTCTTAAGCATCCTTGCCATGACTAAATGTACAAATCAAACGTGACAAATAATGAAGTTAATTAGTCAGCTGCTTTTCCACTCTTCCTTTGTGCAGAGAAGTGATAAAAATAAATATAAAAGTGCTGTCTAAGGTCCATGAATTTAAGAGTAAGAGGTAATTTTTAAAAATAAAGATCTGCTCCTAGTGGTTTTCTTTCTTCAAGCTTTAGTCTTCTATCTGAAGGCCGACCTCTATTTGAATGAGGGAATCAAACTCTGGTTAATATAAAGGGATGAACTGAATATGAAAGTGATTGAGGGAAGGGATGGAACATCTAAAGGCTACATTGTCATTAGTTTTATTTTAGTGAAAATAATTGTACATGTTTAGTTTAAAATGTAGGGGGAAACGCACTTTGAAATATAATTACATTTAGCAGTCTTGTAGCTTTGTACTTTGTGCTATAAATTGCGTTCCCAGTTGTTTTTCATCTCCTGTAATTTAAATAAGTAAACCTTTTGTTCTTAAACTCTTAGTTCCTTCTAATTCTGTTGATGGACATCCATTTCTACTGCTTTATTTTATGTTAATATTTAACAATGGCTTGCAGTTACCCCCCTGCTGGCACCGCTCCACCTCCTTTGTTTCTAGAAGGCCTCTTTTTGCCTTGGTCTTTAGTTTTATAGAAGAATCCAAACTTCCTGTCCCTGCATCTAGCAGGAGCAAGGTTTCTGCATAAACTGACACAAAATCCCTCGGGAAGGGCGCTAGCCCCCAAGCAGGGAAGGTGGTGCTGGGCTGTCAGTCTCTTTTGTTCCTTGCTCAGATGGAAGTATGGAGTGGATGATGCTTTGTGGGCCAGAGCAAAGCTGTGCCAAGGGAATGCAAATCCACTAGGTGTGCCCAGGTAATTTAAAATGCTCATGCTGGCAGCTTTTCTGCATGAGTAAAGCTGTTTAATTAATGCGTTTTCTCCACTTTCTTTTCTTGACAAGTTGATTCGAATTGAAACGGTCTGTAATAAGCTTGTCACGGGTCTTGGGGACAAATAACCCCTCCCTGCAGGTGGAAAATAAAGAGCCCGTGTGTTTTGTGTTTCTGTGTGATCAGAAGGGTTGGTGGCAGGTACGGCAGACGGGTCGGGCTGCAGCACCCCCTTAGAGCCCCTTACAGGGCTTGGCTTCACAGTGGTGCCCAGAAAGGCTTCAGGCAGGAGAGCTGGCATGGCTCTGGCTTTTCTGCTCCCCTGCTCTTACACAAGGAACGTGAGAGCAGAGTGAACATAATGGGCACATAGGCTGAGGCAGTGCTCGTCCTTGCCTCCCCTCCTCCACTCCTCCAGAGAAAGCTTACGTTTAATTTGCTCAGCCTTGTGGTTTGACAGAAGTGAACATGGAGACCTGAGCCCAGGATCAACAAAGGCAGCACTGGGCATTTCAGCCACTGCCTTTGAAATAGGCCTTGACAATAATGGAGTTGGGAAGCCCCACTGTTCAGCCTTCTTTATAGTGTTAATAACTGTCCAGAAAGAAGAGAAGCAAGAAATTGCTCAGATTTCATCTCTCAGATTTCATCTTGCATCTAGAGTGCCGCAACAAATCAAACTGAAATGGGCCCCATCGTGGCTTCTGCACTGCCATGCTGGGCTGCCCTGGGCCCCTTCTCCCCCTGCTTTGCTCAGGGTTATAATGCTGAGCAAGTGCTCAAAGCAGGCTGGCTGGGGCAAGCACGTGTGCTTCCCAGTTGGGCAGGTGTCCCAACTGGGGTGGACTCAGAAATGAATCGGTTTGTAGAGTGTGAAGCTGGAGGCTGAGGCAGTAGCATGTGCCCAGTGACAGACACAGAGTGAGGCCAGAAGAGATGTCTTCTCTCCCTGTTCACCTGCCCTGGCTGTCCCCAGGACACGTCTTCCTTCCCTTGAACGTGCACGGGCCATTCTTCCTTACGGGATCAAGATGAGAATGAGAGTTGAGCTGGGGCGAGGCAGAGTTCATGCCTGGCCATCTCCTCTGGCCCAAGCTTTGGGGGAGGATGGCTGTGCCAGTGACAGCAATGTTTGGGCAGTGATCCTAACAAAAAAATATTGTTCATTGTTTAACAAATGCAAACTCTTTGATGCCATTAACAGGTAATGCTATTTTTTATGCCTTATAGCATTCATGGAATTTGGAGTTGTATGCCTTGTCCTCAGGGATGCCTTTGGAAGAGTGCTGGAAATCCAGGATGACAAACACGTGTATCATGTATTGAGTTACACTTTAAGAACTGATAAGAGTTACAAAAATACTTCACTTCAGGGAAAAAAAAAAAAACACAGTAAAATGTGCAAAAGAGTTCTTAGTTCTAAAGCAGAACAATGATAATCAAAAGAAGTTGCATCTTTTCGTGTTCATCCATCTCAGGTCTATGTAGTAGAAAACCTCTGGCACCTTCATTAATATAAAAGCTTTTTGGATCAATAATCTCCACCCTCTCTGTACATGGAAGCAGCTGGAATGCATTCTCATGTTGCAATAGTCAGTGCATGGTCTTCAGCAGTTTCCTTATTATCTTCTGTAATTAGCAAATCAAATTTTTGTCTTTAATCCTTTTGCATCCAGGGATATTTTGTGCTCAGAAGGCTGGGAAGTGTGCGTGAGCAGAGTGTCTTACCAGTTGGAATTCCCCAGGGCACTGGGGGAAACGCTGAAGAAGAGGGGCAAGCGTTTTGTTGATTGTGTGAGTATTTGGGGCTGCAGCATTACAGCATCCTTTCCCAAGAAGTGCAGCAGGCAGAGAGGGAACACATGCTATTGTGTTCACATCTGGCATTAACATATAAAATTTGAGGCATATAAAGTTTCTTCCCGTACAACTAAATTAAAAACCTGTGGCATAAGGTAAATTGACAAGTGCAAAACTTCTTGGGTGGGAAATTTAAATGGTTACAAATGTTTCCTGAAAGCTGCTTCTGGAAGCATGTTCCTGAGCATAGCTGTCTGCAGGCTCACTGCCTGGCAGTGTTAGGGAGAGCTGTCCTGTTCCATGATTGATTTCATTTTATGGGGGGGAAATTCTGTTCTGGTCGTGAAGACAGCACTGCCACGTGGGACAGAGTCCAGGCTGCAGAGCTGAGTTGTGCCATGTAAAATAAGCACATCTTGGCTCTCTTTGGAGGGGACTGGAAAGGCACAGTTCACTGTGGCTTGCCTGGGTAAAGTGGTGTATGCTGATAGCTGTTGATGTGCAGACGCCTTATCTCTGTTTTGGGCAACATGTTTCTTGTTTAAATCTGTAGCTCATAGAATGTCTCAGCTGGGGTTGTGCACTAGTGTCCTTCTGGAGACCTTGTTCCTGACTGAATTTGATGTACTTATTGATATTGCTACTGAAACTGAACCTGATCTAAATAACATGGTCTCCTCCTGCCTGGCACTGAGGCGGGTCTGCTGAAAGCTGCTGTGCTGTCTGGCTTCACATCAGCTGGGACTCTGATGCTGATGCTCTATTGAGGTGGGTGGAAAAAAAATGCAGCTGACAACATCCCTTTAAGGCAACAGGAGCTGGAGTGCTTGGCCCTTCTGCAGCAGCTCTCTCCCACGAGGTGTCCACTCCTTCCTTGCTCTGGATCCTGTGTCCTGGGGTGCACTGGTCCTGATTGCTGTTGTAGAAAAGCAGAAGTTATGCAGCATGCTGGGAGCTACAGGCAGACTGAAGTCAAGTAGAACTGCTGTAGCAGAATGAGACCATCTTGGTGTCTCCAGCACTGGTACTCTGCTGCTTGGGTAGGCAGTAGCTTGACCAGTCTGTGTCCAGTCTTGGATTCCTGTTCACACTAAAATTTGGTTGTGGCCTATCTGGTGTTCAAAGAGAAATGCAACTTCTCTCATAATGACCCTACTTGTTCCCTCTTGATGCTGGCCTCCACTGGCCTTTGTCCATGCTGTGTTACAGCACTGCAGTTACTTCTCTATTGGTATCTTCGCTGATTTTATTAGCAGCTCTTTATAGCATTTATTAGTGCTGTTTATAGCACTTGTGTTGCAAACAGTCCTTCATGAAGGCACTTAGAAAGATATGTTATGGCTGTGGAGACCCAAATGATCAATAACTTTTAGATTACTGTGTCACTAAACAGCAGGCTGAGACATGGAAAGGCACTGTTACTTTAGGGATGAGAGATTTTTAGAAAATAAATCAATAGCGAATACAGGCTGATTGGTTTCCAGTTCAAATAATTCCAAGAAACATGGAGCCCAGGGGAAACCATGCCATTCATACTTGGAAATAAACAACACGCACTTTCATTTGTGTATTTGGGTCAGTACTCTTGAAAATGGACAGGGAGCTATTGGGCAGGGTATTAGTCTGGAAACGGGGAACCTGGGTTCTCCTTTGAGTGCTCCCAAAGACCTCTTGACCTTTTGTTTCCCAAGTTCCTTTTGGCACTAACAGCCTTCACTCTGGGGTGTGGGGACGGGCTGGTGTAAAGGCCAATTGGAGCCCTTCTGGGCTAACAGGAATGTAAATAGTAACAAACGTTCAGGAGGTGATGTTGCTTTCACAATGTTTTCCTTTGTAGTGCTCAAGCTGCCCTGGGCTGAGTGAGCCTATGTGGCTGTGAGGTGCAGCAAAGGGCTGGGTGGTTTGTAGGCAGGGGTGGCATGAAGCTGCCAGGGAGGTAGATGCTGCTGTGACACCTCCTAGGTGCAGGTGTGTTCACATGGCAGGGGCTGGCTCTGCTGGTGGGCAAGAGTCCCTGGAGCAAACAAGTTCCTGCAGTACCACTGCTCATCCCTGCTGGCTGGCGCTGCCCTGGAACACATCCCTGGAGATGTGGGGGGAGACTGACAGCAGGGGGTGGCTGCAGGAGCACACCTGTCCCTTGCCAATGGGGAAGGGGTCTTTCTGAAGGTGTTCCAGCACTCTGGGGATTTTGCAGCATCCGCTGCCAGGAAACATTCCTGTGTGAGCTTGAGGTGTCTTCAGTTAATTCTTGCTCTAGGCCAAGACTTGCCTTCTACTCTGCACTCAATCCTCCCAAAAGCTCTTTTGTGGATGTGCTTCAAGGACAGTTTGGTGACAATGCAGTTACCTGCTACCTCTGGGACATAGTGACTGAAGGTCCCAGAAGTTTTGCTAGAGTGCTGGTACTATGCTTACTGACTTATTGGAACACTACTTTTATCTTGGGATGGGTTGCTGAGTCCTGGAAAGCAGCCAGTGGAGATGCACAAGTTGTGAAGGATATTTTCTAGAACTGCAGCATAGTTCAGCAGCCAAGGGCTGACTCCTGTTCATCTAGTAGTGGCCAAGGAAGGCCAGTGGCAGAAGACAAGTTGGAAAAACTTATTTGAAGAAAGAAGTGAGAGATACTTGAATGTTGTTTTCTCATGTGGCTTTGTTCCTCCTTGTCCAAACAAGAAGGAAACTGGCTACTCTAATCTGACTTGTGTGTGTCCACTTGAGAAAGGTGTTTCATGGTGGTGACCAGGTGTGGAATAGTACTTCGGTCTAAGGTTTGGGATACTTGGAGTTAAGACCCTTTCCTGACCTGGATATGCCTGTAACTGTGTCACCTGCTCTGGCTGTGCTCTGTGTGCAAAGTGGGGAAAACAGTATTCCTCAGACTCAAAAGAATGAAGGGTAATTATTTTGAGGCACTGAGATAAGGGAAGCTACATAAGCATCTAAGACAAATAGATCTGCTCCCACTGAATTCAGTGGCAGAACTTTTAATGGGAGCAAGATCCGGGCCCCATCTGATAAAGAGTTTCATCTGGATTGCATATGGGGGTAGGCATTAAAGGACCCATCTAAGGATCTCCCCTCTGGAGTACATCTATAAAAGACCCTCTGTAGTTGTGTTCAAAGCTCACAGTAATGCCAGTCTCCTCAGGACCATTCACTTAGATCATTCAGAAACTCTTTCTTGTCTAAGCCCTGATGCTCTCCCCCAGTGGAAGAATGTGGTTGAAACTCCCATGCAGGGAAGACTTGAGATTTGTTTTTTATTTGAACCCAAAACACGAACAAATTGGACACATGTGCTCTAAGACTAGAGCCCGCTCTTGTTTAAGCCAATGCAAAACTCTCCTTGATCCCAGCAGGATCAAGGTCTTGAATATTGCTTGCACCTTTTTAGAATATCTGCCTCTAAATGAAACAGACAGCGACAAACTCATTCTGGATTTATCCTCCTTGACTGATTTGCAGCCAGAGGTTTGCAGACCTTCCCTCTTGGAACAGAGGGATTCATAGTCTTAATTGCTGAATGAAAGACCAAGGGCAGGTATCGCTGTGCCTTCTCTTGTGGCACATTCTTTAGCATGTGAAAGTCAGTGCTGTGATTTAGTCTTTTTTTTTAGCATTTAAACATCTTTAATGCTCTTGTCAGACTGTTGCTCCATCTAGCATAGTGCCTCTGTTCACTCTCTGTGATTTTTTTCCTCTTCATGCCAAAGTACTGACAGGTGAGTATTATATGTGTAGGAAGCTGTTTGGCAGAAACATATGCCTTGAGTATGTTTCACTTCCTTGTAAGTCACTTGATCAATGTGCAGTATTTGTGTCCCCTCTATCTTTGCTCTAAATTCATATTCATCAACAGAGGTTGCTTGGTACTTAATGGGACACTGGGGCACTGAGTGAAGGGAAGGGACAATACACAAACAGGGTGAAGAATGAGGACAAATGTAGATGAACTTCCTCCAACAGGCACAAGATGCTCATTCCTGAATAAAAAATGTGAAAAGGTCAAGTGCCCCCAGAGGTTTCTATTGTGACAGGCACTTAACCCCTTCACTCCTGGTTATCTGCTTCAGCTGCTGGGCCACTCAGTGCACAAGTACCATTAGCATCAGTGAAATGTGGGGCTGGGAGCATCAGGAGACCCACCTCCCTTCCAGGCAGCAGGCCCTAGGCGAGCAGGAAATAATCCTTGTGGACACTGACCTTGTCAGTAGCTGTGTCTAGAGATAATTATTTCCTAACATGTAACCTTTTCATGGTCAATTGCTCCAGTATATTAGACAGAATTGTGATTTCCTTCTATCTTCAGACACACACGAGGTCTTGTCCTTCCTGCTTCGGGGGCGTAACTTAGCAAGTGCACAGACAGCCCAGCACTGGCTGAAAAGTGTTGTTTCTATTTTGCTTAAAAGAGAGAGTTTTACTGCTCTTCTTGCCACTGAGCAGAAGGGATCCGAGGTGTATGCCCACTCCCATGTTTTTTTGACAGACAGACATTTCCCTTTAAGCATCTAATACTAACCAGGCAACTGTCAGTGTTTAGTAATCTTCTGCTCCACCAGATTTCTCGCCTCTTGACTGATTTTGGTTTACCTTTTCCTGGCCTGTGATGCTTCAGTGTGTGCCCCGTGGCACATCACGAGGCCCGTGCAGAGGCAGCATCAGCAGAGGTGTCGGTTCCGCCGCTGCGGAGGCGCGGGTCTGGTGCCGTCAGGACCGACGTCAGCGTGAGCAGCCAGGGGTGGGGGCAGTTCTCCTGCACCACCCCGAGCCCAGCCTGCCCCTGCCTGAAGTGCACCCCACAGGGGCTCTCTGGTGGTTGGGACTGAAGAGCGTGAAGGAGGACACTGTTCCTGCTCCTCCCCCCAAATTCTCCTCCTGGCGTAGTGTTGCGGGCGGTTTGGCAGAGACTTGGCCCCACCAGCCAGAGCCTTTCTTTGGGACAGTCCCTTATGGGAACACGCTCAGCTTGGAGACACCTTGCGTGGACTGCGCTGATCCAAACAATTACACAAACCCAGCTCTGTGCAATTCGTAGGTGATGTTTTTACAGCCTGCTCCTTGTTTTGTAGCAGTATTTAATTTGTTTTAAAATAAAATTGCAAAAGTAGGTCAGTTTGCCATTGGGCCCTGTAAGAGTCTTTAGCTAAATCTCCAGACTTTACCTAGAAGTTAATTTGAGCCAGACTTAGGAAAAATATATATTAATATACCCAAAGTCTCACATGAGAAACTTGTAGGCAATGATTTGGGATTCAGACCCATATTCATATTCCTAAGACTAAATTCAAAGCCATAGTTTAAAAGCAGACTTGCACATGTGTATGTCCTGATCTTTAATTAGGCAAAACTCCCACTGACATCAATAGGAGTTTGACTTGAATAAGAACTGCAGGATCAGGTCCATAATTTGGTACCTGGGATTTGATTAAGCAGCTAAATTACTAGAACAGTTTCCCCATGTGTATAATTGCCTAATTAATTTTTAAAATAGCTAAGTTCAGCACTGAATATGGTGTACCTCTTGCCACATGAAATATATGCTATTTAATCCAAGTTGATGGAGCTATTTGGAAGAGCCTGTAGAGTTTTTTTTACAGTTAAGTAGTACTGCTTATTTTAAGCTCAGAAATAGCCACCATTGTGTTAAAATATCATGTTCCAGAGTAGTGCTCTGCTACATCCTAATTCTTGAGTTCTGGCTGCTATGATTGATATTGCAGGTGAGAAAACACTCTGGAGGCTGCGGAAGAACTTATTCTCTAAGATGATTTTTAAATTCAATGCTTTGAAAAGTTTTTTTTTGTATTATCAATCATTTTTTTGCTTGTTTTTGGTTTTTTTTTTAGTGCACCAGCATACTACCTCTGGTAGACTATGTATCAGAATAAGTGTGTATTATTTGCTTTTTGCTGAAATTTGTCTAATACTGAGGGCTGGAGTTCATATGTTTGCTGCAGAAGGACTTGCTTTCACAACTGAGAGGCTTTGTTTGTTTGTTCTTTGTTTTAAACAGAGAACTTTAAGGAGAATAGGGAGATCATATATGAGTTTCCTAAGTGGAAACATATTGTGGAAGGACTTGCAATGCCAAAAAGTAAAATCTGTTCTCCCTAAATGTATATATGCATGTGTGTGTTTGTATGTGTGGGTCTTGTGTACAGACATGAATAATTAGACTGGTGGCTGGCATAATGCACAGTGCCTACTCGTGCTGTTGACTAGTACTTAATAATGCATGTTCTCCCATTCTCTCCAGCTGAATTCTAAAGGCACTACCATGGGAATTTTCCCTTTTTGGGGATTGCAGCGGAGCTCCAGGACCAGCTGTTTTTGTGATGTACATCTTGCAGTAGCCCTTATGCAGGAACTCCACCCAAGCATCCCCTGCAGAGCATGAAACCATCAGTTGTCCTCAGAGAAGAGCTCCACGGTGAGCCTTGTGCCTTTGAGTCTGTCAGGGTGCTGGGAGCTTGGGTTCTGCATGCTCCAAGCGTGGCTCGGAGCTGCAATTCCAGCACAGCGCCACATGAAGTGGGACACAATCAAATGTACTGCTCAGAGAGGTGGGCTTGAAGCCTTTAGAAACCATTCTGCTCCTTTAAGGGTCTAAGAATGCTCAACAGGTAAACAAGTCATGGCTCTGAAACTGCAGCCACAATCTGAAACTGGCTGAGGTCTGCAGTGTTGCTGTCTTTTCAAATGATAGCTTTTTGTCTGTTCCACTGATGCCAGAAACTTGCCCACAAAATAAGCAGTCCTGTACCCTTGAAAATTAGCGATTGGGTCCACCCAAAATGATGAGATGGTCTTAAAAATGGCAAGATTATCTTTTATCTTTAAATTGGAGTCCTTTTGAAGGCTGTCCTGCTGTCTTGGCTTGACAGTTTTTATTCTGTATTCAGCTCATATTTTGAAGACTTTCTATGGGGATTACAGAAAGGAATAGAAGGGATGGAAACTTTCAGCTTTTGTTTAAAAAGAAAAATAGGTAACTCTGTCTTTCAGCCACTTGATTTCTGCAGCTGAAATTCTCTGAATCATCATGATTTAACATCATTAGTGATGACTAGAAGTGATGTCTGTGGGTTTGGGATCCCTTGGGTTTTAAATAAAATTTGCAGATACCTTGGGGGGTGTGTGTCATATAATTTCTCGCAGCTCCTACTGAATGTCATTAAAACTGAGGAGACCCCTCAGTTACGGACACATAAATGGTAAGAAGGGAGTGCAAAGTCTGCCTGTGGTAGTTCAGGCTGCCGTTTGTCTCCCCGAGCTGCGGGAAGCGTCGCCCTTGTGTCGGTGGCACTCTGACCTCCTCTAGCGGTGGCCGGGCCGCAGAGAGCCTGTCCCGGCTGTGCCCGGGCTCCCGGCTGTGCCCGGGCTCCCGGCTGTGCCCGGGCTCCCGGCTGTGCCCGGGCTCCCGGCTGTGCCCGGGCTCCCGGCTCTGCCCGGGCTCCCGGCTCTGCCCGGGCTCCCGGCTCTGTCTGGGCTCCCGGCTGTGCCCGGGCTCCCGGCTCTGCCCGGGCTCCCGGCGCTGCTGTCGGACATCCCCTGCTGAGAGAACTTTCCAGTTCTCTCACATTCAGCCGTGCTTGCAACTTCTGCCCTGCTCTTTCCTTTGGACGATACCAGAAGTTTTTTGTCAGTGTGTCACTCGGAGGAGCCAGAGAGATGTGATGGTGGAAGTCTGGCAGCTCCTGTTGCCCTCTTGTTTTTAGTCTAGGTTTCTGAAGTATGAAACCAGCAAGGAACAAATACCAAAAGATGGGGTTTTTTCTCTTTCTTCCCCCTCTCTTTTTTAAATACAAACATAGGGAAAAGAGCCAAGTTCCAATTTCTCCTCAAATTTATAGTCATTTTCCTGTCACTGTGGATGCTTGAAAAATCCAGAGTAATGCCACAAAGGGGAAATCTGTTTGTCTCCTCATTGTCTTGACCCTGTTGGGGATGTGCCGTGTCATTGTGTGCTGCTGTTGGGCCTGGGAGGACAAACAAAGGGAAATGAGCTCTGTGTGAGCCCATGTCTGGGCTGGGGAGCAGCTGAGTGAGCTGGAGCAGTCCTTGGCTCCGTGTGGCTGCCTCAGGTGCCGCTGCCGTGTGCCAGGGGTCCTGTTTGCCTCTGGTCCTGCTTGCCCTCAGCCTGGGCGCTGGGTGGAGCGTGCAGACAGTGCTGGGCACGGCATTCCTGGACTTGCAGGGAGAGAAAAGCTGGCCCCAAACTTTTAAGAGCTACTGAATCACTACAACAAGGGGGCAAGAGATGTCTTCAGTGGACAGAAAGCAAAAAGGTTTAGTCCAGTGATCTTCACTACAGTCTCTGGTTTGCTGTGTTACTACTTTTAAGGAGGTGCAGAAGTAGTTAGGCAAAATCCTGCAGAGCAGAAATGGCAGGATTAGATCTGGGGTGGGGCTCTCCCTCCCAGCACCCTGGATTCTCACTTCCAACAAAAATAATGAAAGACCAGCTCCAAAAGGGTCGAGTGTCCTTCTGTCATAAGCCCCTAAAGCCCTCGCTGCCCTGGACTGGTTTGTTTGTCAAAGGGCTCCTGTCTAGCTGGCAGCCTTTTCTTTTTGCAAAAACTCAGTGCTTAGTGGCCTTAAGCTGAAAGGGTATACTTAGATTAGGTATTAGGAAGAAATTCTCCCTGGCAGGGTGTGAAGCCCTGGCACAGGTGCCCAGGGAAGCTGGGGCTGCCCCTGGATCCCTGGCAGCGCCCAGGGCCAGGCTGGACACTGGGGCTGGAGCAGCCTGGGATGGTGGAAGGTGTCCCTGCCATGGCAGGGGTGGCACTGGATGATATTTAAGGTCCTTTCCAACCCAAACCATCCCATAATTCTCTAGGCAGTGAAGGCATTGTATTAACAGCATAACTGTCTCCTGAGGCTCAAGCAACTGTGTGGGTTTTTTTTTTTCTTTTGGCCAAATCTTTTTTGGCTACGTCTAGGTGAAATATTTGATTTATTATGTTTCAAAAAGTAGTGTTAGCTGCTGGTTTTGCTACTCTGTTTTCTTTTACCTCAGATGATTTTTACATTGCAGAAATGCTGGCAATAACAGGAGTGCGACAGATTTTAGCTGTATTTATGACACACAGTTTAGTATGATGCATGAAAATAGGGTCCTCACTCTGCTTTTGTTTCTTTAGCGTTGCAGCCCAGGAAAATACAGGAATAGAACACACCAATAAAGATCCATGGTGTGTTTAAAACCTGCCCTAAAAATGATCAGTCATGATTGGGTCACTGTGGTAGAAGTACTTGGATAAAGTCCTGTGCCACCACCTGAAATTGTCCCAGGCAGTTTAGCACATCCAGGTGGGTGTTTGGGTTACAGTTTTTGTAATGCACTGATTTTTTTTTTTCTTCCCCACAAGTTTTAAGCTTTTTAGAGGACCTCTGTGTGCTTTAGTGTTCTTCGAAAAGTTTAAAAAAACCCAAAGAACAAATATCAACAACCAAAAAAAAAAAAAAAGGATTCAAAACAGAGTGAAAGTTTGGAGCCAGAGTACAGATAGATGTAGTTTTCAGGAAATTCATGGTGAGTTTTGGGTATGTGAGATTTGGTAATACTGTCAAATGTTTTAAAACTTCAGTTGGCTTAAACTTGCACGTTAACAGCAGTTTTGATAGATTTTGGGTAGAGCTGAGAGCTGACACCCTGGAGTCCCTGTAGGCAGCATCTGCAGGCAAAACCTCTGGGTTGTTTGGGTCCTACACTACTCCATCTTCCCGGGTGGATGTATGCAATTTTGGCTTTGCTGCATCAGTCTCTCTGAGATGGGCAAAAGGGAAGATTAATTCCCCTAGAAAAAGTTTGCTCTGCTTTGCATCCTTATCAATTTCAGTGACTTAAGAGCTCTTTCCTTTTCATGGTGGTTTTTTTTTTTTTTTTGAGAATGGAGGGAGTGTTTAAACTGAAGACTTAGGGAGCATGGCAGTGCTGCAAACTTTTCAAAGCCCCAGGCAAAAACTAAACATCAGTATATTGCAGTCTGTTTGTATGGAATATTTGAACAGCTTCATTTTTATCTTAGAGCAGTTTAAGACTCTGGAGAGATATACAAACCTCTTCCTCTTCCTTACCTATGAAATAAACAGGAGCAAATATGTATTGTTGCAGCATTCTAGTACTTTTTTTGTCATCCTTTAGCACACTATTCAATACTTTTCAATTTGATTAATCCTTGTAGTGCAGGGAAAGCTGTGTTTAATTCTGTTGTGATCACCTCTCCCAAACAGGCAACAGTATTTTCCTGAAATGAGTGAATTTGTTTGAATAAGGGTGCTTTTCCAAACAATCTGCTTTGTCTTCATTAAAAAACCGACGGATCTGCTGTCACCTGGGGTGAGTGACTTCTAGCCCAGTCAGACTGTGTTTAACTCCTGTTTCTGTTAGGCCTTTGCTAAACTGGGGAGCTGTTCTCACAGTTTGGTTCCCATAGAGGTGTGCATGGACCTAGGCTTTGATAAGCTAATTAGACAGAGTTCTCTCACTGAAATGCATCTCCACGTCCTTTAATCAGCTCTGTGACTCTGCTCTTGGCTGCTCCGAATTTAAAGAGGTATTTTCTGTCCCTACCCCTCAGTCTGTTCTCTTTCCCTTGCTGTGCTCTGTGGTTTGCCTTTAAGTATCTTTGGGGGTGGAACTATCTGTGTGTTTTGTACATTATTGAGGATCTGGGAGGGCCTCTGGGTACTGCCTTCATGAATGTTAAATAATAAAGCCTAGAGGAGGTGTTTTAGCAGTGTATGGGTGTACCAGCGAAGAAATGGAGAGCAGATTCTCTTAGTCCCTCCCCTGGCTTAACCAGCTGGAGCCTTGGGAGATGCTTTGCAGACCCACTGTGGCAAAATCATCCTATTTCCTTTGTAACTTTATTGATGGTTAGGATCTGTGTCCCTTCAATGTTACGGGTGTTTTTCCCTGAAAAATGCTGCTGCCTTCTTCTTGAAAGCTGAGAGAGATCCCCTAAGCCTACCAGGCAGAAAAGCTCAGGGAGCTCTCAAAGGATGTTGCTGCTTTTCCCTCTAACCTCTTACAGTCTCTGGCTGTCCTCTGTTCTTTTTTCTTTCTTTGCCAGTAAGGCGCTGTGTGCAGTCTTTTGTGAACCTTTGTGGGCCAGATTTCTCCCAGGTGCCTTTTTCCTCCTCAGTAGCTGCAGAAGAGGCAGTAGATCTGAGGGGGAGATGCGTTTTATGATTTATGACACTTTATAAAGTGCATTTTGCAGCAGGATTGACAGAGCTGGAGACTGAAGCCCACCGAGTTTTGGGGATGCAGAGGCAGGTGGGGGGTGGATCTGCTCCTGGTGACTGTCCGTGTGTCATGCACTGAGTGGGGACACCTCTGCTTGCTCAGTCCTTGCTTCCCTGCCTGCATCAAGAGCTGGGGGTAGTGCCAGGAGAGCCCAGGACCTGTCTGTGCTGGGAGCCAAAGCCATTTTACACCTCTGGAGCCTCTCCAGAAGCCATGGCAGGGCTCCCTTATCAGCTGTTGCTCTAAAGCTGGGCTGATTTTGACAACGCTTCCTCTTCCTCCATGGGATGCCTCCTGATGGCAGGGGTGTCAGCACAGCTGGCAGTGTGAGGAGCAGGGGTTTGCTCCTTGTTCCTTGGCTGCTCTGTCAGAGACTTCAAACAGGGCTCTTTCCCACGCTTTGTCTCTGCCTCTGCCCCTTTCTTGCCTGTAGCCTCAGGGCTGCAGCTCTCCAGCCATCTATTTATATGGCCCTCATTTGTCTTAGTCTCTTTGGCACTTATATGGCTCCCATTGGCCCAGGGCCTAAATGCCTCCCAATCTTTAATATATTTATCTTCACACGTGCAGACACACACGCATACCTGTGAGGTCAGGAAGTACCAGTGCTCCCATTGTACAGATGGAGGGCATTAAATGGTAATTGGCTAAACTGGGGGCAGGTGGTGGTGGGGATGGAGGAAGGCTGCTCTCACATGGTACAGAAAACGGCATCACAAGAAATTATTCATAAGCCACAGTGCAGTACTGGGAAGATGGGTCTCCCCACTCAAAAATGAGTCTTGTAGCCTGTGGAATATGAGGTCTTAGTCATGTCCTATCCCTGTTTTGGCCTCTTCATTCTTCAGTCTTGTTTTAAAATATTTTTGTCCCAGTGATAAAACTTCAGATGCAAAGTTTCTGTCAAATTGCCCAGCCAGGATGGGGGAGAGAGGTTGGAGTCCTCTTAGTCTGACAGTGAAAGGAAAGGATCTTTTAGTGGCAGGGTCCTTCCCTCTTACTCACTGGGTTTACTGTCCTTGGAGAGGGGGTTGGTTCCCTCTTTTCAGTGGCTTCAAGGTGGGGATGGGCCCAGCAGTACTGCCGTGGCTCAGGATTTGCTTTGTTTAGCTGGAGCTCTTGGAGCAGGCTGTCTGCTGGGGTAGGAATTCCTGGCAGCTGATACACGGCCACACTGTTCCTTGGCAGTGGCTTTCCCTTAGCCTTTCCCAAACATGGCAATGCTGCCAAGCACATCTCCAAATGCTGTGCAAGCATGCCCCATCAGCAGTGTCCAGCAGGGCGACGAGGCTCGTGGCCAAAGCCGCGGGGGCTCAGAGGTGACCCCGCTCTGCCTGCGGCGCCTTCTCCTGGGCCCTGAGCCGAGCTGGAGCCCCTCGGCCAGAGCCAGCCTGAGGGAATGGCGAGGGCAGGAGTCGGGTGGCTGTTTGCTGTGTTTGCTGGGCCTGTGCCTGCCTCACAGAGCACGGTGCCTAATTAGTGTGGCAGCTGCTCCCCGTTAGCAGGGCTTTCCTTAGGCGCCTGCACTGATGTGCATGATAGCAGCTAAGGAGAGAAAGGAGGAGGAAATTGCATCTATATTTAATTAATACTGCATCCATATTTTATTATAGAGAGCCCTTAGGTGCAGGAAGATTCTCAGTGAGAACAATTGCTTTGGAGGACTGAAGCTATTGTATGGTGCTGAGGAGGTGAACTTTGGTTTTAAAAACAACCCCAAATTCCTTCCAGGGTAACCTGGGAAATCCTAGAAGCCCTCCACCACTCACCTCTCAGCCTCGGGATGAAAAGCAAGTGGCAAATTTGCTGATAATTCGTATTTGATTAGGTCTAATGTCTTCTAATATTGCAAGCAAGAAAGGTTCAGTGGCTGCAGACAAACACCACACAGATTATTTTTTTCCTTTTGATAAGCTTCCAGGACTGGAGAGGTTTTCTTTTCCATTCTCTGAGCTTACTCCTGTCTTCCAGATGCATGCTGTGCTCCTTCTCTTCTGGCTCTGAATCCCAGCGAGGAGACACGGTGTGTTGTTGAAGTGGCCATCCCGTTCCCGTGGCTGGCCGTGGCTGAGGTGGCCCCTGGGGCTGGCAGGGTGGGCTGGCTGGAGCTGAGAGCACGTCAGAGATGCTGGTGGCTGGAGTGGCCGTGGCAGCTCTTGAGGCCACCTTGAGGCACTGCTCACCGGGCAGCCGGGTGGGACATGCTGTGGACCACAGGGGAAGATGGGGATGTTTTGGGGTCAGCCTGGCCTGAGCGTGGCCGAGCAAGGCTGTGGGTCAGTGTGGCCTCAGCCTGGCCTGAGCGTGGCCGAGCGGGGCCATGGGTCAGCCTGGCCTGAGCGTGGCCGAGCGGGGCCGTGGGTCAGCCTGGCCTCACCGTGGCCGAGCAGGGCCGTGGGTCAGCGTGGCCGAGCGGGGCCATGGGTCAGCCTGGCCTCAGCCTGGCCGAGCAGGGCCGTGGCAGCACAGCCAGCAGTGCCCTGTGGCCGGAGCCCCCAGCCTGCACACGGGTGGTCACTGCTGCTGTCCAGCTGCGGCAGCGAGGCACAGCCCGACCTGCTGCCAGCACTCGGCCCTCTGTCCTCGCTGGGGGCAGGCTTGGGCCAGCCAGGAGACATTTCATAGTCCAGTCAGAGAAGCAAAAATTAAGCCTTTGTGTTGGAATAGCCTGAGCCTCTTAAAATATTTTGTACACACCCTTCATGCCCCATTAGTACCATTGTTTTGTGCAGTCAGCATGTGGTACAGCCCTCTTGTACTCTGCAAAACACATCATTTTCCAAAATGTTATTATACTCTGTGGTTTCTGTTGTAATGAAAATATGCAAACAATTGCTATCCAAAGAAAACTAACTACCATTTAATTTTTAAATCCTCCTCCTTCTCCTTTCACTGATTCCACAGTTTTTCCTTGGTAGTATCCAAATTTCAGGGGGAAAGGAAAGCTGAAGACAGAAGTGTTTACAGAAAGGAGGATTTCTGCCTTTCCACAACTACAAAAGAAACATTTGTTGCCTCAGATAACTCTTAAACAAACTGCTGCCAAAACAATTAGTGTTATTTTTCTATTATCCTCCTATTTGAGAGTAAATAGCCACTTCATGAATATGTTAATTAACTGGTAGGTGCAGAAGATAAGTGGATGTTGTATCTTCACAAATGATGGTAACTCTTCTATTGTATACAAAAATTTCCAACCATGATTTTTCCCAAGCATTTGGGGTCACGTGATTGTTGTTAAACTGCTCACAACTGGACCCTTTGCTTTGATAACTTAAAGATTTAGCAAAGATTAAACAGTTGAATAAATGAAGATATATTTTTTTAATTTTTTAAAGAAAAAGCAGACACTTGAGCAATAAGAACCAAGTCCCTACAACAGCTGAGCTTTTAAATGATGTTGTATTTCTGTATTAACTTCTAAAGGCTAACAGAGAGGTGCTGGAAAAAAATCACTTGTCTAAGTAGTGAAGGGTCATATGTCTGTGTACTATTAAATACATGGCATTTTTAGAGGTAAAGTAATACAGTGTTATTCTATTTAAATTGGGCTGTCTGCAGGACAGAAATTATTCGTGAATTTGTCAGTAAAAACTGCAGGTTACTAGATAGATATGTTTATGTTTTAAATAATCCAAATATTTATGTTAGTGAGACTAGACTTATTTAGGCTCTGGAGAAGCAGCAAAGTGCTGATTTTCCTTTTGGAGATGTGTACATGTGTACATTTAGGAGGAAAAATTCAATATTCTGCCAAGTTGAATGCACCATTGTGCCAGATAATTAAAATGTAAATTTAAGTATCTATGCCTGCTTTGTGATTTTTTTAATACTTTTAAGTTAGTTGTCTTTTAGAACATGTGGTCAGCTGTTGTATTCACATATGGTCAAATGATCAAAGTCTGAACTCCTCTCTAATTGTCCCCTGCTGCTTGTCTGCTCTGTCCATGATCAAGGCCTCAGCAGGTGATAAGAAAGGCATGAGAACAGGCTGGAAGGAGAATGAGCTACTGAGGGGCCCAAGCTGAAAGAAATAAAGACTTCCAGTACATCACCCTGACAGTAAAGAACCAAGAAAAAGTGAAGTCTGGTTAGTTCTTATTTTTTCTTTCTTTCTCGCCCTTTTTTCCCCCCTTGCTCACAAATCTGCATGTATTTTTTTAACGGCAGAATGCAAATAGGGTCGTCTCTGTGTATTCTCAGCTCATATAAAAGACAGAACCAAACAGCCTTCTGCAGACATGTTTATTTACTTGCGAGGAGGAGGAAGCTGCTAAGTCACACAGTTTATAGTATTTCACATGTTTGTGGAAATCATTGCAATTCTTTTCACTCGTGCTTGTCATTGTTTGCCTGGAGTTCACTTTGCCAGATGGTGCTTTATTGTCACTGGTGTCCACACCTCGCTCTTGCATCACTTCAAGACCAAATGGTGTGAAGAGCTTTAATACTTAGAGGATTTAGTAAAAGTAAATCCACACTTTGTGGAAGGTTCATTCTCAGCTATTCAAGCAGGTCTAGCACTGATTCAGAGAGGGAGTAGCTGACCCCAGGAGTGAAGAAAGGGTGAAATAAATGGATTGTCTTTGCCACTCCTGTTTGTCCCCTGCTCTCTTGCAGTCAAAACGCCGATAGAAAATTAAGGACCAATATTACATTTAGAATAAAGAGTTAACAGTTAAATAAAGGAAGGTGCATTGTCAGATTCTCCCCTCCTCCCCCCAGTCAGTGTACAAAACAGTTGGCTGCATTTCTAAAGCTAAATTTCTTAGGCTTGCAGTAATGTATTTGTATGCATCGTGGTTTTGGAACCACGTGAGGATTAATTTTTTACATGAATTTGCATGCAAATAGAGTACTCCCTTTTGGCTTCTGCAGAGTCGTTTCTTAATGTTTGCAAACACTGTCGCTCAGGTGCAAGAAGTGCCATTGCCCCATTTTACAGATGAGGAGGCAGTGACTGGCTGAGAAAGAAGTGAGTACTGCTCAGACTGTCATTCAAACGCAGGGTTTCTGGGCAATCTGTATTTCATTATTTAAAACAGGACTGAGTGCCTGTTTCTCTATTTTTGCAGGTAACTGAAGTCTGTGTGTCCAATGGCTACAGCAGTAAGATGGGACAGAGTGTCCCAGAGTGCTCTGCATGGACAGGGAGTGTTTTAGCAGGAGGCAGATGTGAGAGGCCTGAGAGGATATTGTAGGAAAATCCTTGTGGTGGTCAGGCTATTATATGGCTGCTGTAAAAGAGGCAAACAGGTTAGAGGGTATAACCACAAGGAAAGAGCACACATCACAACTGCAGCCCTGCCAGGAGGCAGAGCTGTGTTCAGTGCCCCACGTTTCTTCTGGGGTCAGCTCCAGAGGGTTCTCCTTGTGGGCCACGTGGGTTTTAGGAAGGACATTTTTGGAGCGGGTTCGTGATAGAAGGGGAGATCTCATAACACTGATGCACAGGGAGGGTGGTGGAGAAAGAGGATTATGATCACATCTCTGCACGGGGGAGAGGGTGAGAGAGACCTGAAACAAAGCGTTTGGAACATTTTGACCGTGAAGATTTGTGGAAGGGAGGGCCCCAGGCCTGCTGGGGCTCTGCTGAATAGTGTCTGCCTCAGCAGTGACCCACAGAAGGGAAGTGCCCTTGGAAATCTCGGCGCTTTGCCTCCCTCCCTCCTGTGCTCCCTTCTGCAGTGTGGGCTGGCTCCACTGGGTCATGCTCAAGTGACTCCTGAGCTGGGCTTGCCGGGAGCGCAGGGCTGGGCAGGCCGAGTGCCAGCGCACGCTGCGTCGGAGGGGAGAATGGCAGCGCTGCTTGCTCTGAGTGCAGCCAGCACAGAGGCTGCCGAGCCAGGCCACAGCAGCAGGGTGCATAAATGAGCTCCAGAGACAGCCAGAGGCATGACTTAACAGACCTGAGTGCTGGGAATCCACCCTTGCCTGCTCGGGGGGTCTCACACATCCCATGTACTGCTACATCCATCCCCCTGCGGGCTGATACAGAGTCCCTCTGTCAGGATTTGCCATGCCCTGATGACCCTCCTGTAAATATTTATTGTCCAGAACATCCAGAAGTAGGAAATATCTACTGTGATGGCAGACACACAATGGGAGCAGAGGCAGCCAGATTTAACCAGCTTACACGTTGTATCTTCTGCCATTTGGTCCTCTGTTTCCTTCAGAATAAAACTGGCAGTGCCCAAAGAGAGCTGTTGAGAGTCACCTTTGCACCTGGAACACTCCAAGCTGGTGTGGCCTGTCTACCTTCAACACACCTGACATGTTTATTTTTCATAGAGAATTCCCAGCCTTGCCTGTAGACATTAATGGGAAATTAGAAGTGAATTCTGCTTCTTGAATGGTTTTTTTGTTGAACATGTGGATTTTTATGTATACAACAATAGCATTGAGCAATACATTGAATTCCAGAATTGGGAATGTTGAGAAGCAATGAATGGAAATGCTTTTTATGTAATACTGCATTAACCTTGCAGACTTAAATGGTTCAGTGAGGAGTTACTTGTCACAGTCACTGTGAATAAACTCACATATTCTTGTTTTCATATTGGTTCAGGTTCCTTTCATGGCAGAAGCTGGTCTTTCTGTGAGCCCATGGAAAGTTCTTGAGCAGAGAGCTCTCCATACCTGCTGCTGATAGCTGTTTTCTTGGAAAATGCATTTGGATGCTATTTTCTAGAATAAACAAGTTAAAGTGGTCAAGAAATAAAATAGATTCTTCCCACTTCCCTCTTTCCCCCATCTGCACATAAGTGGCTGAAGTGAAAAAAAAGCTAAGTGGTTGATTCTCACTCCTGCAAATGGTCAAGAAAATTACAGAGCAAGCAAAATCAATTTTCAGCTTTAATAGTCCACAAGCCCAAGGAATTCTGCACAGTACTCCCTGAGGTCTGGGTAGGTGTTTAATCTCTGAAGTTCTATACAGAGGAGGCATGTTGAAAACAAGAAGTTTTTGGGGAGGTCACATGCTTCAGCAGGTTTGGGATCAACAGCAGGTGCGTGGTTGGTTTGCTCTCATGGTGGTTTTGGGCACTAGCTCTGACCACTGGCTTTGGTGGGAGGGGTGAGGTGCTCCTGAGGCTGGTTTTATATTGCTTTGTGAGGAACTGAAGGGAGCAGGTCCCTGCTCTCCTTCCTTGGCGTCTTTAGGTAGGAAGAAGAATTTGGTTTATTACTTTGCCCGCCTGTTGTGAGAGCTCTCTGCAATAACAGATTTTTGAGGAAGCAGCCTTGGGCTAAGCAGGGCAGGCCCTGTGTGCTGTGGGATTTATCTTGTGCAGGATGGGATCCTGTAAGAGGCTCCTCCTGGCTGGACGGGGTGACAGTGGGAGCCCACCCTGTCCCTGCATGGTGCCTCCAACTGAGCACAGAGAAGAGGTGGTCCCTGCTTTGGATGGGATTGTGAGGCAGAGGAAAGCAGGAGGCTTTAGCAGAGACTCCTGTGAAGATTTTGGCTGGTGGAGGGAGAAAGGACCTTACTCTGCACTGTGGGTCAAGTGATGGGGTAATGAGGAGAACAGCCCTGATGTGCAGAAATGCTGCCTGCCAGAATGACTACTCTGCAAATCTGCTTAATTGCAATTTCCTGTGTGCCACCCTGAAATTCATCTGGCAATTAAATGATAAGGTTAATATGTTACATGCATGGAGGCCAGAAAATTTGGAGGTGGTGTTGCCATAGCAACTGTATCTCTGCCCTCCTGGGCATAGGCATCCCTGTGGGGTCAGCCAGGGCGCGGGGCTGGGGGTGGGAAATGCCAGCGTGGTAGCAAAGGGATGGGAGAAGTCATAACAATGTAAAAATAAACCCAACTCTTTGATCTCGTTGTGTGCTGTCGGTGGAAGAGCAGTAAAAGGTGAAGCTCCTCTCCACTGTGTGTGTCAGAGGGAGCACTGCAGTGCTGCCTCGGGGTGGGCCAGGGAGCCTGTGCCTTCAGGAGGGCAGGGCTCACTGCTGGCTTCAGCTGCTCTCTGTTCTCTGGGGATGCTGGATTAACTGGGAAAAGGTGTTTTCAGTACAATTCCAGTGTCCTCCTTCAGCTCCTACAGCTAAAATCCCAGTGCATAAAGAAGACACCTGCTCCAAAGAACATATACTCCAACAGTCACATATACTCAAATAATACTATGCCTTGAAGGGATCCCAGAAGGGTTCTCTTGCTCTTCCACAAATTTTGAAGCCATTTAATTTAAGTTTGAGAAATAGAGAGTGCCTGCTTTTGTGCACAAGTGTGTTTGTGAGCACTTCCATTGATGCCATGTGGCTGTGCATCCCCTTGGGAAGTGGCAGCTGAAGCTCTGCTCTCACTCTCCTGTGACCAGGAGCAGTAGGGTGCTGTGACCACTGGGGACCACAAGTCCTCCTTCCTCATGTCTGCAGTGTCACTGCCTGAGACTCCAGTGTGTCCAGGTTTTGTTAGTGCAGATGATTTTAGGCTGTTAAGAAACCCCTGTGGTGAATGATGGAGCTTTTCTTAACTACAAAATAGAAAAGGAATTTGGTGGGGAAATCAGAAATGATGACTTGGCTTTCCCTGCTTTAATGAACTAAGTGTTCAAACCTCAGTAGCATTGCAGAGATTGTGATTTGTGTTTCAGTCTCCAAGCCTCGCTCCTGAGTAATCTCTATTACTTTGTCTTTGAGAAATGGTTTGGTTTTCTGTTGCTATCTTTTCAGAATAGATCTGTGCTTAGGTATTACCACAAAAAAACAAGTAATCTTTTAAACTGAAAAACATGTCAGCTGGTTGCTGGCAGATACCTCTCATCTGGGAAAGGCTCTTGGCTCATATGCTGGTTATCCCTGCTGAGATAAAGCAGCAACTGGAGCAAATGAAGCACTTATCAAGTGTGTTCGAGCTTCTCCCTGTAGTATGCAAACGAACTGCAAATAATCTGTGTTCCTGCAGGAAGTCCTTCATGAGAGGTGAGGGTGGAGGGGGAAGTGGGGGGCCTTGGCACAGGTGAGGTTATTTGCGTGGAGGGCACCGTGCGTGTGCCGTGTGCTCGGGGTATGGTAGCAGAAGTCTGCTTTCCCTGGAATGCTGTGGCTCTCGGAGGCAAGAGATGAAAGACACAGGATGACAAATGGTACATCTCAGGGCATTTTGTTTTATATTAAAGGTTTTTTTGTTTTTTGCAGCAAATGCATACCAGATGCCAGAGGGGAAGCCTATTGTGTTACCAGACTAATGTGTAAACATGCACAGAGATCATGCAGTTGTGCTATTGCACTGAGATGTCATCCTCATAGCACTTTGGTTTATATGAATAAATACGTGTGTTTGCCAATGGTTCCTAAGAATCTGACATAAGAAACCTTGCAAAGGTACATGATGACGGTGCCCTGAAAGGCAATATTTATGGAGAAGGGGCTTTCTGCACACCGTTGTTCAATGTTGAAACGTTTCCCCAATTTATGTTCCTGTATTTTTAAGGGTGCACAATAACTTGGTGTGGCGTTGGGAGCTCGGGGCAGATATAACTTAGGCAGATTTATCTAACTGCACACAATACTTCCTTGTTGGATGCAGCAGTAGTTGCCGTGGCAACTGCAACTGCCCAAACTATCATGATACCTCCAAGAAACAGGTTGTCTTTTGGAAGAGCTGCAAGCAATTTAACTTTATTCTACAATAGCCATAGCTTTAGGGGATAAATGGTATCTCCAAATGTATGCTTCTCTCCATGTGGGATATTCATGGTTAATTCAATGATGATATTTTTTCATACTGCTGTAATTTTTTTATCATAATTATTTTTTTCTGAGCTGAAGGAATAGAAAATGTTTTAAACTGCTTGTCATTATTAGTTCTGTATACCATGATAGTGTCTAATGACTCTTACAAACTTTGAGATCTTTGTGCCACCACTTAAAAAGAGAAAAAAAACAGGGAGAAGGTCAGTGGTATTTTTTCCCCTCCGTTTGTTTTGTCATCAAATAATATATCCTGAATGGAGATGAATTTCTCTTCCTAACAGCCATGACCAAGGTATTGCCCCTGCTTCACAGGTGGGTGAACTGCTCCACTGAGGAGTTAACAGAGCTCTGTAAGACTGAAGATGAATCTGTTGAGAGGTGGGACTAGGTCTCATGAGTGGTTAGGAGAATTGTGAACTAAGTCCCTGCAAGCAAAATTTTTCATGGGAGGTGACAAAATAAAACATGGATTTTTTTGCAGCCATGTCCTGCTCCTGCAGATAAATCAATGTAAATAACCAGCTGTATCAGGGGTAGTTCACTTGTGTATAGTATTTGGCTCAGATGGTTTATTTTTGTGATTCCAGATTTATTTTCTTCCTCTTCTTTTAGAAAGGTCATGGTAATGTGTCCCAGCTCCTGAGAGAGTTGGGATTGTTGAGCCTGGAGAAGGGAAGGCTCCAGGAGACCTTAGAGCCTCTAACAGTGCCTAAAGTGGCTACAAAAGAGCTAGAGAGGGACTTTTCAAAGGCAAGTGACAGGGAAAGGGGAAATGGCTTCCAGCTGCCAGAGGGCTGGGTAAGATGGAATTTTGGAAAGAAATTCTTCCCTGTGAGGGACAGGCTGCCCAGAGAAGCTGTGGCTGCCCCATCCCTGTGGGTGTTCAAGGCCAGGTTGGATGGAGCTCTAAACAACATGGCATAGTGGAAGGTGTCCCTGCCCATGGCAGGGGGTTGGAACTGGGTGATCTTTGAAGTTCCTTCCAACCTAAAGCATTCTATGATTCTGTGAAATGTTATATATCTGTTGGGGAAGTAAAATGTGTCTGGGAAAATAGAACAAATCAAGAGAGTTTCTCAGTTCCTATTAGTAACACATGCAGGGGATCTACACACCTTCAGGTTAACTCTTAACCTTCATTTTCTTAGAATTTGTTACTTGCTTTGTGAGGCCAAAGAGTCTTAGTTGTGCTCCAGGATGTCAGGAAATGCATTGGAACAAAACAAAATGAGAGCACTTCCAAAGTGAGCCCGAGGCAAGGGGTTACAGATGGGGGTGTGTGAGGGACTGATAGGGAGGTTGCTCTGTGGATGTCTCTCAGGAAAGCTGCTGTTTAGGTGCTGACAAGCTGTTTGTTTGCACGGTGGTTCAGGAGGCTTTGAGGGCTGGCTTGAAGACAAACAGTGAAGGCCCTTGTAGGTGGCTGCTGGGAGCTCTTCCCTGCAGGAGCAGCAGCAGGGGGAAAGCACAAAAGGGATTTTCTTTGAAAACACAGGCTGTACACTAGGGACATGTTGGGGAGCAGAAACTCTGTAAAACAGACCAATATCAACTCTTCCTCTTCCTCTTCCTCGTCAAACTTGCTGTGAGGAGGAATCTGTGGGTCTCCCCCAAAGGTGGCTGCGTTTTGGAAAACTCAGGAACATGGTATTGCTGACTTCAGTTGGGCTTTCCCAGTCTTGCTGCCCGATAAATCCCTGTCTTCCTGTGTGAATGGCTGGCTCTTTCCCTTCCCAGGGAAGGGCTGGGATGCCACACCTGCTGGGAGTAGCTCGCCCAGAGACCTGTACCAGGGCCTGCAGTGCCAACAGCAGCGCTTAGCAGAAGTGGCAATGACCTGGGGAAAGGTGGATGCTGAAAAGCAGCCACTTTCTGGTTATTTGAGTCCAAGTGGTATCTGTGACCTGGGAATTCTGAGACCTACTTGCTGTGCATTTTACAAGGGGTTTGTATATCTTTGCCAGCCTTAAGTGCTCAAAGTTCATGAGTTATACCTCAGAAAGTTCATGAGGATGGGTTTTTTTGGTTTTGTTTTGTTTTCATTTTTGGATGTGTTGTCATTTTATGAGCTTTTCAGTCCATCTGTTGCCTATTTCAAGGTTTTATTTACAACTGAGAATTGGAAACTTATTTTTATGGTACATGTTCTTTCTTCGTACAGAGCCTAGATTTGGGTGAGTCATGTGCCTGCAGGCTCTGAGGCTTCCTGGAAGCACCAGCTGCTGCAGGACTTGGGATGAAACTGCAGGGGTGTGCAGTGCTGCTGGCACAAGGAGGCCTTTTCATCCAGTATAAAATGTGGCTGAATTAGTCTTTTCTTCCCTCCTGACATTTGGGCTGGGCGGGAGGCTGATTCCTGATAGGTTTTAATACAGTGTTTGAAAACAGGATTTTCTGTGAGTTTTACATGTAATTTGCTCATATTATTATTATAATATGGTTTTATTCCTCTTGAGGCTGTAGATGTCTTCAGGATACTCTTAATATGTATGGTGGGAAATGGGCTGTTTGCAAATCAGTAACAAACTATAATAATTACTTTGCTTTCCCCTTGAAATGCTAATCTGAAGCTTTGATGACCACAAAATTCCCATGTAAAGCCACACAGATCTTCAGCTACATTTGTTGGATCTATTTAGATCCTTGCTTGGTGTCTAAAAGAGGCAATAATGTCTGCAAACATCTCTGGCCACTTCCTCCCACACTTTGCTCAGTGTGGGCTCCTGTCTGCTTGGATATCTATATACAGCCCAGCTGTAGGTGTGAGTTTTTGTGGTTTGACCTGTTTCCAGGAGTTAAAGTTGCTAAGGATGACCACAGTGATAATTTAATAGGAAATGCTGAGCTAGTGGTGAATTTTCTAGAAATATCTGCAAAGAAAATAATGAGCATTTGAAAATTCATGGGAAGAAATACACATTTTGAGGACTTCGAAGCCGTGAGAGGAAGAACAGTTTGTAAACTAGTGCTAATCTTGATCAGTGTTGTGGAAATTCATGATAAATAATGATATTATTTATAATAATAATGATAAAAATGTTTAATGATAATAAGTTTGCGGTAATATAAAAACTCTCGATGTATAAATCTTGAAGTGATTCCATCCTGTCCACTCTAAGTCCAAGCCTCTGTTTGACTCTTCTTCCTCATGGACTGCCCTAGTGTCATCTCTAGAAGGCAACTGGAAGGCCTCAGGTCCATCTCTGTCTCACAGCATGTCCAAAGATGTTTTCCTCCTGTGATCTGAAAGCACAGAGCAGTGCTGAGTCTAAGGCATGCTGCTCAGCAGCCATCAGCCCTTTTCTGTGTGGTGGGGGAAATGGCAGTGAAATGTGATGTTGGCTTCTCCTGGAGCAGGTAAGGCGAGCTGGTTACCTGAGTCTCCTCTCCTGCCCCTCACTTCTACAGCTGGTGGCTGCAGTATCTTCACTTTTTCCTAAGGCCTGTGAAAAATCTGAGTAGATTCTCTTTTGACAGCCACTGCTGCTGCTGTTTCTCTAGTAGAAAGCCACTTCAGTATCCCTATTACTGTATTTTGGGCTCTGCCACCTGGATGGAACCAGTGGAAAAGGTGTAACCGGGAGGAAGGAGGTGCCAGCAGGGGAGCAGAAGGAGAATGCTCATGAGGAAAGCCGTGTCACCCTGCGCCCTCATTCATTGCTTTGGCTGAGCTTAAACAAGTTGCAAGAGCGACAGGGAGAGGGCAGTTGCCCACACAAACATCACTGTGCCGGGGCTTTCACCCCTGGCTCTGTACTGAACGTCTGCTGGCAGCTGCGAGGATGCAGATGCTGATGTGCGAGCCGGGACAAGGAGCCCTGGGGGCGGGGATGCTCCGGGATCGGTTACAGCCTCCCCACCGCCGAGGAAAGCCAGCAGGGGAGTAAAGGTCACACAAGAAGGTGAGGATATCATCTTAAACAGAGCCTCTGCTGCACAGGATTGCCCGTGCAGTGCTGCTGAGCATCTTGAAAAGCAAACCAGTAGCATCAGGGTGGAGGAATTCCCACTGCATCCCCCTCCTCTAGCCCCCTCACCTTGGCCTCGAGATCAGAAAGGCAGCAGCAGTGCAGCCTTCTGTCTGCATGAGAGCAGAGCCTGTGGAGGGGAGCTGCCACAAGGGAAAGCTGCTCTCTGAAGATGCTTGAACAATAAACAGTGGCACATCAGCACATGTGAGGTGGTTACCTGGGTCTGGAAGAGCAGGAGTGAAGGAGAAACCATGTATGCTGGGGGTAGTGAGAGCCTGCCTTCCCTTCCTCTTGAATGGCCAAGACTTCATTTCCATGTGCTTAGCAGACCTGGGGCAGCCTTTCTAGGAAAGGCAGTTCGGTAGAGGGAGATGCTGCAGGCAGTGTAGTGCTCCAGGGCTTGCATTTTGTCACACTGTGCTTTCTGTCTTCTGAAGGCTGAAATGCCCCAGCACAAAGCATCTTGCAGTGTGCCCTGGGGAGCAGGATGTTAATGGGATGTGCCAGCAGTGTTTTCTTATCTTCAACACGTGATGGAAAAGATTGGGAGAACTCGAGGTTTTTCTGTCCCCAGATTCTTGGCGTTAGCCTGACCTCTTTCTGCACCTGACAAAATCTGTCTCCGTGGGCTGGTTTTAGTGTAACAAGGTGATAGTTAAGGAGACCAAAGTGGTGAACAGTTCCTGAAAGCCACACTGATGCCAGGTGCCTGAAGGGATGTGTACAGGGCTGGTTTTTCCTCTCTCTGTGTCTCGGTTTCCCAGGAAGCTGTTGTGCTGCACGTCTGGTGTTGCTGACCCACCGCATGGGAAGCCTTGAGTAATCCCACACTGCTCTGAGCATGTTTGAGAAGTTTTGTATGACAAGATCGCTGAGTGTCCTGCCCTTTGCACTGCCCCCTCTCGTGTTTGTCACATCTAATAATGGACAGAAATGTGGTGTGTGCCACTGAACACGGGGAATTTGTTTGTATTCCATGTTTGCCACAGCCTTTTAATTTGAGGAGGGAGCGTGGGAGCAGGGAAGGGCTAAGAACACTTCTCTTTGGTGGCTCTCTGCTGTAGGCTAGACGCAGTTCTTAGGGAATGGTGTGAACTTGAGCTGAAGTGGTGGCCTTTAGAGTGGCCGTGGTGTCTGGAGGGGCAGTGCTGAGTGCTTCAAAAGCTCTCTGTCTGCTTCAGGGCTTGGTGAAGGGTGGCTGAGATAAGCTGCTGTCTGTGCTCTCTTATCTGGGGTAGGGGTGTCGGGCCTGCAGTTTCCAACGAGGATGTTGTCACATTTTATTTAGCAAGGGAACTGCTGTAGAAAGATCACTGAGGCTGTCTGCAGCCCTCAGCCTAGGCGGGTGCTCATACACACTCCGTGAGCTGTGCTTGTGCTGCTGCCAGCTGCTGGACTGCTCTGCTGCAAGCAGAGTGGGATTTTGTCCCTAACCCCAATGTTGCTACATCTTGGGCTTGTTCCTGCAGAGATCCCATCTAGTTGGGTAACAATAATAATAAGGTGTAAAAGTGCAGGAGAATCCTAACTTGTGAAATCCTGATGATTTTTCCATGCTTACGTATTTGGTTGTTTAATGTGTTTATCTGACCCTAATTTCTGTGCACATGCTCTCTAGATGTAGCAGATGTTGTTCAAACAACCACTTCCCATCTTTTTTCCCTCCTTTTTATTCCTTTCTTGCATGTTCAAAACATGGTGAGTGAGTAAGGACACTGTTGATAGGTTGAAGACTTCAGCTGTCTTTATTGCCTAGTCCCAGGGGAAATGGGACTGGTGTAGCTGGGGTGTTGGCAGGAGAGGAAGGCATACGTAAGAAATTATTTCTCATGGGGCCTCTTTTCCCTCCTTAGCCTGTATGAAAGGGGACAAGGTCTACATCTGGACACATGGGAGTATTCAGCAGTCAGCAGGGAAGCTGCTACAAGGCAAATAAAGTCCCTGACATATCAGAAAGGCATCTGCCTGGTTCTGTAGACTTTGTGAGAAGTGCGAGATCTTAAATGAGACATGGAAATTAGGTGAATTGTGCCACTAGGATAACATTCTTGAGAAGCATCTGGTTCAGGATTGTACAGTGTCTACATGGATGCTTTCTGGGACAGTTCCCATCCAAGGCTCAGTTCCATTTGCTTTATGTCAAGCCCCTTCCAGGAGCACGCTGCAGAGATTTCTGAATGATGGCAATGAGACGAGAGTGGGCTTGTGGAGCATGAGAGCTCTGTCAGTGCCACACTGCACCCAAGCGAAGCAGCCCTGGTGACGGGGCAATTTCACTGCTGCAGGGACCTGGCTAGCATTTCCAGAGAAGTTTTGTGTATGCCCTGGCTCTGGGCACAGGAGGAACATCCTCTGGGATGGCTGAGGGCAGGATACATGCCAGGCTTAGAGCTGTTCTTGGGTAAAACCTGATGGTTACCTATCATCCAGAATATTTTAGTAGTATCTTTAGGGTATTTTTTCTGAGACACACATTTTTGGATGACTGCTCTTATCTTTATTTATGTTTTCCTAAGCATTAGCAATATCTTTCTCACTTCCAGCTGGGAAATCGAAATACAAGAAGCTTTTATTTATTTGTTTGTTTTTTATTTTGCCTCATGTGGTTCTTGTGGGCTTTGTTATCTGTGCTGCGCTTTGTGTGCCAATAACTTCTGAAATCAAGCAATTTAATTGCAAAAAGGAAGAAACAGAAAAACACCACACAAAAGCACCAAAAATATTTGGAAAAAGCCACCCATTTTACAGCATCCATGAACATCCGCTAATGCAGCATTTGCCAAATGGGTGGGGAAGTTTGTAGGGAAAGGAATGTCATTGCAAGTGGCTTCCCCTTCAGATATCTGCCTTTCATCATCAGAGCTGCCAGGCTCCAGGCACAAGCCTCTGCACTGGGCCAGCCTTAGTCAGGGATAATCTGCCTTTACATCAAACTGAGACTCTTTTTTTTTTACTGGATGATGTAATTTTTTTTTTCTCTTTAAGAATTGGATCATTATTTTGGAATTTAAAGCCTTTCAGTAAAGGGCAAGGGGAGGGAAACTTTGAAGCTGTGAGGGTGCTGAGGCACTGGAACGTGCTGGCCTGAGAAGCTGTGGAAGAGCCATCCCTGGAGGTGTGTGAGGCCAGCTGACTGACCAAAAGGTGAATATTTGTCAAAGCCTGTACAGAGCAGAGCCCTGTGTAACTCAGCTCAGTTTGGAGTGGAGGAGAAAGCTGCTGCCAAATCTGCTCTCTGGTCTGAGTTGCAAGTTGTCCAGTTCTTATACTAATATATGGTAACACTCACTTTGTTGGTTTTGGTGTTATCAGCAAAATGTGTCAGGCATTTTGTGGTAAGATGATCTTGGTTTGACAAAATCTGTGGGGATTTTTTCAAACTGTGCTCTTTCTGCTCAATGTTTCTGTGCCCTGTGGATGCACATGGATTACACTCTGTAAAATTATTCTAATGTTGATGTGGATGGGATGAAGAACGAAGGACTTGGAAGCAATGTGTTATAAGCTCATCAAAAGCCTGATTAAGTGTCCATTTTAAAAAATAGGGTAAATTGTAGATATTTTATTCCAATTTGGGATGAAACTGTATCAACATTTTAACATTTTCCATGGTGGCTGGAAAATCTTGTTGACCAAAGAAAATGGCCTAAGCATGATGGCATTGTTACTTTGGTAGGAAGGGAAAGAAAATTAACATTAAATCAAAATTATTGATATTGCAATCAGTATTGCTTCAAAGACCTGATGGCCTAGTGCATCATCAAAAGGAACTTGGAGAAAGACCTCTTACTTACAGTTAACTCTCTGAATCTGTCTCTTACCAGTAGTTTGGGGAAGTAAAGGCAAGAAGTGAGGATGGCTGTCAGCAGCCAGTTCCCCTGTCCTGGCTTGACTGCATTGCTAATTGGGGCACAAGAATGGGGCAGGGGAGTTGTGTGAAACCTTTGTGCACCTTTTTCTTTATGATACACTTCACCCTTTTGAAAAGCTAAATTTTTTTTGAGGAAACACGGGGTTTTGGTTTGCATTTTGAAACTTGTCTTCTCTTCCAAAGGAAACTTGGCACTGTGAACCCGCTAACTCCAGCAGGCATCCAGCACGTGCTTTGGAGGTGGTGATTATTCCCTGTCACTGGGGCAGGTCTCTTTTCCTGTGAAGATTTTTGCTGCCATTAAGGAGTGATGTCCTAAAGGGGTTTGTATTTTTAGCAGCAGTGATTTATGTCCTGTGGGCTCTGTCTTTAAATCATGCCTCAAAGAGAGATAGGTTATTTTACAGAGGAACCCGTAAAGTAATATATGCTTCTGGTGTGACTTTCTTTAAAGCTGTGCATTAATTCCTGAACTGAGGTCAGCCTGCCTGTGCTGAGATCTGCAGAATGACATTTCCATACTGGGGCTTATTTCATGTTGATGTGAGAAGCAGGAAGTAATATTTACTGTAGGAAGATACATAGTACTATTAAAAATAATGATAACAACCAATTAATACTAATGCAGTGAATTTAAAATATTATTCTTTTTTCTTTGTCTCAGAGTACTTAGGAAGTACTCTGTAGAAAAAGTAATGGAAGAGCTAATGAGAATTCAGGTTTTGTAGGGATCAGTATCAGCCTCTGGTACATGTACAAACCTCGGGTTGCAACTTGGTGGAAAGCTGCTGGCTTTGGAGTTCTTGCTTTCGACCTGGAAAGGCACTTGCTCTGCTGCTCTGGAGACACCTCTGCAGGACGGGGAGGCCTCTGAATTTTCCTGTCTCCTCAGCTTCTGCAAGCAGTGATGCAGATCAGGCTGAGGTGCAGAGGAGGTGGCTGATCTGTGACTTCACGGAAATGTTTCCTCACTCTCCAGGACCCCATGCAATGTCATCATCTGCAGCTCTCCACAGTGTGACCAGGACATAAACCTGTTTCTGTGGTGCAGATCTGTGGGTAAGTTACAGACACTAAAGCTTAGTGACGTGTCCCTCTCAGTGGTGTCACCCGGGCGGTTCTGATTCGGCACACAGGACTTAGCTCAGGATGGGGTTAAGAAAATGGTGATGTATCTCTGATGTTAAGACACTTATGGAGGAGTCTAAGAAGGCTGTAAGTTTTTTCATGTGTAACTATGGAGGCGTGCTTTGATATCGGAGAATTGCTTTATAAATGAAGTTGTAAGAAGCATTTAAATGTCAAGTATCCTTCATCTCATTCATTCAAACGCAGAATATTTATGAGGATACTGTTAATAAAGCATTTTTGCCTCTCTGACAGAGACTGGACTTAGGCAAGGTATTTGACAGTGGAAAAGACTAAGAAAGTGAGAAAAGGATGTTTTCAATGAGCTACTTTGAATTTCTCTTGCATGCCCATTTCTTTTAAGAATGTGAATTGCTCTGGCAATTTGCTAAGTATTAAAGGGAACAATGAACAGGGCCTTCTTTTTACAAAGACAAAGCAACAAAGATTTGAAGATTTTTCAGTTTGCTTCAAAAATAGCTTGATGAAGATGGACATTATAGCAAATGAAATATTTAACTAGAGTGACCCTCACTGAAGTGATGTCAAGGGTAGTAAGTAATACAATTGTCACATTGTATGTAATCACTCCTTTGTAAGCTACCGAGGCACAATTATTTTAAATAAACTGAAATGTCTAATAGGGACGGTGCTGCTTTTCTTTAGCTAAAAATAGTATCATGAAATACTTATTTAATCTTTAAAATGTTTCAGGCTTTTAACACCAAGACTGGATAATTTCACTCTTTTGGTTTTGGTTTTATTCTTTCTAGCTAGTGTCTTTGCTCTGAAGCTTTCCCAGGATACAAGTATTTACCAATTTCCTCTCAAATGATGACGTTATTAACCACTTAAGTTGATTATCTCCCAGAAAAGATTAAAGAGGTTTCATTTTTTGAATGGCACTCTTGAGATTTGGCTCAAGTGTTTGTGATTTGGAGTAGCTGCAAAATTGTTATAAGAAATATGACTCAAGAAAAAGCTTCTAAAATACCCACACATCCAGGAAGCAGCTTCAGGTCCTGAGTTTCTCTTACTGATGCAGACAGCAAACACTGCACTCCTTGTCCTGGAGTGGCAGTTTGCTCTTCTGCACAGCCCTTGGGTTCTCCTTCCATCTCCAGGAGTGTCAGGAAAAGTGTCAGGCAGGTGCCACATGTGTCAGCACAGTCAGGGTTTGCTGTGAGAGTTCCTGAGAAAGTGTTTGTGCTGGAGTCTTCCCCTCCAGAGCTGATCCTCTTAGGCTGTGCTATCTCTGCCCCCTTTGGATGGGATTTGCAGGAGCTGAGCCTAAACACCTCTTCTCTCAGAACTCTGGGCTTTACTGTTATGTCTGGCATCCCAAATCCTTCATCTTTAACCCTGATCTTCCACTGGATTATTGTATTTCAGCCTTTGATAGACTTTATTCTTCTCATCAAACATGCACAGAGATATTGTTGAAAGTTCCTCTCATTGTCAAGGCTACTGGTGCTTCCAGTTTGCTGCCAGGGGTGCAGCACAGAACTGTTTTAGATGGATCAAGGAAGATGCCCAATTACTAGTTAATTTTCTCCTTAGATGCCCAAAGATGAGTCCTCTTGTAGTACATCAGCATAATTTAAAAAATATTTTTCTTAATTATTAATTATTCTAAAGCTCTGTTTGCTTATGAAGCTGTTGCTACCCTTTTGAATCCAATTATTTATAAGTAATATGTTTAGCACATGTCCTTGAGGGAGCCAAGCCCTGTAAGTCAGATACTGACTGGTGTTTTGATGTTGATCCATTGCACAGTGTCAGGGCCTGTGAAATTGCCTGGAAACTCTTACAGTAAATTTCCCAAATATACCCACAGAAGGTTGAAAAGCAATGTTGTGTCACAGATGGATTTACCAGGGTCTAACTCATCAGGCTGCCCTCCTCCCTTTGGCAGCAGGAATCAGAACTTCGACCTGTGACTGTGAAAGAAAGAAACATCACTGCCTGAGCTTGAAAAAAAGGAAGATCTCAGTGACAATCTTCATAGCATTTGATGGTTTCTTTCCTCAGGGCCCCATCAGCAGAGGCGAGGTGCAGTGCCAGTGCAGAGCAAGCTCTGTCCCCACAGCAGAGTGCCTCGATGCCTCCTGGAGCCCCCATCTGCAGGAAGGACAGGAGCTGCTGCGTTGGCTCAGTAGAGGAGATTTCCCCGTAATAATCTCAGGGAATGTGTGGACCAGCACTCTCCCTGAACCTCTGCCCTTGCATCTGGCCCTTTTGTGATTCCTGTTTTCAGGTTAGCATGAGACATGCAGCTCGGGTGGGAAGTCCCTTCCCTGATGAGAACTGAGCTGGCAGCTTCTGAGCTTTCGGTGTCAGAAGCGAACCTGGTGCTGAGGGCCCAGACTGGGAGTGTCTCCTCGTTACCTGTGCACTGCCTGTGACAGCCCCCACAGAACGGGCTGGGGGCTTTGTGGGGCTGGCTACAAAGGCCAGTGCCTGACCTTGATGAGCTTAACAAAGCCAGATCCTCTGGTATCTTAGTGCGACCCTGATTTAACAAGGCACTTCTAAGCCCTGCCATCCTGGTTCTGATAATGTCCTGACTAATCAGATTAACCCCAAATCTCAAGCTTATTCTTTCTCCTCATAGGTAAGGAATACCGTTTTTCCTGAGAGAGATTGTTTTCCAGTATCCATTTTTGGGCATGAGTTGAGTAACTAAAAACAGTTACAGTTTCATCAGAGAGATGAGCTGTTAAGGTGGATATTGTTAGATGGCAGTGTCCTTTGATTGAAGGGCAGTATATGCTGCTAGGTTCTGAGTTTTTCCCTAAAGAAGTCGAAAACTTGTCAGATTTCAGCCTGGATCCTTATTTATCCAGATGGAAGTCTCAGTTTTATGCTGCCAAAGATTCTGCAGGCTTTTCTTACAAGCATATTAAAACCCTAGTGTTGCCATATTTCATTTGGCAATAATTATGTCCTTTGCCTTTCTTCTGAATAATATTTAGCTTTATCATCATTACTATTACTTGCTCCAGTTCTGCTGGGAGCACTAGTTTGCATTTAATTACAGATCACTCGCTAATAGCCTATATGGCCCTGACTCAGCACACACTTGTAGCAGGTGTGTGATTTTAAAGCGAGTGAGTGAGCCCACTGAGTTCTGTGTAGCCCATATCCTGTGATCTGTTCTGTGCCTGGCGTGCTCTGACTGCAGGAACCCTAGATCTACAGTGTCTCCATGCAGGTGGGGGCTGCTGCCTGCTCCTTCTGGCTCCATCATCTCCTAGGTGTGAGGCTGAGGCTGCAAACTGCCACACCTGTCCTATCTTATCACCTTAAATGGCTCTGAAACTGCACCTGGCAACCATTAGCATTAGATAGAACTCGAGGACTTTTGGACTTCTTAGAAAGGACAGCAGCTTTTTGTCAGCTTAGGACAAAGTAGAACCCTCTATCTTGCATGCTTCCTTGGCTCAGTATAAATTTTAGTAAGATACTCTATACTGGAAGTAAAACTTGGCTACGTGACCTACCAGGCAGCAGGATATGCCAGGCACATTCACAATATTGTATAATTTAATTGGCTAGTTGGAAATGCATAATAAAATACAGGGTGTTTGAGTTATTACTTAGCTGCCTATGTAATTACTTCTGTTTAATATTTAATTGTGTTGATCTTTCTGTCTTGTCTTTGTTCCACACAGCAAATAGATCCCCCTTTTTGTCTATTCACAGGCACTGGGCTTCTGGGTAGAGGGCTTTGCAGCTAATCTTCCTGATTGTTCAAATGTCACCGTAAAATATTTAGCATCTTGATAACTCCAAAGCTATCAAAACAGATTGGATGGTAACAATTAAAATTATGCTAACATCACTATAACAGATATAACGGAGTGATGCTTGTTAAGCACTTAATGATCCCTTTCTCCAAGGAATTCCATTTCAATTTCTTTATGCTGCCTGATTGCTTTACTGCATCCTGCAGGTTCTGTGCACTGCTGCTCTGTGTAATACATATTCAGGCCCTTCTCTGAGCTCTCATCATGCCAATCAAGGATGCAAATGGAGTCTGTATGACTGTGTGATCAGAATTTCTTGCTTGTTTGCAAGCCCGTAAATAATGGAGTGAATAAGGATCTGATGTGTAACAGTATAAAAGTAATCAGACCTTGTATCTGGCTTCCAGTAAACATCAGTATGGCCCTGGTCCAACCACTGCTGTAATCAATGGGAGGCTTTTATTGACTTTAATGGGAGTTGAATTAGGCCTTGTCTGAGGCTTGAAAATTCAGCTGCAGCTCTTGGGGCTGATCCTTGGCTGGTGTAACCTGGCTGTGTGCTCCTGGAAATCAGGCAGCTGAAGTGCCTCGCCCTGCCGGGGGTGTGGCAGGCAGACCCTGCCCTGCTGTCACCCTCACACACTCCAGCGTGCTGTGCCAGGGCAGCTCTGGGCTCTGCTTCAGTCAGCTGTTCACTTACGAGCTCACACTGCTTGAAATGTGCAATTAGCTTTAGAAAAACATTTTACTTGAAAGGGATTCTAATAATCATTAGTTTGAACTTCCGTTTTTTGATATTTTCATTTTTTATAAAGGAGCAATATCTATTCCTTTTGCTTTACTTTGGCTGCAAGGGAAAAACAAGCCTAATTAGCAAAACCAAAAATAAACCAAGTTGATCAAGAAAAGCAGTTCTTGCAAATTTGCAGACCTTCCCTTGCAAATGCTGATATGAAAAATGATAAAGGTTTTATGAAGTGTCCTTGCTTTGGAGCTTTGTGGGGATGAATGGGGAGAGAAGACAGTAACTGTGTGGATGAAAGGCTTTTAGAATGTAACTCTGTGGATCATCTATACTATGAACCACTTAGAGCTGTGGTACCCTTCCTGTTTCTCAAGTACTACAATGACTATAAAAGACTTTGTAAAATTCTTTGAGCTGATTCTTATTCTGGCCTCTCTGCTTTGAAAGGATATGGAAAATACATCCTTTGGGAAGTCTTCTGGCCAGCTGAGCTCTCCATGGATAAGCTTGAAAACATGCTAGATTGATGTTCTGGAGCAGCTCCAAGAAAGCTTGGCCAGTGTGTGATGGCAAGTGCACCCACCCTGAAATTCAGGGAGGGGAATGCATGCCTGCCTCTGGGCAGTGTGTGTTTATAGGCTCACTCCTCAAAGTGACAGTCAGCACAGTTGCTGTTTCCTCCAGCAGGGTGAGGGTGATTTATGCCAGCTGAAAATCTGGGTCTCTGCATCCTTGTGCATGCACAGGCACCACTGGTTGGCTTTTGCTGAGTTTTTTTTCCCTCACTTAAGTGTTATTTCCAGCAAAGGCAGTGGAAGCAACTTGGATGTCAGTTTTTCAGCAACAAATCTGTCCTGTGTGTAGGGGGGTACTTGGCTGTGCTGGGAGGCAGGAGACACCCCCTGTCCCCCCTGAGCAGGGGGGGTGCTGGCAGCACCGTGTGCTCAGCCTGGGGGCCAGAGCTGGGCCGGAGCCGGGCCAGAGCCGGGCCAGAGCCGGGCCAGAGCTGGGCCAGAGCTGGGCCAGAGCCGGGCCAGAGCCGGGCCAGAGCTGGGCCAGAGCCGGGCCAGAGCCGGGCCAGAGCAGGGCCAGAGCCGGGCCAGAGCCGGGCCAGAGCCGGGCCAGAGCCGGGCCAGAGCTGGGCCAGAGCTGGGCCAGAGCTGGGCCAGGTGACCGAGTGCCCACGGGACCTGTCCTGGTGTGCTCTGGATCCCAGCTGCCCTGCATCCCACCAGCTTTTCCTTGCTCCTAACAGACCTGTGTGCTCCTTTGTGAGGCAGCACTGGTGACATTAGGGTGCCTGTATGGGTCCTGCTGGCAGTTCTGCCCCAGACTTGTGTAGGAAGAATCTCCTTCGAAAACATCTAAAAATGTCTCAAAGGTTCATGTGAGAAATCCCACTTCAGTCTGGCCATTGAATGTTGCTGTGAATAAATGCTCTGCTGCTCCAGTTTTCAACAGAAAGGCTCCTTTGCCTGGCACTACCAGGCTTATTCTCCTTTTCAGACCTAAGCTGGAAAACAGGAGGTTCTGCTGGTCTTTACAGGGTTTAATTTCTCTTTTGTTTTATAAAATCCTGTCTTTGGAGATGAGTGCCATAATAACCCCCTTTTAAAAACAGTGTTTGCCACTTAGCTGTTTTCCATTTGGAGGTGTTTTATTTACAGTAAATTAAAGCAGGAAGGTAAAGTGGTTTTTATTTTCCTATGTTCCTGTGTTCTGTATTCATAGGCTTTAACATCTGCCCTGCATCCCCTTCCCGTGTTCATGCTACATCGAACCGTGCAGGAATCAGTCAGGGCTCATCTTTCTGCCATGCTATGCTCTTTTTGATCATTTGACTGAAAAGTATTTGTTTGTAAGTGAAAAATACTTCTGCTTTTTCTTTTTTCTGTAGTGACTTTGGAGTTGCACCTTTTCTCTTATGTTTAAGAGTTCCAGCTCATGCTGATATTTAAGAAATAAAGGTGAACTCAGCCAAAACACAGAAGAAATGAAGAGGCCCAGTCATCAGAGGGGAAGAACATAGCCTGACAAGCCTATGGAGTAAGTGAGGCTGGAAGGATGTGTCACTTCATTTGAATTGAACGTCTGTGCTCTCTCACCCACTTGTGTTCTGCTGCTTTGCTGGTGAGTAGAAGGATTTCCTCAGTGATGTTGCTTACTTTTTGTTCATTCATATTTGAGCTTACAAATGGTTTGAAACCAATTTAACTTTTCACGTAGAAATTTCACACAGGTGAAGGTTTTTCTGTGCTAGGGAAAATGTGAACAGAATTTTCATTGCCATGTTGATTTTAAAACCCCAGAATGTGGAAGCCTCCAGAACTGCCCATTGCCAATGTGTGGAGCAGTTCTTCTACCTGTTTACCTTCTCATTTTCCACATTGTTTTTTTTTTCCTAGCCAGGCATTTTGTTGCCTCACACCTGTTTCCTGAAGAGTTCATTCTCTCTCACACCCACTCCCAGTATCTGCTGGTCTTTCAGCCCCCTGTGGGACTGTGCTGGTCCCTCTGGTGACCAGTGTCTGCTGGTCAGAGCTGAGGCCCAGGGGACGTTGCCCTGTCGTGTCCATGTGCCATTAGCAGAGTGCAGACAGGGCTGGGGCTGCTCCTGCTGCTGTGCTGGCCTAGGGGGTCAGCCCTTGGGCACAGCAGAGCCTTTCCCTGCAGCCTCGCCTGCCAGTAATTCGGAATATTAGTAATTCAGAATATTACATGTCATGATGAAGTCCTTAGGAGCCTGTAAGGAGCTGTTTTTTCACAGCCACTCCTGGTGTGTTGAGATTAAACATCCTGTCACACTGGGTGTGTGTACACTTCCAGGCAGGGGCTGACCTCTGCTGTGGCTGTAATTAGGAACAATTTTCAGATTTATGAGTTTTATTTCGCAGTGTGCACATACAGTCCACCCAGAGAAGTTTTTTTCACAAATTGAACTTGTTCTCTCAAATGCAACTACATCTCCAGCTGTCTTCAGATACCCTGCACTGTCTGTGAGAGCTGTAAAATAACTGCAAGCTTATAAATTCACCTTTTTGCAGTGATTAAATGTGCTTGACTCATTCCAGCCTGTTGCTGTGGAGATAGGTACAATATAGGAACCTTGGCACTATGACAGGCAATTAAAATACCAAGATGTTTAGCCATGTATGAGTATTTTCACACAGTGAGACCTCTAAGCTTAGCCTGCTGCTGACATTGTTAGTTATTGAATCAGTTGCATGAGATGAGGCTGACAGGTGTAATTACATATTTCTATGGTGATTATGTATGGCCTGTCATAGAGACCAACATGCCTGTAACTGTGCACTCATTTAGTAGTCATTTATTGAGTGAAGTATTGGAGTTGGCACACCGTTTACAAGGGAGGAAATGTGAAACAAAACAGAAGTCCATTTCGAAATATAATTGATTCATTAAACCATTTACCAATGCTCCATTTTAGCACATAGGAAATACATCTTTCTGTATTTCCTGCTGATGTCTCAGTTATTTAAGGATCTTCCTGCAATGAGTTCATGAGAAGCTGGCTCTCAGCTCTCTAGCTGCCACATCCTGGGAGAAGTTATGGAGCTTGCTGGAACCATCTGAATATGGGACCATTTAAAAATATTTGGCTTACTTGTTAAGAGCTCAAAATCTTTCAAAATAACCTCCTTTCTATGTGAGCACATCTGTACAATCTTCTTTTTTGTACTAGCTGTTCTTCAAAATGTGTTAAAAATTATCCAAGTATTTTTGGAATTCATTGACGTGAACTTGGGCTGTTGCTGGAATTCCTCATTTACTTTTCCAGATAAAAATTCTTCTGTGCAGTGACTTCACTCAAAACTTTGCTGTATTATTTCCCATGTAGTTCTCCCTGGTGTTTTGTGCCACCCTGATGATCTGAATGAAAGGTCTCTGTCAAAGTGAGAGGAGGCAGAGAGAAATTAAATATTGCTCTCAGTTTATTAAGAGGTCATTGGACCTGGCTGAAATCAAGCAAACAATTTGACTTCTTTTCCTTAGCTACATCTCTCTGCAGTACAACTATTACTTTATTCACAGAAATTTCTATGTGTAAGATAATTATCTGAGGTGGGGTTATTTGCTGGTGTTTTTGTTTAGTTTTGGGTTTTTTTTGTTTGTTTGTTTGAAGTGAAAGAGTAGCTGCTTTAACAAAAAGAGCCCACTGTCTTTTGCAAAAGGCAGGATGCATGTGTTCTCTGGTCTTCTAGGATGAGCTGAAAAATGCAATAGGAATTTGTGGATATAAATAATAAAAAAAACCAATTTCCCCTCATTTTATAGGATACAAAAAGAGCCTTTGACATAAAACTTCCATTATGTTCTTAATTAACCATCAGAACTTTTTACCTTTCTGCTTTTAACCAACAGCTGTTTCTCACAGCTTTTGTGATAGATATGAGATGATATCTATGAGATTGAAAGAAAGAATAGAGATGGTGGAGATGTAGCCAAATGATGAATATTTGGAAAACTGTCCTTTGGAATCTGTAATTAAATTAGGTTCAAATGCCAAAAAGTGGATGCAAACCTAAACTTGGAAAGTTTCATCCCAAAGTTTGGAAGAACCTTTTTTCCCCAGTCTCATCTGCTTAGAACACATTGGTCATAAGTTTCCCAGTAGGAAGCATTTGGGTTAATATCTGGCTTTCTGATCATGTGCTTGGAAAGACAGCTTTTGTTGCTTTTCCAGAAAACTTCCCAAGCGTGTCGTAAAATGCATGCTGTTCAAAAAAAAAAAAATCCTGAATAAAGTGATGTCTGGTGAATTGCATTTTTTTCTATCACTAAGCTAGAGTTTGAGGGCTTTTTTTTTTTAAATTTTTTTTATTTTCTTACAAGGAAGTTCCATTCAAGTGGAAGAATATTTGATGTTGGAAGAGGTCTCTGGAGATCATCTCATCCAAGCTCCCTGCTCAGAGGAGGGTAAATTGGAGCAGATTGCCCAGGATCATGTCCAGTTGGGTTTGGAATATCTCCAAGGATGAGGAGAGTTGACTTTTTTAGGTGTCCTGTTCCAGTGACCAGTCACTCATACATAAAGGTTTCGAATGTTTAAATGATATTTGCTGTATTTTGGACGTTGCTGTATTTGAAAGACACTGCCTTTCTTTCACCAGGCACCATGGAGAAGAGGCTGGCTCTGTCCTTTCCTCCTCCCATCCATTTATGAAAATGGGTAGGATCCCAGTTCTCTCTGCTTTTTCTGTCAGATGCTCCCTTGCACTCTCTGGACAGTACAGAGGAGAAACTGCCGTTTTCTGTGTGGCTGAGAAATCTGTTTCTGAGGGGGCTGAAGAGAGGCCAGCTGGGGCCCTGTGCTGGAGCAGGTGCTGGGGGAGCTGCTGGTGCACTTCAGGAGCTGCCTGCACAGGGAGGGATGAGTCCTCTCTGGAGCCCCAGGGCTGGTGAAGGCCGTGCCCTAAGGCAGACCTGAGCATTCATAATGACGAACTGCAGTGGGCACGAGGAGAAAAGGAGGGGGCATCTGATGGAGCTCCCAGGCACTGTGCTCGTGTCATTGGCTCCAGCACTGCCCGTCCCTGCTGCTGCCCCTTCCCACATGGGCTGCACACCTCATTACCGAAGAGGGGCTAATCTGCAGCTTTAATGCCCTCCTGGAGTGCCCTGAAACCAATCGAACTGAGTGGAGGACAGGAAACAGAGCACGGGGGCAGCCAGGACCTCACACCCCCTTGCTGTCATCACAGCACAGCCAGCTCACAAGCAGCAGTGACATTTTCTCAGGACAGGATATGAGCAAAGGGGAGAATTTGCTTTTCCCATGTACACTTTCTATTTTCATACACTATTTATTGCTGACTTTAAAGTCATTCTCTGTTTTTTATTCCAGCCTTGACCACGTGGCTCCAGCTGCTCCCGTAACTCCTGCTGCTGCTGTTCTAACATGATGCAGCCATAAACTGGATCTTTCTTTTCTTTTAATGTACTTTTTATCTAATGTACTTTTTTATCTAAAGACTGTATTTGCACGTTGGATTTGAGGCTGGAAAGCAAGTTTGCTTATTTAATATTTGCTTTGATTTGGTGATTAGTCTTTGCTCTTAATTATTTTAACATCTCCACATGAGTGATCAGGAAATGAACAGCTGTCTCACACTTTCAGCAAGTTAAAAACAGCCTAACTATGGTATTTCCTTATTGACTTTTTACTTGCCCCTGTGCAGAATGTCTTAAGATGTTGCTTCTCTTGAGTCTCTCGCCTCACAGCTTGAGTAATGCCACAGCTTTTAGAAATGTTTCCCTTCTGACTCGCCAGGGTGACGAAGACAAGTAAAGTAATCCAGCATAAAAGGTATACACCAACAAAACATGAATGGAAGGTGTGGGTCCAGTTACAATCCAAACAAGAAGAATATTAGAAGCAGTTTTGGGGACTGAGGAGACCAGTCCTGTGGCACACATCTGCAGTGAGGAATAATGCCATCCTGGGATCCTGTGTGATGTTTGCACACTGGTAGCAAATCCTCTTAGGAAAGTAAAAATAAATGGCTTGCTGCCCCTTTTCCCACTGATGTTTTCCTTTGCTCTTTTCATTCCTTCTCGAATTGGCAATGATTGTAAATCACTCCTCGACACAGAAAGTGCTATTTTCCAAGAGCACTTATTTGATTCTTGTAATCTTATTTATTAGTTAAATTCAATAAGTGCCCAACCTATGCTCTAACTGCCTTTTAAAAATACACTAATAAACAGGTCTTGATTGCTTTTTGATTGAATTGCAGATAATGCTGTTTCTGTCATCAGTGTGTTGAGGTAATCAGCCTTCCCAGAGAGGCGTTTCCAGCGCAGACACCCAGCTCTGCCCTCGGGCTTCTGGCAGACATGAGATGAAGATGAGCGTGGTTCTGGCTTCTCTGTGCTCCTGCAGTCCTGGGCTTTGGGGGCTTGAACAGATTCGCTGCAATTATTTGACTGATGAGGGTTGTGACAGATTTATTTGTACAAGTAGTAAGTGTTGCAGGGTTGGACCAGAAACTGCTGGGGCTGGTGTGATTTGTGCTGAGCAAAGGAAAATGGTGTGCAGATCTCTTCACTTCATGTACTTTTTGTGCCTGCTTTTTGATGTGAATCCTGGTTTCTTTGAAGTGGAATTTAGGGGTTAGGATTTGGGCACTGCAAAGCTGGATTGGAGTCATCACTAGATGCAGCATGGCTGATTTTGCAGCATCCATATGTGTACCTCATTTTGGGTGGGTTTGAGGAGATTAATTAAGGACTGAGTGGAGCTGTGATGCTCCTGTCAGGGCTAGGAAATGCCCAAGAAATGCCCTGCCAGACCTTTTGCTTAGCCAGCTGTAGAATGACACAGCAAGAGGGACGACACAGAAATTCCTCTGCTTCACACGAGGGTGTTTGGGAAGGCTCCTGGGCCTTCTCTGAGGCACAAGGCAGCGTTTTCTGCTTGGGTGCTCAACAGCCGGAGTTCTCCAGAAGCATCCTCTGCCCCTGCTGGAGGTCAGAGCGAATCTAACACCGGCAGAGCCCGTTCCTCAAAGGTGATAATCGCTGCCCTTCTGGGCATGGGGCCCGTAACAGCCAAACAACTGCGGTGGTGAGTGGCTTTCTAAACCTTGCGGCTCCTGGAAGGTTCCATCAGCTCCAAAGGAGAAGAAATCAAGTACTTTGCAAATGTTGCTGCGGGCAGATTCTCTCTTAGTAGCCAAACCTAGATGCTTTCTTGCATTTCTTTTATTTAGTCAGCATATTAGTGGCATGATGGTGCTTATAAAATCTGTTCCTAGCCAGTTGTTTCAGTCTAAGTGAAAACTTTGAGTCATTTAAAATCAAAGGGAATCTTTGTTTGACGGGCAAACAGCAGAAGGATGAGCTCTTAACAGCACCCTGTTACATGCCGAGCTGGGGTGGGAAGGCAGCTTGCAGCTGGGTTGCACTGATAATAACTCTTAACCCATCCTGTGAGCTGAGGCTGATGGCATCAAACCCTGTCACAGCCCCTAGGTGACATAATACCTTCTTGCAATTTGTGCTCTTCGGCAGAGGTGACCCCCAGGTAAGAACAAACTTTTTGTTTTAAGGCTGAAGTTTTAGCTGCATCTCTGCCTTGCTGGGACCTGGGAGTGCTGCCTCCACTTCTGATTTAAGGGCTGGTGACTCCCACTTCAGATGGGTTGGATGTGACAGCAAAAGGCCAATACATTCTTTCAGCTGCCTTGCCTGGCTGCCGAGCTGGGCTGTAATTGGACTCGTTTTTCCGTGGTTCAGATGTCAGCTGGGTGTGGGCTCAAGTTCACTGCCACGATTTATTTCAAAGGTTTTCAGAGCTGGGCTTCTGGGCCTTATTTAGGTATTGAAGTCAGTGCAGTGATTTTTTTTTTCAGTGTATTCGCAGTTGATTCAAAGATCTGGGGGGAACTGTTGGGAGGTGTGGGACCTCTGAAGCCCTGATTCTGTGTGCCTCATGTAGCAGAGCTAGAAGGATTTGTCCTAAAGGTTGGGAAGAGTATTTCTCAGGGCCAATGCTTAATGCTTCTCTCAACTTATTACAAGCTGCAAATTAGGAACTCTGAGCACTTTTATTTTTAATGTGGTTTTTCTTTTCATTTGACTTGAAAATATTACTGTGGATGTTCTGACCAGCCACTCTACTATTTTATTTTTTTTCCCCTAAAAGGAAAGGGAGCCTTTAGCATGCTCTCATGTGGCTCTGAATTACACTAGAATTTGCAAATCAAGGCTGGTGTGACTGTAATCTGCTGTGCTCCCCCTGGGAGCATCTCTTCAGCAGATGTGGCATGGAAAGATCTGGTGACTCTGCTTGAGGACAGCAATGAATGGCAGCAGAGGTGCTTGTGATCTGCCACCAATCCATTCTTGTTGAGAAATAGTCTTTACAACCATCACAACTGCAAAATACTGCTTTTGAAGAGACAAACAAATATTCAAAAGACAGGTAAGATAGTCTAAAATAAAAAACAAATGAAACAGTTCTGCTTTATATTTGTCTGTTGAAAATGGTACTCACAGCTTTTAAAATCTTTTGAAACAGAGAAATTGATATGCCAGGCTAAGGATAATCCTAGAGGTGACCAGCTCTGGGGCTTCACCTGGTGGTTGTATCCCTCCCCTGTTCAGTTAAGCCTGGAGCCATATACCATGGCTTCTCACAGCATAACCAGGACCTCCTCTGATCAGTGCATAAACATTTTGGTCAGGAAAAAAATACCTAAAACTTCAGAGGTTTCTATCCACGTTGTGGACATAGAAATGACAGATTTTTTACATTATTGCTTTTAACTGCTATGGTGAGAAGTGCTTCCAGAATCAGAGGGCAGAATCTAACACACAACACGGGTTTTGTTTTGTCTTTCTCTTTTTAAAGTTACTTAGATAGTTGCAGGGAGTGACTGAATTAATGGGAACAAGCCATATTGCACGTGGCTTCATGTGCCTATAGGCTCCTTTTTGAGGAGTGGGACTAAAGTTTGTGTAAAACACCAAGTGGAGAAGCCCCCCAGGCCCTCTGGGATCACCCCCGGTGCTGCTCAGCGAGGGATGTCAGGGGTCCTGCAGCCTCCCTCTCCCCTGGGGTCGCCCAGCAGCCCCGGGGCTGCTCAGGCTCTGTTCTGGCTGCACAGCCGGGTGCTTTTGCCTTGAGCTGACCCTGCCTGGCCCAAGAGGAGCTCAGCGAGGTGGGCAGAGCAAGCAGCAAGGTGAGAACTGTCCCCTGCAGGAGCACTGGAGGCGACTGCGTGGGACTTGGGTGAGGTCTGGGGCTGCTTTGATACTTTCCCGAAGGAGAAGGAGAACACCCTTTGAAATGTTTTTTTTTTCTCAAAAGGATACTAAAATACAGCACTATCTCTGTGTGATCAGCAGCCACAGTAGCTTTGGTACCAAGTTCTGATGAAAAACCTATTCCAGTGCAACTGATGCACTACTAGAAATGTGAATCATCTCTCTTTCTACCAGTGGTTTTTCATACCATCTCTGGCTCTGCATAGATGAGACAAATCATAGATGAGACCTTGTTTGACAAATACCCTGAGACTGTATGAAACGAATGCATTGTGGGATTTGTGGTGCAGCTCTTAGGAAATAAAAAGCATATTTATGAATCCTCCTTTGCACGTGCAAAGTACGTGCCTGGGTATGGACAGGCAGGCACAGAGCATTGGCAGGAGCTTTAGACATGTCCATGGAACTCGATTAAAGGTTAATTATCTGCCTGGAGGGCTGTGTTTGCACTGCACAGTGGTGGGGTGCAAGGAGGGTGCTCTTAGGGAGTCCAGAGTTCCCTCTGCCCTCCTCGTTGCTCTGGAGCTGCGTCTGCTTTGCTGACAGCCTCAGCAACGGGTGGGGCCCAGGGCTGCCCATGCTCTGCTTCCTTTTGCCCTGCTCTGCTCCCTGGATGGACTGATCACCTCTCCATCCCTGTCTCTGCCTTCTCACCTCACCTGGTAACTGTTTCCAACTGTTCGAGCATCTTCAAGTTTTACTTTCTCCTGCTTTCCCAGTAACTGTAAGAACATTTACAAACAGAAAACTTACTGCTTAATGACTCCACTTGGGAGTTTTGGAAGAAAAGGCATCTTGCAGTGGTACAGCTCAGTGCCAGCATTCACCACAGCGACTGTGAACAGGCTCACCTTGGTCTGTGCAGTATTCCTGTGCTGTAAATTCAGGTTACACAGAGCACACATCACTGTGTCAGTCAAATGAGAGTCCAAGCTGGAGACTTTCGTGCAGCTAATCTGTTGATCTTACTCTGCTCTTCTTGTGACAAAGATTATTGTGTATTATTATATGTGTTTGAAGATCCTAAAAGTGGTTTTGTTACTACAATGTGTAGTGGATGCAAACTTCTAAATTGAGTTAACCTGCCTGGTTTTCAGTGTTTTCTGACAAAACAGAGGGAGGAGATCTTTGTGGATGACTAGAGCTTATCAAGGCTCTTTATAGCTGCCTGAAAGCAGCTATATAAAAATACCTGTGTTTTTCAATCTTATGTTTATTATTTTATATTTATTATTTATTTTTTATTTATCCTCCATATGTAGCTGATTTTGCACAGCTTTTTATAAAGAATCAGCATTTTGGGGGGTGTTTTTGTTTGTTTTTCTGTTATAAAAATGGTGGTAGTTTTAAATATTTTCTGAGCCAAAGGTCTTATTTAACTTTGTGACCTAGGTGAAATTTAAAGTGAATTATGATATTCTGTGACTTCTTAGATTTTGGCTCACAGTCTTTAGATGCTTTCATTCCCACACCTGCCATCCATTAGGAGACCTCCTTCTGTGATCTTTCATCATTCAGAATATATGATGATTTTCTTAAACACCCAAGCTGATTGGGAGTGACTCTTGCTTTAAAATATATAGCAGCATTTGTAAATAGCAGACATTGGGCAGGCTTGAAGTGAATACACACAATTTGGCAGGAATTGTTAAAAAATGCCAAGCCACTAAACATTCCAATGCCTTCCCAAAGGGGGCTGTTGTACACAGGACAGGCCAAGCAGACCCTGTTCTCTGGAGGGCTTGCTGGTGCAGTCCCAAATGCTCTCATTACAAGGGAGATCTGCTGATGTCAGTCCTTGTCCTTCAGCCTGCTACCTGCCTCAGGCTTTAATTCAAAGTACACTGGTTAGAGTGTTTAAGAAAGGAGCATCATTTTTGTGTCATAGAAATAAATCCCTCCTAATGTAAGCTCCCAGCTCTGCTCTGCAGAGCAGCCTGAAGAGATGGAAATGGCTTTGGGCCCTTTAATATCAAGGGAGAAGTGAGAACTCACGAGTCCCACCAGGCTTTCATGAATTGAAATAGCTGCTCATGCCCTCTCCTGGTCTTCCCTGTTGTAAGCCAAACCAGGTATTCATTGTTTTTGTACTTTCTCATAACCTGACTTGAATTTCCACAGTCGCAAGAGAGTAATTTCAGAACCATCAGTAGATGATTGGAAACCCCAAAATTAAAAGAAAGGCCCAGTTTTGGTTAGAGCAGTGGTATTGAACTCAGTGTGTTAAAAAATCCCATGAAGGGGTGAACCATAGCATCTGTCATCCCTAGGTAGAAAGTTCTGAGTTGAGCTTTGAATTGCATCTGTAACAGAAAAAGCCTTTAAAGCTTGAGTGATAAACAGTGATAAATGTGTGTTTTTAGCAGTTATATTTATTTGGTCCGTGTCTGATTGGGGTGCTGGTTTGGGCAGCCCTTGGCAGCAGAGGTGGTTACGTGTGCACAATGAGATGGGGCTCAGGGAAGGCACTGCCCCAGACCAGCCCCAAATCCTGGAGGTTCCCCAGGACAGTCCCATCATTCCAGCCTGGCTCAGCAAGTCCTGGCTGTGCTGTGGGTGCAGCTGGGATAGCCTGGGAGTGCTCCCCATTCCCAAGGTGGTAACCCTGGTTTTGGCTGAGCAGACCCTTGAGGGTTTGGGCTCTCGTTGGGTGTGTCGGCCGCTACCAAGCAGCGCCCGGAGCTGTCCTGCCTTCACACCAGGATTTCCCAGGTCAGGTCTTCTGCTCTGACTTCCAAGGTTGCTCAGAGCAGCGAGTTGGCCCCACTGGGGAGGGGCACAATGGGCATGGATGCTCCCTGTGCTGCCCCAGAGGAGCTGTGTCCCAGTCCCTGGGAGCGCCTGGTCCCGTGGGGAGCTGAGCGCAGCCGTGTCCCCTCCTGCCTCTCTGTGCCTCAGCTCAGTGATCAGAGGGAATGCCAGGAGGGCAGCAGCACATCGCTGCTTGCAAGGGCTGCAAGAGCACAAACAAAAATGCTAAAACATGAGGGGATGGCTCAGCTTATGTTGGCGTACCTGAGGTACCAGATGGCTGGTTTTATTGTATTGTGAGATCTGGCAAATTTGCTGGAAGACAGTGTAATTCCAGATGCAGTGTGAAGTCATTTATGAGGTGCCAGAGGCAAGAGCTGGTGTGGGTGGTTCTCTTGTCTGGTTCTTGCTCAGGTCAGCACCAGATCCAAGCTCTGTATGAACCCAGGGCATCCTGAAGCTGTGCTGAGATCAGGGAACCAAAATTTAAGTCTGTTTCCAAAAAGTAATTTGCATTAGTTTTCAGACCAACTTTTGTCTTCCTATAGGAGCTACTTGGCCTCCTAAAGGCAAAAAGAGCAAAAGGCAGGAGAGCTGAAATGGGATGTGGGCACAGAAGAGCCAAACAACTGCACAGGGTTGGGAGAGCAGCTTTCAAAGGCTGATTCTGCAGTCAGGGGAAATGAAGGTGCCAAATCTGTAACCTTTTATGTCATTGGGATGAACTGTACTGAGTCAAGTCTCTTCATGGGAGGGCAAACTGAGCAGCTCTGTCTGGCTTCCAGCCACTTTTGGCCATGTCAGCTTTTAGGAGAGCAGCTGACAAATCATCCCAGTGCTGTGCTGGGGTAATAGGAGAGACTCACTGGGTTTGAAGCTTAAGTAACTGACGTATGAAACACTATCTGCACAGCTGAAACCTTCTCAGAGCTGTGATATGATCACTTTGGGCTTGGGGCTGTGCGAGGAAAACAGCTGCTCTGTGTTTTGTTGGTGGTACTTTGACACGTATTTGGGACAGATCCTAGCGAGTGCAGGACCTGGCGTGCTTTGCACTGCTTCCTTTTGGTATTCCTGTCCTGTGTGCTCAACAGATTTAAAACAAGGCATGAAATGGGACATCTTCCCCCTCTGCTTGCGCATTTCTTTTCCAGCAGGATGCTGACCAAATGTTGTTCATTCTGAAACACGCTGAGAGCTGCATGAGATGATGAACACTAAGGCTGGGGACACCAGAGAATGGGAGAGCTTGGGCTGCCTAGGAGATAATCAGCCTTCTTGAGAGGAGGATACTTCTTCAGTACCTCTTGTGCTCTGAGTCTAAAGAAAACATGTGCTTCTCTTTCTCTATCTTGCCCTCCCTCCTTGCATGCTTAAAAAAAAAAAAAACTGTTAATAGTTTAAAACAGGTTTTTAAGCCAAAACTTTTAAGAGCTGCAAACAGACTTACTGGCAGGTTTTCAGATCTCTCATGGCAATCGAAAGCAGCTGATGCATGTTTTGCAATCTATGTGCAGACTGCCAGAACTTATGACTCAATTAATAAAACAAATGTGCCTATCAGCTACAGCATAACCCTTTTGACCTTAATGAAGTCCTAAATCTTTAGCAAATTTGTTTCAAGATTTCAAATGTCCACGCAGCTAATATCTGCACTTGTTGCGTGGTAGTTTATTGCCTGGCCATGCTGCTGCTGGAGCCTTGCTAAACTTCTGACCCTTGCCTGCACACACCCTTTCCAGATGACCGGCAATTTGGAAACCCTCATCAGACAAAGGTCACGTTTCTGTGCCCTGTTCCTTGATGTAACTTCTGTCTAATTGGCACGCAGGGCAGGGCAAGCTGCTCCCACTCCTTCCCCAGCAGCAAGGCGGGTGGCCCGGGAGCTTTGGCCGCCTCGGTGGTGCCCTGAGTGCCGGACCCGCTCCCTGCTCACGGGGCACTGATCCCACCCTCGCTCCTGGCCAGGCTGGCAGGACACGTCTGGCACTCTCTTAAGGACAGTGTCCCAGCTGTGCACAGTTTTCTGCCGCAGAGTGACCACAATATTTTAAGTCACTGTGAGACTGCTCCCTGGGAGCTGTGATGTTCCTGGGTTTGAAGTCTCCAAGCTGTTTCTTTGGCTAGTGGAGAGATGGGATCTGACCACAGAGCTAGAGCAACGCTGGCTTGTGTTTCTGTACAGAGACAGATGTAGGTCTTGGCATGAGCATTGCAGGCATTCAGGAAGGGTTTATTGACGTTTTTAAAAAGTACAGAAATGGAGTAAAAAAGGTAGTGATTGGAACATCTCCAAGGTTTGGAGTCATTAGTGAGTTTTTGTTACTTTCTAAAATAGGATTAAAGATTGAGAGGAAGGCAGAGCTCTTTGTGAGGGGTCCTGTCAGCCTCCTTTGCTCTTAAAAACCGAATTCTAGCTATGAGTGCCAGAGTAAAGCGTGAGGAGCATCACTGCTGCTGTCTGCTGTGTCACCCGAGTCCCGAGGCCGTGTCAGTGCGAAGAGCTGAGGGCGAGGCGCTGCTGGGGCTGCTCCTTGCGGTCCAGACGAGCTGTCAGCAGGGGAGGGGAGGAGCTCTGTGCTCCCCCGGCCGCCCCCGAGCCCGCCCGGGCGGTGCTCTGGAAGACAGTAACTGAGTAGTCAGCGTCAGGACAGACTATTAAAATCTGAATTGTAGAGTAGCCATTCTCTCAAGGACCGCAATGAAGGGAAAGACTTTGCTTCCCAGGAGAGCCGAGGAGGCTGGCACAGCAATTGAGGGTAACAACACCGCTCTCTGCACTTCCCTTTGTCTCTTTCTGCTTATGGCAAGTGCTCTCCTCACACATCTTCCACCCGAACTTTTATGCAAACGCATGAAATGGTCCAGCTCGCCAGGGATGCTCACAGCCCGGGCAGTGTCAGCACGGTCGGGTAACTCACTGAGCTTAGGATATGTATATATAGTTTTCGTGTTTGACCTCTTAGACTGCTTGAAACTACTTTTACAAATATGAATTAGCTTTGTTTTCAGATCATAAGAGCATTTTAATAGTCTGTTAGAGGAGGAGGAAGGTGATTTAAGGATTGAAGGGGAAATCCAAATGAGTTCCAATACTGAGGCTGAGTTGTTTCATTGTTTTGATTTAAATCTCATTCTTACCTTCATTTTCTGCATGGATTGAGTTGGGGGTCCAGCTCTCATAGGTGTAAGCAGACCAGAGGAGGTTGGGTGAGTTTCACTCAGGTTTAGTCTCCCAGGCTTGCTGAAACCAGCCTCTTGCAATGTCCTTGCTGCTTTAGTTAAGGAAGAGGCCGGGCAGTTTCCTCTGGAAATCTTTCCCCATTCCTCTGGGTGCTGACGGCTTGAGCCAGGAGACCGCCTCTGTGCCCCAGGCGATGCTCGCCCGGCACCAGAGACTTTCCTCCCCCGCTCTTCACTCGCTCCCGTCTGGCCAAACGGGATGAGCGCCGTGGCCAGGGAAGGGTGACAAAGCCCCCAAAATCCCCCAAAATCCCCCTTCTGCGAGGGACACTTCTCTGGGATTTCCCAGGGCAAAGAGAGGAGGAAGGCACCGAAGGGCAGATCCCCTCCTCATCCTCCTCTCCTCAGCATCCAAGGGTGTCACAGGTTCTGGGAGAGAAGCAGAGGGGTCCCAGCTGGCCAGCAAAGCATCCAAGGACCTTGGGAGTTTGTCTTTGGCTGTGCAGGATTTCTTTCAAGTCGGTGTTTTGTCCTAAATTGTAAAAGCAGCATAAGCAGCAGTGATGGCTCTGCACCCCATAAGGCCAGGAAATAGGTGGCCTACTCAGTCTGCAGAATTTGTTTCTTGCTGAGCAAAGTGGGGGAAAATGGAAAACTCTTGGGTTTCAGAAACACCAAACTTCTAAATATCACTATTATTTTTATTTATTTATTTATTTATTTTACTGAAAGAAGAGTCTGATTTTGAGACAGGAAGAGGGGGTTGTTTAGGAGGCAAAACAAGGAGATGAACTTACTCTTTTTCATTGTTTTCTAGGAAAATGAGAACTATGTGAGTACATACCAGTGCATATGTGAGATCATACCACAATTCAGATCTGACAGGACTTGCTGTTCACACAAACCCCACTCCTGCTCTCTCCTCCTCCTCAGTATATTTTGAATGAGAGAACCAAACTCATATGCATTTTAATGAGACTGGTTATGGAGTAGTTTCCAAGACACCAGATTTTCTATATGTTTTCTTTAAAAAAAAGTGACATACCGTATAATTTGATTTGATTCTGTATTTATGATGATGTATATTTCCTTTCAAAATGCAGTAGTAAAAGGAAAGTTGAGGCAAAGTTAATTCCGTGCGCTTTGGGAACGCCGCTTTCCTCGAGTCTCGGCGGCTGCTCCCCGGCGAGGGG